>QANY01003970.1:245066-601835 GCA_003255025.1 Datisca glomerata
CCTCCCCCCCCCCCTCTCTCTCTCTCTCTCATTTGTTAGGTGATTGTGTTGTTTTTTAAGTTACAATTTTTACTAGAACTGAAATCCAAACCTTTGAAGTTGAGTCATTTGGGTTTCAATCATATGTATTAATTAAGTACATGGTCGTTAAGTAATCATATCAAAAGATAAAGTGTCACGTTATGCTACTTTTAATAATAACATAGTATGCATTTAAAAGAAACTTTTCTCATTTTTCTCTCTTCTCCTATTATTTTACCTTAATAGACATCGGATTTTTTAAATGATAATATCTTTTTTTTAAAGCATCAAAATAGTATGAACCCCTCCAAGCAAATATATTCTCGATTTTGTGAATAATAATCCATAAAGAAAACAAAATTATGCAATATATATATAAAAAATTCTTAAAAATGTATTTTTAATAATTAGAAATCAAGCTTGTCTGATTTTTATTTACTCTTGCTTATCTTTCCTTACAAAAGGGAGAAGAAAAAAAGATATAACTTAAGTATAATCGTGGTACCAAAGATTAAAGCAAATAAAATTTCGTACATTTAAAGTTAGCAAAAATAAAAATTTAAGCAAAACAAAAAAACAAAGAGTACTTAATTTTTTAAGAAAAAGAAAAAGGTTACCCACCACCCATGAACGTGGAGGAGCTCTGGGCTCGAAGAAAGCCATGCCACCTTGTTGGTTCTATAAGTAAAAGAAGTATTTAATTAACGAACAGTTAATATTTAATTAATGAACAGTTTTGTGCTACCACTGTAGACAACAAAAGGTAGGGTTGTTCCAGCCTCAAGTTCCCCTTTTATTAGTTTTTATGTTTGGCTGGTCATTATGCTCAGTTATAATAAATAAGTATACTCATAAATTGTCAATAATTTATGCTCATAAACTTTTGGTTACTAGTAGTTTATACTCATACACTTTCAAGGAGTAACATTATTCTCTGAACTTTCAAAAAACGTAAAATTGGTCCCCCTTCACGTGTTATTTCTGACAGTTATTCCAATGTCATTAGACGATGTGGAGCGTAATTGAAGTAATTCTAGATTATTGAGGAAATAATCTCACATCGGTTAAGTAACAATTGGGTTAAAAATAAAAGCTCAGAACATCCTTCAACTCTCAAGTTAGTTTTTGAGTTGAGTTAAGTTCTAAACACTTCAACATGGTATCATGGTCTCTTTTGACGAAAATCAAACACAACTGAGCCCATATTACCTTTGTGGCAAGAACCAGGTAAAAAATCAGTTTGCACGTGACGGGGGTATTGAGAAAATAATCTCACATCGGCTAGGTAAAAGTATTGGGTTAAAAATATAAGTTTAGAGTAACTCTCAACTCTCAAATTAGCTTTTGAGTTGAGTTAGGCTCCAAAACTTGAACATAGATTAACTAACTTACAAATTAAGTTTTATTTGACTATGTATTGTTGGTAAAATTATCATAAAGAAATTTTAAAAATTAACCAATTTATAATTGACAAATCACTTGATAAGATAAAATTTAGTCAGAATAAAATTAGTCTGGATTGATGTAATGACAACTATAATATATGATATCAATTTTGCCAATACTTTGGAATGTAGATATTGAAGCTGAAGAGGCAACTTTCAGAGGCAGAGAAGGAGATTAAAAGTCTAACGAAGAATACTTGTGATAATGGAGCTACAAGCAACAGTCCAATTAGCTCATCACTGTCAATGGAAGCCATGAAACCACCATTATTAGGAGAATTTAGAGTGGATGGAATATATGATTATGAAGATGTTCTTTACATGCCTGAAAATAGTTATGTCCACGCCATGGAATGGGTTCACTTGTATATGTGAAAATAACTAAATCATGTCTAATTAAGTTAGTGTTTTTTAATCCTTTTGTAGATAGTGACAAACTAATCTATGTACATCTTTTTCTCTCTATCTATTTCTACTTAATTTGACTCGACTTTTAACTTTTTCTTTTCTTTTCTTTTTCGCAAACGAGAGAATTAGAAATTGCAAAGTAAATTGAACGTATTTAGGTTATGATTATAAGAGGTTTAATAATTGTGACAAGTATTTTGTTTTTTAATTTGGGAAGGTAAAACACCCACTAAGTCATTTGGACCTGTACTGGAGTCTAATCTCATTTCATATGCAAATCAAGTCTATGGTCAATACTCTCTTAAGAATTGTTTTCGTTCGTGAACTTGTAACCTCGTGTTGGGTGTCACCACTAAGCAGAGCGTCTCTATATTCAAGTCAGTGCCAAGAGTATGAAATAAATGGGTACGAATGAGAACAAGAGGAAAGAAAGAAACGAGTGAAGAAGCAGCTACCTACGTAGGGTCTGAAGATAAAGAAAGAACAAGAAGGAGACAGAAAGAAAGAACTCGGAGAGAGAAGGGAGAAGGAAAAAGATGAAGAGAAGAACAATACATCTATCTCATTAACCTCTCAAACGCAGATCAGAAATACTAAAATACAAAGGAGAATAAGACTCAAACTGCTATTCTATTGATAAGACATAAATACCCCTTAACTAACTAAACCAACTTAACCATTTACTTTAACATCTCCTCAAACTTATCCTAGATTTGAGGATAAGTTTGTCCCTCAATAAACAAAACTAAGGAGTGGACAATGGCTTTGTAAATAAGTCAACAAGTTGGAGTTGAGATGGAACATTATTGACAACCAAATCCTTTTTCATAACTCTTTCACGAAAAAAATTGAAATCGATCTCTACATGCTTTGTGAGAGTATGGAGAACTGGATTTGAAGCAATCATGATGACTGAGGTATTGTCATAATACAAGATAGGAGCTTGAGTTTGAAACACATGTAAGTCACGAAGTATCTATCTTAGCCAACTCAGCTCAGCTGCAGTGTTAGCAGGGCTTTGTATTCAGCTTCAGTTGAAGATCTTACCACTTAGTCTGCTTCCTTGCACTCCAAGAGACATCATTAGGACCAAGGAAAATAAAAAACCTTGAAGTAGATCTTCTATATGAGGGATCACCAGCCAAATCTGCATTAGTAAAGGCCTGCAAATTAAGAGTGCTAGGTTTAAATAAAATGCCATAATCAATAGTTCCAAGAACATATCTAAGAATTCTTTTTACTGTAGAAAAATGGGCAGTAGTAGGGGAGTGCATAAATTGACAGAATTTGTTAACTGCAAAACTAATATCAGGTCTTGTAAAAGTTATTGTAGGGAACCTACAAGACTTCTATAAAGTGTATTGCCAGAGATAGGAGATCCAATGCGACTATAAAGAGGTGCCTTGGTAGAATAAGGGGACTAACAGGGTTTGGCTTGAAGCATACCAAATTTAGCAAGCAAGGCCCTAGCATACTTATGTTGGTTAACAAAGATACCAACATCAGTTTTAGCAATTTCAAGACCAATAAAATGCTTAAGATCACCTAAGTCAGACATATTAAAGTATTGTTGCAGGTTATGCACAATATTGTCAATATGAGTAGAGTTTGTACCGCTAACTATAATATCATCAACATACAACAAAACATAGGTAAGAGAAGTAGAAGTGGCATGAATAAAAAGAGAATTATAAGCTGAGATCCTATGAAACTTATAGACAGAAGATGAGTGGTGAATTTCTTAAACCACGTCCCAGAAGCCTGCTTAAACCATATAAAGATTTGTGCAACTTGCAAACATAGTTATGATGGTTTTTATCTATGAAACCCGGGGGTTTGGGACATGCAAACTTCTTAAGACATATTGTCATGTAAAAATGAACTTTTCACATCTAGTTGCCTTAAGGGCTAGCCAAAATTAGAATTAAAGGAAAGAAAAATGAGAATAGTGGGTTTCTTAATGACATGACTAAAGGTCTTACCATAGTCCAAGCCTTTTTTTGGTGTTATCCCTTATCAACTAACTTAGCTTATGTTGGAATATGTTCATAAAGTAGGGTGTAGTAACTATTTATGAGTATTTAGTTATTTCTCTTACATAGGGGTCTTCCAGACAAATTCTTATGAAATAGTTCAGAACGATATCCACAGTCTTAGCATCGACTGGGCAATTGAGTTTAATTATGACTGTTAGGTTGAACTATATGATGTCAGTCTTGGGGCATGGGAGTGGAGACTCTGACGGTTGACCTAAACATGTTATGAAACATGTTGAATAGACCGATAACAAATAATTTTAGAGCAAAATCGTTTACCAAGCTCTAAATCTAATTGTTACACCTTAAAGCTATTTTTGTAATTACCTTAATCCTGAGGTGAATACGAAGCTTGACTTAGTTACTTGCGATCTTTGATATGCCAAAAGAGTGAGATCAAATTGTTGGACAATACCTCAACTGTTGGGATCGTAATTCAACTATGTTGGAGTATCATGATTCACAGATATGAAAATTCGTGGTTAGATTGCGAAACCAACAATATCACTTTATGCTTTCTTGATGGGTGTGTGAATAAATTAACTTGGACAAGTATTCAATGAAATGAGTCATTGAATAAGACTTGTGAATTGTACGAGATAATTCACTGTTATGTCTTTCTTATTCACAGTCAATAAAAGAGTTACGAAAATAATAACAAGATGGGTAAAATGGTAATTTTACATCCTGATCTTATTACTGATATTCATGAAGGGTAATATGATAAAATATTCTATGGACCGTGAAATAAAATATTTTACTTGCACCAATAGAAAAATGTAGCGCGCATAAATCGAGAGTTGATTTGGCATCGAATCTATAGTGGAGTCGTACGATGTCATGATTAAATTGGTCAGAAATTTATAGAGTTAAATTCGCCGGGTATTTGAATCCTATAGATTTATTCATCTGGGTTCATTCGGTCTAAGAGATAGCTCAAGAGAACAGAAATAGAAGAAACAACATCAGTTGGACCAAAATATGTTTTAGTGCCAATGTGTTTTTCCCGAACCCATATGCGATGGGTTTTGTCACTTAATTACTAACAAATAATTAATTGATATTCAAATTAATAAATTTATTATTTTCTAATTATTAGATAATTAGAAAATAAAAATATATTAATTGATTAATTGATGGAGATCAATTTAATTTATCAACTGTGATTGATAAATTTGGACACAATATTGACTTTAAGGAGAAATATAATTTTTGGCAATTAAATAAGTATGAGGTTGAACTTTCATTTTCTAAAGATATATTTCTGAAATTCACGAGTTGTTGGTGCGAAAATAATTTGAAGTTCTTGATTCTTGAAGATTTAAGAACACGAAGTTTAAATTAGGATTCCACTAATTCAAAACGTCTTTGATACATCAAAGGTAAAAATCGTTTCTACCTTCTTCTAATACGTATAATCTAAAAATGCGTGATCTATAGTTTGGTTTGAATGTTTAATTGATTAAATATGTTTTTAAAAAAATATTTTCCGCCCACGAACTCTTCGGGGTTCAAGAATTTTTCTTTCAATTTTTAAAACTCGATCCAACAATTGGTATCAGAGCCTTGGGTTATTGATTGTGCATATTTAGTAATTAGAAGTATGTATCAATGGATGTTGTGATACTGGCATATATTTTTTATATGGTAGATTCAAATCATGTTTGAATATGTTTTATGAATGAATACCGATCAATTGTCTCTAGGTGTTTATTTTTAATTTTAGAACTGACGTACGCCAAAATTAAGATATAGAATTTGATGTAATTTTATTTTTGCAAAAGTTGTATCTTTAAAATCCATATAAATCCATAGTCAGAAGAAAAGTCATCGTTTGTCACGGATGTCGCAGCCGTTCGCCGCCGCTTCTTGCCGTGGCGTAGCCTGCTTCCCCACGCCGATGCTTGGCATCGTCGCTCGCCGCTGTAGGTTTCCTAATTATGGTTTAGGAAACCTTAAGGTTTTGGAAGCTTTAGGGTTTAGGAAACCATAAGTTTTGGAAAACTTTGGAGTTTAGGAAACCTTGAGTTTTTAGTAACTTTAGGGTTTGGAAGAGCTTGAGGTTTATAACTTTAGGCTTTAAAAAACCTTGAGTTTTTGAAAATTTTAGAGTTTACAAAATCTTGATGTTTTGGTAACTTTAGAGTTTAGGAAAGCTTGAGATTTTGAAAACTTTTAGGTTTAGGAAAACTTAGGGTTTTCTAGTTCCTAAAAATTAATTTTTATTTAATTTGATAATTTTTCAACATTAATTAATTTGATTTTTTAAATTATTTTTAACAATAAATCAATTGATTAATTTACGGGAGAACTGTAAAAATGATTCATTTCTTAGCTCAAGTTGCAAAAATGTCCAAAAAAATTTTATTGCAAAAATCGCTGAAGCTAAATAATTTATTTACCATTGTCTAATTTGGGTAACTAAATTATTTACTACGGTAATATTTTGGCAAAAAAAATAAAAAAATTCGGCAATTTTTGCAACCCCACGCCAGAAACCTTTCTTTTCCTGCTATTTCCCCCTAAATTTACTTGGTAATTTATTTATCAAAGTAAAAATTGTTAGAAAATTAAATTTTAAATTGAAATTTGAATTTTAAAAATGCGACTGGACGTTTGTAAAGAATTACAAATTGGTGGGACTTTCTGAAGGAGAAGGAGAAGATTACATACGCCATGAAGATGAATATTTAAATTATTGTAATTTATTTATTATTCTTTTATGGGTTGTAATTCAAAATGAGCCATAGAGAGGCTAATTTGGAATAAATGATTTATTATTAATCTTGTATCATCATATTACCTGCCGTATAGAAATATGGATGTGCCAATATTAAAAAATCATGTAGCATGTACATGCATCATTGTAGTTTACATTTATAATGAGTTATAATTTAAATATAATACAAATTTATAAAAGTTATAAAATTTTTGTGATGTAGATTTTATAAAAGTTTATAATTTTCAAAACTTGTCTGTTCAAATTTATAAAAAGTTATATTCTTTTTGAAAAAACAAAGAAAAATTCATTTTTCCAAAAACTAAGTGGGATAGTCGTTTGCGTTGAAATGTTCTCAAGGTCCCCAATGCAAACTCGATCATGGCATGATGAATGGTTTAGAGCCGTCCTAGCGGTCCTCTCTTCAGTGGAAGAAACTTGGGAATCGTGTCGCTTTGAGTCATCGAGTTTCTTAAGAAGCTAAAACTTATAATGGAAGTGGTGAGACAGGACTGTCCCTAGACGGGCTGTTAGTTCATAGCAACCTTTAAAGCGGTTGCGTTGGTTAAACACTTAGACCGAAGCACTTTGGAGTCCCTCATAGGGACTAGTCAATGGAGCCAAGGTGACCAAAACCATTGGTGATTGGTTAATCTAGATGTAGTGATATTTTGAGAAATATTAACCAAATGAGAGGAGTCTCGATGACCGTTGTCTTTAGATGAGACAAGCTATCATTATTGATCGTAACATCATGAAAAAAATATTTTTATTGGATTTTTAAATATTTAAGTATTTGCATCATGCATCATACTTTCCTAAATGATTGAGTATTTATTTACACCACTTTATTTATTCTATTTAGTAATCATGTCGATATCCCCTCTCTCAACTATCTTAAACGCGGACAAACTTACTGGTGAAAATTACGTGGATTGGAAACGTAATATTGATATCGTGCTGACGGTAGAAAAATAGAAGTTCGTGCTCAACACCCCTTGTCCCCTTGAACCTATTGCTGAATTGATTCAAGAGGAAAATGATGTCTATGCTTTTTGGCTGTATTCTGATGAGATCGTCAGGTGTTATATCTTGACATCAGTTAGCAATATGTTATAACACCATCATCAGAACATGGAAATTGCTGTTGATATGATGCTGAACATTACCGAAATATTCAGGGATTAGGGTCATCAAGCCATATAGGTAGTTGTGCGAAACTTCATGAACTACATGATGAAACCTAGATCTCATGTAAGAGAACATATGATGCTGATCATTAGTAATCTAAATGAGATGGAGATAATGAGTGCTGGGGTAGATGGCGAGACTCAAGTTGATATGATCCTTGAGACCTTGCCTGGAAATTTTGAGAATTTCAAACTTAATTATTCGATAAATAAGTTGAAGTACTCACTTCCTAAGCTTATGAAAGAATTACAAGTTGTTGAGATCCTGTTTCTGAAGGGCAAGAGGAAGACTGGAGAGGCAAACTTTACTAAAAGTAAACCTTCCACCTCTGGTGCCAAAACGAAACACAAGAGAGGTCTGAAGAAAGCTATGAAGAAGAACTCTTAAGCAGAAGGCTTGACGAGAGCGAGTTCAGCTTCCGTTGGGGAAATGGAGTACTAGTATCGGCTGTATCAGTTCGAACTATTAAATTGTCATTTGATAACAATTGTTTGTTTGTTTTACAAGATGTTTATTATATCCCAGTTTTTGAGAAAAACTTTATTTCAGTAGTTAGTTTAATTGAGTAAGGATTCATTGTAAATTTCATTGATAAAGATATTGGTGTTTTTAGAAATGATTGCTTAATTACCACTGCACTTTTGATAAATTAACTATTTTACGTAAAACCAATAGTTCCAATGATATGTGACACTGAAGTAAATACTGATTTACAAAGGGATAGTAAAAGGTTGAACTTTGACTCAATCGATTTAACCTATTTGTGACACTTATATCTTGGCCACATTAACCTGGACAATATTAAAAGACTTGTAAATGATGATCCATTACAAACTTTGAGTGTAGCATCAATACCCATATGTGAATTTTATATAGAAGGCAAAATGACCAAGAGACCCTTGCAACAAATGGTGAAATAGCCGCTCAATGCCTCAGACTCATACATAGGGATGTATGTGGGCCATTGAATATCCAAGCAAGAAGTGGTTATTAATACTTTGTAACTTTCACTGATGACTACTCACGTTTTTTACATATTTATCTAATATATCAAAAGTCTGAAACCTTTAAAAAGTTCAAAGAGTACATTACTATGGTCGAAAAGTAATTAGAGAAATAAATCAAAACGCTACGATCTGATCATGGTGGAGAGTACTTTCTAAGAGAGTTAGAAGGCTTTCTTAAGGATGAAGCTATTCTTTCTCAGCTTACTGCACCTGACACTCTAGAACAGAAGAGAAGGAATCAAACTCTGATGGATATGGTTAGATCCATGGTGAGGTACTCATCCCTCCCAGACTCATTCTAGTGATATGTCTTGGAAACAACAACATACATTTTGAACCAAATTCCATCGAAGACGGGTACCTGGCACGCCATATGAAAGATGGAATGGACGAAAGTCGTCCGTTAACCATTTTAGAATATGAGGTGCCTAACACATGTTCTGAAATAGAAGATAGGCGAGTTGACCATTCAATCTGAGTTATGCATGTTTGTAGGATATCTCAAAAGAACGAAGATGTATGTCTTTTATATTCTAACTAACAAGAAACCATTCTTAAGCATGAATGCACGTTTTCTTGAAGAAGACAATACAAGAAGTGTGAAGCCGAGAAGCATTCTTATGCTAGAGGAATAATTGAATTGGAGGACAAAAATCATGAACTGTTTCTAATTCAATAATGGAAGAATCACAGCTGGGGCGAGAGCCTCGACGTTGTGGGAGGATTGTGAGAGAGCCTGGCAGGTACATGTCTTATGGAGATGCCTTAGCAACAGTCTTAGATAATGATCATGATGAACCTATCTCCTACTCACAGGTAATGACTGGTTCTGAAGCAAACCTATGGCAATAAATCATGAACGTTGAGATACATTCTATCTACTCGAACTAAATCTGGAAACTTGTAGATCCTCTTGAAGGGTTAAAACCTCTAGGGTGTAAATGAATCTATAAGAAAAAGAGAGCTCCGGATGGAAATGTGGAGACATTCAAAGCTAGGCTAGTACCCAAGGGCTACACCCAAAAGAAAGGTATAGGTTATGAGGATACCTTATTGTCGATATCCATGCTTAAATCCATCCAATCCTCCTGTCCATTGTTGCTACCATCGATTATGAAATCTAGGAGATGGACGCCAAGACTGCTTTTCTGAATGGCAATCTAGAAGAGCGCATTTATATGGCTCAACCAGACGAGTTCATGGAGGAAGGCCACGAGGGCAAGGTTTGCGAACTGCTAAAATCTATTTAGGGACTTAAGCAAGCGTCCTGATCGTGGAATATTAGATTCGATGAAACTGTCAAAAACTTTGATTTTGAACAGTTAATGGACGAACCATGTGTGTATAAGCTGATACACGAAGGGAAATTGATTTTTCTAGTCTTGTACGTAAATGATATTCTACTCATTGAGAATGATGTAGGAAAAATGTCTTATATAAAGACTTGGCTTATAAAGTAATTTGCTATGAAGGATCTTGGACAAGCTGAATTTGTCTTAAGTATTTAGATATTTTGAGATAGGAAGAATAAACAATTGTCACTGTTTCAAGCATCTTATATTGATAAGGTAATAGATCGCTTCAGTATGCAAGACTCCAAGAAGGGATATCCTCCTTTCAGGCATGGAGTCAGCCTCTCCAAGGAGCAATCTCCCAAGACACTTCAAGAAGAGAAAGAAATGAGAAAGATGTTGAGATCGGTAGGTTTTAAAAAGAACTAAAAACAAGTTTGAACCAACAAGTCTGAATCACGCACTTGAACTCTAAGAACAATTTACGAATTTTGTCCACCAACAACCACCCGTTAATTTTAAAAATATATCTCACAAGAATTTTGTATAGGAATTTGAGTGTGGGCTCTCAAAATGATTCAATGAAAAAAATAAATATTTTCCCTTCAGTACTGTCGAAATCGGCGGCAATCACTAGGGTGAGGAGAAAACTCTTTTTCTCTGTATCTGATATGAGATCTGTATCTCTATCTTACTATCTGCAATCAAATTACTATTAGATATTTATAAAATCTAATTTTTGATATTTATAAATATACCTGTATTTTTTAAATTTTTGAAAATTCACCCCCATTTAAATTGTTGAAATCAGTATATCTCCACAGTGTTAGAGTTGTATCAAAATTTATCAATCCAATTGATTGATTTGATTGATCATTATGAATTAATTAATTCAATTTATTTGTATAAACTAATTATCCAATAATTAGAAAAAATAAATAAGTTAATTTCATTACAAATAATCATACTTAACTATTTAAGTGACATCACATCACATATAAGTGTAGAAAAAAATCTTGGCACCAAAACATATTTTGATACAATTTACTTCGTTTCTCTATTCTTGTTCTCATGAGCTATTTTTAAGACCGGATGAACCCAAATGAGCAAAGCTAATGATTCAAATACCCGACGAATTTATCTCCACAAATTCCTGACCTATTTAATCCTGACATCATACGACTTCACTATAGGTTTAATGGCGAATCGACTCTCGATTCATGCGCGTCACTTTTCTGTTGGTGTAAATAAACTATTTTTATTTTCATAGTCCACAGAAATATTTTAACATAATACCCATTGTGAATATCAATAACAAGAGCAGAATGTAAAATTATCATTTTACCCCTCTTGTTTTTATGTCCTTAACTTATTTATTGACTGTAAATAAGAAAGACATAATAATGAATTGTCTCGTACAATTCACAAGTCTTAATCAATGACTCAATTCATTGAATACCTAGTCAGGTTAATCTATTCACGCACTGATCAATTAAGCATAAGGTGATATTATTACTTTCGCAATCCAACCACAAAATTTCTATATCTTTGAATTACGTAACTCCAATTTAATTGAATTACAATCCCAACAGCCGAGGTATTGCCCGCCAATTCGAACTCACTCATTTGACATATCAAATATTGCAACTAACTAAGTCAAGTTACGTATTCACTTCAGGATTAATGTAATTACAAAAATACCCTTAAGGTGTAACAATTAGATTTAGAGCTATGTAAATGGTTTTGATCTCTAAACTAATTTGTTACTGGTCTATTCAACATGTTCATAACATATCTAAGTTAACCGTTTGAGTCTCCACTCCAATGCTCCAAGAGTGGCTTCCAATGGTTCAACTTAACAGTCGTAATCGAATTCGATTTTCCAGTCGATCCTAAGACTGCGGATATCATTCTAAACATTCTCAAAAGAGTTCGTCTGGAGACGTCTTTGCCTTAACTCTTCGTTCGTTGATGAAAGTTTCAGGCTTGAGTAATTTACAAACACACTTTAATTTAAAATAAAACTTTCAATTTATTCATAAAAATTTAATAATACTAATGACTGAGAAATAACGAAATAAAAATAAATAGTTATTACACGCTACTTTATGGACATATTCCAACAAAATATTCCCTATGCCTCAGCCATAGGAAGTCTCATGGCCTAGTGTCGGTGGGCGTGGTGAGTTGTTTCCAATCTAATCTTGGAATCAAGCATTGGAATGCCGTCAAAGAAATCCTTAAGTATTTTAAGAGAACAAGGAACTACATTCTCGTGTATTCATGTACTGACCTAAATATGACGGGGTATACTACTTCTGACTTCCAAGAAGACAATGATTCTAGGAGGTCCACTTCAGGATTGATGTTCATCCTGAACGGTGGAGCAATTGTATGGAGATGTATCAAGTAATCTTGAATTGCTGATTCTACCATGGAAGTTGAATATGTGGCAGCTTGTGAAGCTACAAAAGAGGTTGTATGGCTTAGAAAGTTCTTGACAACTCTAGAAGTTGTTCTAGACGGTGACAAACCCATGACACTTTATTGTGATAACAGTGGAGCTGTAGTGAATTCGAAGGAACCAAGGAACAAAAGATCCAAACACATTGAGCATAAGTATCACCTAATAAGAGAGATTGTTCAGCGTGGACATGTCACAATAACATATATTTCGACGGTCAACAACCTGGAAGATCCATTCACGAAGATTTTAAGCAGTAAAGTCTTTGATGGTCATGTGGAGGGCATGAGGATACGAGATTGTACACACCTACTTTAATTCAAGCGGGAGATTGTTGAAATATGTCCATAAAGTAGGGTGTAATAACTATTTATGAGTATTTATTTATTTCTAAAATATATTATATCATTGAATTTTATCAGTAAGTTCAAGTTTTTTTGTATTTATTAAAGTGTGTTTATAATTTACTGAAATCCTGGAACTATTGTCAATGTAAGAAGAATAAAGACAGTGGGGTCTTCCAGACAAACTCTTCTGAAATAGTTAAGAATAATATTCGTAGTCTTAGGATCGACTAGACAATTGAATCCAACTATGACTATTAGGTTGAACCAAAAGATGCCAGTCTGGGGGCATGGGAGTGGAGACTCTGACGGTTGACCTAGATATGTTATGGAACATGTTGAATAGACCGGTAACAAATTAGTTTAGAGCAAAACCATTTACCTAGCTCTAAATCTAAGTGTTACACCTTAAGAGTATTTTCATAATTACCTTAATCATAAGGTGAATATGAAGCCTGACTTAGTTACGTGCGGTCTTTGATATGCTAAAAGAGTGAGATCGAATTATCAGACAATACCTAAGCTTTTGGGATCATAATTCAACTATGTTGGAGTTGCGTCATTCACAGATATGAAAATTCGTGGCTAGAATGCGAAAACAACAATATCACCTTATGTTTTATTGATGGGTGTGTGAATAAATTATCTTGACTAAGTATTCAATGAAACGAGTCATTGAATAAGACTTACGAATTGTACGAGACATTTCAATGTTATATCTTTCTTATTCATAGTCAATAAAGGAGTTAAGGAAATAATAACAAGAGGGGTAAAATGGTAATTTTACATCTCACTCTTGTTACTGATATTCACGAAGGATAATGTGTTAAAATATTTTGTGGACCGTGAAATAAATAGTTTATTTACACCAACAGAAAATGGAGCGCGCATAAATCGAGAGTTGATTCGGCATCAAACCTATAGTGGTGTCGTACGATGTCAGGATTAAATATGTCAGAAATTTATAAAAGATAAATTCATCGGGTATTTGAATCTTATAAATTTATTTATGTGGGTCCATTTAGTCTCAGGGATAGCTCATGAGAACATGAATAAAAGAAACAACATCAATTGAATCAAAATATATTTTGGGACTAAGATGTATTTCTCGAACTCATATGTGATGGGTTTTGTCACTTAATTAGTGATACACAATTAATTGATGTTCAAATTAATTAATTTATTATTTTCTAAATATTAGATCATTAGTAAATAAAAGATATTAATTAATTAATTGATGGAGATCAATTTAATTTATCAATTGAAATTGATAAATTTGGACACAATATTTTTTTAACGGGAAATATAAGTTTTGGCAATTATATAAGTATTGAGGTTGAACTTTCAAAATTTTGGCATATAAGGGTATATGTGTAAATTCTAAAAATTATTATATAAGGGGTGATATTATGGAGGTTTCCCTAGAGATGTGTGTTGACACAACCCTAAGCATACAAAGTAAAAGTTGTCTCTCCTCTCTCTACTGTGTTACCGCCAAAACCCATCGAGGAAGAAATTTTTTTTTCTTCCTCAGCTGTTTTGAGAGCCCACTCTCAGTTCTTGATCGATATTTTTTAGAGATATATTTCTGAAATCCACGAATGGTTATTGGTGCGAAAAGAATTTGATGTTCTTGATTCTTGAAGATTAAAGAACACGAAGCTCAAATTAGGATTCCACCAATTCAGAAAGTCTCCGATACATAAATGGTAAAAATCGTTTCTACCTCCTTCTAAATACATCTAATCTAAATATACATGATTTGTAGTTTGGTTTTAATGTTTAATACGATTAAATATATTTTAGATATTTTTTTGATTTTCCGCCCACAAACTGTTCATGGTTCAAGGACTTTTCTTTAAATTTTTAAAATCTGATCCAACACTTTATTCATTGCAACAGTCCCATTTGGATTATGCTATATTTTATAAACCAATTTACATCCCACTAGATTCTTGTTAGGGGGTAAATGTACAAAGCTCTATGTATTTTGAGAAATCAGTGCATGGCTTTATTCCATTCTAGAATTTTGACAGTAGAAGAGAAGGATGTAGGTTCAGTCTGTGAAATTTGAACCAAAGAACCAGAGGCAAAATAAGCCTTTTATTATAGATTTTAGATTTGCATCTAGTTTGCATAGGGTGTGTATTAGTGTGAGGAAGGGTAGGAACATGTGTAGAGGTTGTGTGTGGGTCAACAGTGTTAGTAGGACAAATACAAAGGTCAACAGAGAAAGTAGATGATATATTAAGGTAATGAGAAACATCTAAATTATTATTATGCAGACCAACATCAAAGTCAGTATTTATACCAGCAGATAAATCAAATACATGGCAAGCAAAATCATCAGTGTTATTCAATTTAGTTTGCATATCGGTGCTCACAGTAGTGTCAAGAATAGGAGAAGCATTGTGTAAAACAACTAAAGAATTGTTTGTAAAACTATCAGAATGAGGTGGAAAAGCTATCAGGATCATACCTGGTAGTGGGATCACCTGTTGAGGTTGTTTAAGGTTGCTAGCATTATTTTGAGCATTAGGAAAGGGAAAATGGAATTCATCAAATAAAACATGTCGAGTAGTGCGACATTTCTTATTAATAGGATCATAATACATAAAACCATTATGATCTAGAGCATAACCAATGAATACAATCAAGTAGACTTAGGTGAGAACTTATTTTTCATGTAAGGTTTAAGGCTGGGATATCAAGCACAACCAAAAACTCTAGGTTTAAGGCTGGGATGTCAGGCAATTTTCTAAACAGAATCTCATAAGGAGAAACATAATTAAGAGTTGCACTAGGCATATAATTAATTAAAAATGCAGCAGTAGTGAAAGGAAAGTTCCAGAATGTAAGTGGAAGAGAAGCATGGTGCAACATGGTGAGCCCAGTCTCAACCAAGTACATGTGTTTTCTCTCAGCAACTCCATTTTGCTAAGGAGTATATGGGCAAGATTTTTTATGGACTATGCCATTATCATGCAAAAAAGCTTGAAAGGAGAGGCTGGTGTACTCACCACCTCCATCAAAGCTAAAGGTCTTGATCTTTATTGAGAAAGTTCTTAACTAAATTTTAAAACCTTTTAGAGACAGACAGCAGTTCAGATTTATGAGTAATAGGGGAAAGCCAAGTAAACGAGACATACCATCAAAAAACACAACATGATACCTATGTCCTAGCAAGGATGATGTGGGTGAAGGTCCCCACACATCTAGAGCCAACGGAGAGATAGAGACAGATTCAGAAGGAGAAAATGGAAGCTCAGTCATTTTATTAGAATGCAGCTGATACAAACATAATTATCTAAATTTGATTCAGTACAAGGTAAAAGTGTTGTGTTTAAAATATGTCTAACAATAGTATATGTAGGATGTCTAAGACTATAGTGCCATAAAGAAGCAGAGTTCTTTGTGCCAATATATGCTCCAGGTTTGGGCAAGAGGTGGGGATGGGATAAAAACCATTAACACTAGGACCTATATGAAGAATTTCCCATGTTGCCTTGTCCTGGATGAAGAAAGAAGGAGAATCAAAATATGAATAAATAGTTATTGTCAAGACATAATTGATGCACAGATAAAAGGTTAGAGGATAAATTAGGAGCACATAAAACTTGAGATTAAGGAAAAGATTTTAGAGGAGTATGAAGGACACTAGAACCTGCATGAGAGATATGTAGAGACTGACCATTTCAAATGGGGACATGTTCTTCTCTACAATACTCAGAAGGGGTGAAAATGTTGTGTAAATCTGGTGTGAGATGGGTATTGCACCCTGTATCACTGAGCCATACCTGAGGGTCTGTTGATTGTGAGCTTTGAGTACTGACATTCATGGCTGAGAGATTGGTAGAGGGTCATCTTCCCTAATATGAAAAATTCATATGGTTAAAGCAGTCAACTACTGTGAACCCCATCTTTTGGCAAATCTGGCATTGAACTTTATGCCCTTAGGAGTTGTTGTGACCATCTTGAGAGTTAAAGGTTGAGTTAGCTTTGTAGGGCATAGGTGATTGAGTTGGTGGTGTACCAAGAACTGAGGGCAAATGAGAGGTACCCCAATTCTGAGATCTTCCCTCTCTGCCTTGATTAAACCTACCCGAGTTGTTCCTGTTACCTTTAAAGTTTCAAAAGCCTCTCCCTCTGTTGGTTCCTCGATTGGAGTAAGAGACAAGAAAAGCTGTGGTTTGAAAAATTGCTTCTTGATTCCTGTGTTGGGATTCAAGGAACTGCTCCTCAGATATGAGAAAAATGTGAAGTTCTTTGAGAGATAGAGGTTCTGCCCTTGTTCAAATTGATGTGCGAATCGTGTTGAACTCTGTTGGTAGGCCATTGATTGTGTAAATCAGAACATCCCCGTCCTCTATGTTGACTGAGACAATCGAGAGCTTGTCTTTGATCTTCTTTATCCGCTGAAGGTAAGAATCTACGTTCTCTACGGGTTTCTGGGTAATTGACAGTAAGTCAGATTTCAGTTGTAATATGTTTGTGCGCGAAGTTGAGGAGAAACTTCTCCACTTCTCTCGATGGAATCCCAAACCTCTTTGGATGTTTTGTAGCCAACCACGTACGACAAAGCCATAGGATACAATGTTGTGTTAATCAGGGTTATCAATGCTTGATCTTGGGCCACCTATTGCTCATACTTGGGATTAATAATCTATGTGTTTGCATTGGTCTTGATGGGCACTTGATTCTTCCGTCAACGAATCCAAATACAGTGTTGGCCTTTAAGGTCGTAGAGATCTGGAGGACAAAATTGTTCAAATTCAGGCAAATGGAGACAAAGTTTCAAATATTCAATAAGAGGAATATGGGAGAGTGGGAAGATGGCTCGGTGTTGTTCAAAGTAGGAGTAGGGACACACTCATGAGATGAAGAAGATGAGGGGATTGTTTGGTTACTCATCTGGGAGTTGGTTTGGGAGCTAGTTTGATTTTCATGGGTTTCTTGATCTTCAGCAGAAGGAATTTCTACACGGTCAGTCATGGATCACGACGCTAGTCAATCGCTACTCTAATACCATGAAAAGAAACTGAAAAAGATAAAGAAAGAACAAGAAGGAGATGGAAAGAAAGAACTCAGAGATAAAGAGAAGAACTATACATCTATCTCATTAACCTCTCCAAGGCATAACAGAAATGCTAAAATACAAAGGAGAATAAGCTCCAACTACTAGTTTATAGATAAGACATAAATGCCCCTTAACTAACTAAACAACCTTAACCATTTACTTTAACCAGGTTGAGGAGACAAATGATTTCAGTGAGTTGCAACAGTTTTCTACTCCCTAAGGGCTGCCAGTGTGCAAGGTCAATCAGCCATATTGGAACTGTTATAAGCTTTCACTGGAAGCTCGGTAAACCAGAATGACTAATGAAGATCGGATCCCCTCACTAATCATATTGAAAAGTAACATTCTTCACGTCAAGTTGAAAGAATGTTCACTATTTTATTGCAGCCAAGGGAAGAATGCAACGAATGATGGTTATTTTAGCAACATGGGACAACTCTTTCCCTATCTTAATTTAAATGGATACGATCTATAGAACCTATTAAAAAAGATATGGATGTGCTGTGAAATACTCTTGTGCACTTACGTCACTCATCTCACATGAGACTATGCCTCATTTTGTCATAGAAGAATTGAACTTATTGAAGTGTAGTTATTTAGAGCCAGCAATTGACTACCAGATTTTCTCCCACAACTAAAAAAAAGATCGCTAATAAAACCTATAGATCCTCCATCTTATCCTGCCATTTCAACACTTGGTGATTGTCAAAGATCATTACCACACTTCTGCTTTTATTCAGGGACTTTAATAGGCTTTACAGGTTCATAAAATGGAAATTATTCATGTTGTCCTCATTAAGTCAGAATGAATTCAGGAATTTTTTTATAATTGATGGTATTACCTATTATTCCAATTTTTTTAATCAAGACAAGAAAAGAAAGAAAAAAGGGAGGGCGTAAAGAACCACCCTTTTGTTGTGGCATGCTCCTAAGTTTTAGCTTCTTTCTCTCCTAGGCTCATGGAAGCTTATGTAGTAGTCAGCCTTCCTATCAAGGTACCTCCTTGGTCTAAATCAATTGAGTAGAACTCAAGAGACCCTTGTTGTTTAGTTTAAATCAAGGAACAAAGGATAAACAATTAAAATCTGTTGTAACGAAAGTGTCAAGAAAATAATAACAAAATGATATTTTTAACGTGGTTCGGTCAATTTACCTACGTCCACATAAGCCTCATCAAAATATTCCAAACCTCAAACTCGCTTGATCTCGTCTCGATCCTGTTGGGATCAATCTCATCCTGAACCTGAATTTTGAGATTTTTGTCACATCCTGAACTCGTTCGGGTTACGGTTGTGATTGAATTTTTTAGTCGAGTTGGAATTTTAGTCCTACCTGAACTCATTTCTTTCATTGCCTATCCTACGACTACGTCTCGACAATCCCATATCGGGCTCGTTTTAGGGATGCATAGATATACTAGTATTTGTAAAGGAAGTTTTACGTTTGTTAAGAGATAAAGCAATAAGAAATGAGTTGAGAGAAAATTGAACTAAGAATGTTTAGTATATTGTCTATGATCCCTCTTTTGAGGTCATCTCCGCCTTTATTTATACACACAACTACATTTATTATTTTTAATGTTATTTTCCCATTGCGCATTACACGAAACCATTTTGTGCAAGTTTTGATATGTGATCGAGTTATTGGAGTGAATATGCTACTTCTGTAATACTCTTTATATAACTATTTCCCCCATCAATTCTTAATGCTTCAATTTATTTTTGGCCTGATGTTTGATTGAGAATCTACCACGTGCATGTCGTGCCATTAATATACACCGCTCATCGGCCCAACATTATACTCTGCAAAGTTTATTTATCCTTTAACTTTTTGATGACGTTCGGAGACACGTAACTTATCATATACATTTCCCAGATGCTTTTTCAATAATGACGGCTTCAAGTAATGATTATTCCTATGGCGACACTTCAGGTTGTGCTAATCGATTCCCATTATGTTCAGCATTTTATGCCCATCACGCCCTTTCGTTTCAGTACGTCTTTTCATAGTCATTTTGTCTTTTCATTATGTCTTTTGAGATTTGAATGAATTATCCCTTTATTTCAAGTTCGTGCTTTATTTATAGGGCCCTTGTTTTATCATTTGTCCTTCTCTTTCCACTGCCATAAGTTTTCTCTTATCACCTCAGTCTTCTCTTTTCTTCTTCTTTGTTAGAATTTACCAAGATGTCTTTCTTGCAGATGTACACTGTTATCTTGGTGAGAATGGAGCCAGGGGAGTTCCTTGTAGGCCTCTTGCCCAAATAATCTTCCACCCTATGTACATAGCTTTAGGTTTCAAATTTCCTATTTATCCTCTCTTTCAGGAGTTTTTCAGCCATTACGGCTTAGCCCCAACTCAGTTTACCCCAAAGACGTGGGATTATTCTTTGTTTCGTGGCTTTGAACAGACTTTAACACCTAAGTTTAGGATTAACTGAACTCCATTACCTATTTTGTTAAATCAACCGGGGAGAGGGAGAATTACTATCTGGCTCCCATGATTGACAAAAATCAAAGATCTCCCCAAAGGAGATAAAGGATGGGAGAGAAACATTTTAAACGTCTGGGGAAATTGGAGTTGTGAAGGCTGTTGGATTGTCCCCCGTAGGTGGGGCATTTTCAGTAAGATTCCTTGGCATGAGCTACTTTTTCCTTGTTTTTTTTACCGAATTTCCATTGTTGACCTGTTTTCGTTACAGGTGCAGACAAGCGGGTGAACGCGAAGCCATTTCGTTTGAAGAAGAATACTGAGGGGGTAAGAGCGGACTTCCGTTGTCAAAATCGGGACTTGCATCTTCTCATGGATCCCAGAAGAAAGGTCACATCTGCATTCATCCTTATTCACGTTGCTTTCATTTCTGCACCAACTTCTCCCATTTCTCTTCGGAGAGGTATCCCCATTCCGTATCTCCTCCTCGACATCCCGTCTCTGAGAGTTCTTTTAGTGCGACCTCCTTCTCCTCCTCCTCTCGCCGTTCAGCCTGAGGTAACCACCGCTGCTCCTGATCCTCCGGAGGCGGATGTTGAGGAATTCATTCCTTAGAAACTAAGGAGGTTTACCAATGCTCCTCCTATTCTCACCTCCATGAGCTTTCTGAACGAACCTCAGGCCGCTCACGTGATTATCCGCAGTCTCATCTGTGACACGGATGTCAACGCTACTCGCCAGATGTACGTTGGAGCGCTATTTACCACACTTAATCATGATTTGATTCGGGTAAACGTTCTTCTATCACTTTTTGCTGTTTTCACATCCTTGTTTTTTCTTTTTCTTTCGGGCTATTTCTCATCATAACGCTAAATAAGAATATCATGATTTACGGAAGCAAGCCTTGAGATACTATCACGAGGAACTTGCTAAAAATCGGGCTCTAGTCACTGGGCTTTAAGCGGAAGTGGAGCAGTTGAAGAAACTAGAAGTGGAGCTACGAGAGACTATCGAGAAGCAGGTCGAGGAGGTGGTTGTCCTCAAGGTTGACAATTTCAAACTTGAAGAATCTCTAAAAGCTACTGATCTCGCCAAGGCTTAGGCTGTTAAGGAACATGAGAAGGAGGTTGAAGCCGAATTTCAAGGTGCTTTTGATGAAGCTGAGCAGGCTATATATAGTTTGGGCTATAGAGATGCTTTGGCTTAAACTCCTCCCAGATTGTCCCTTTCTGATGAACCTCTGATGTTCTAAGCTCGTTCTGATGCTCCCGCGGAAGAAACTTCTGCTGGAGAGACTATCATCATTTCTTAATTACCTTTATTGTAATTTCCTTTCCTATTGTTGTATTCTTTTTTTTATGTAATTATGTTTCCCGAGTAGTGAAATGAACTTTTTCCCTTTACTTTTTGTGTGTTTCTTATCTCTTCAGCATTTTTTAATCAGCTTCCAAAGACTTGGCTTGTCGATCTACTAAGTCTACTTCAAACTGATTTTTCTTTCTTCTGAGGAAATTCACCCGTTACGTCAATTTTTCATTTTGAAGGACTTGATGAAATTTTGCTTTACTTCACCGTAATCCGTTTAGAAGACATATCCCCAAGTTTTCTTTAGAGAATAGATGTTCATTGAACTACATTCCGTTCTCAAGGACTTAGACTTATTGTAGCGCCATAGCCCTCAGTTTCTCATTGTAAATGTTATAAGGAAAGGAACAAATTAACACCTAGTTTTTACGTGAAACCCCCTTGATCGAAAATGAACAAATTAACACCTATTACGTTAATTATCTCACTATGTCTAAGGCCAACTGCATGAACAGTCATGGGCTTGCTACAATATTGAGTTCCCCAGGCACCATTTTTGCTACAGGAGTAAAATGTTAAAACTTGTCGCATTTCTTCGCATATTGTTTCGCATCTTGATGCATTTTAGGCCAATAATATCCCTCGTTAAGTATTTTGTAAGAAAGTGATATTCTACCAGTATGATTTCCACAAATTCCTTCAAGAACTTTCGCTAGCACGTTCTGGGCTTTCCTTGATTTTAAGCACTTCAGATACGAACCTGAAAATGATCTACGATATAATACTTCATTAATTAACGAATAACTTACACTTTGTTATTTCCTTCTCAAGAGTTTGTCTTCGGCAATTCTCCACTTACTAACAGATGATATCATCCTGCCAGCTAGGCTCCACCTCCATTTCTACATCGGCAACAACTGGGAACGAATGTTTTATGCTTCACTCCTTGAGGAATTCCATTAGTACACTTCTTTATATCAAAGTTTTAATGATGATCCCAATGCTGCCAGGGCATCTGGATGGCTTTTCTTAGTCCTTGGAATTTATAGGATATCACTTTTTATGAGGCAGCATATCTTTCGTTTGTTGTAAGTACTCGATCATTGTTGGATCCTTCGAGGTAAATTCTCCCGTTACCTGTTTAATAATCAACATAGAATCACAACAAATCTTAATTTATGTTACCACCAATTCAAGCAATACATTTACTCTTGTAACTAAGGCCTCGTATTTTGTTTCGTTGTTGGAAGCGTCAAATTCGAAAGAAATTGAATGCTCCAACGTTTCTCTGAGGGAGTTTGTATCACAACTCCTGCTCCTGTGACTCGATTATTTGATGCACCAACTACAAATAATGTCCAAGAGCCGTCTTCAATTTTCGTTTAGAAATTCCCGTTCAAGTTTTCTTCATCATGAGTGAAGTCCGCCATAAAATCCACCAATACTTGCCCTTTTATCGATGTTTTGTGTTCGTAAGAGATTTTGTACTGCCCCAATTTAATTGTTCATTTCGTCATCCTTCCGCTTATCTATAAGGAATGCAACAAACTTTTGATTGACGAATCTGTTTATACTTTGATAGTATAAGCCTGAAATAGGACTTCAACTTCCTTGTTGCAATCACAACCGCCAATATTATCTTTTCCATTCTTTTATGCATTGTTTCCGCTGCCACAAGATTTTTGCTGACGAAGTAAACATGCTTCTGCCTTCCGTCCTCTTCTCTAATTAGGATGGCACTTACTGGTGTCTGTGAGACTACCCTGTACAAAAGTAATTCCTCACTAGGAAGAAGTTTTGACAACAGTGCTGGCACCGCTAAATATTCTTTGATCTTATTGAAGGCGTACTCGCATTCTTCATCCCAATTGTTGATGGAATTCTTTTTTAGCTTCATCAAGAAAGCTATACACTTGTTCGTTGACCTTGAAAGGAATCAATTCAAGGCTGCTAATTTTCTTGCCAGGCTCTATATTTCTTTACGAGTTCTTAGGACTTTATTTCTGTGATGGCTTTCATTTGATCTGGATTGAATTTGATGCCTCGTTGTGTCACCAAATGACCCAAGAACTTTTCTGTAGCGACCCTAAAAGTACATTTTCAGGATTTAGCTTCATGATGCTTCCCCTTAGGACTGAAAAGGCTTCGTCTAGATCTTCTATATGGTCTTGCCATTTCTTGCTTTTGACCAACATGCCATCCACTTAAACTTCCATTGTTGTCCCAATCTGTTTGTGAAAGATTTTTTTCACGAGCCTTTGCTAGGTTGCACATGGATTTTTCAAAACAAATGACATCTCCTTTTAACATAAATGCCTTGTTTAGTTATAAAAAAGTTTTTCTCTTGATCATGTTGAAACATTTTCACCTAATTATATCCTGAATAAGCATCCATGAAGTTGAGGAGCTCAGGTCCAGAGGTTGCATCCAACATTTAATATATCATCAACATCAGATAGTCATCTACGCGCATGCCTTGTTTAGATATGTAAAATCTACTCAGATTCTCCATTTCCCATTTTTCTTATTCACCATTATCACATTAGCAAGCCACTCTGGGTAATCAACTTCTTTGATGAAGTATGCTTCTAAAAGTTTGTCCACTTCTTCTTTAATAGTCGCATTCCGTTTTGGAGCAAAATTTCGTTTCTTCTGTTTCATAGGTTTAACGAAAATAGAGAAGTTGATTAAATATTTAACTTATGACAAATAATCTCTTTTGGAATACTTGGCATTTCTTGTGTTGTATTCGCAAACATATCTTTGTTTTGTCTTGGGAAATTTCTCAACTCTTATTTTTTCACCCCGAGTTGAACACATATCCTTGTTACCCTCTGACTTCCATCCTCCAAAAATACAATTTCGATGGCTTCTGTCACTTCGTATCCGGAGTTTAATGGATCGTCGTGTTTGTTCCCCTATAATCGCTACACCTTTTCTTTTTGTCCGCTCAGCTTCTTCTCGGGAGTTGTGCATATGATGGTTTAGGAATGTAATGGCACAGCACCGAGCAGCAGATTAATACCCTTTTATTACTTTTATTTTGTTAAGAGGTGGATATTTCAGCACTTGATAGTATCTGGACTAAACAACCTTTATCTTATGTAACCACGTTCTTCTGAGAATGCCATTGTACGGAGATGACGTGTCGAGAACCACAAACTTCATTAAATGATTGAAGGGCTCTGCATTCATAGGGAGAGCTATTATCCCTTCTGAGTAACTTGATCAGTGGTTACGACGGCCCTTGCAACTTTGAATTTCCCATGAACATATTTTCCAATGTTAATCGTGTTGGGGGTTATGTCCTCAAAGCATGTATATTAACATTCTGATATGAAATTTAAAGAAGATTACATTTTTCTTATAATTGTTCTTTTAAATTATTGTTGAATAATTTATATAAATATCTAACAATTCTATATTTATTAATGAGACTATGATCTTATTTTAGTATGAGAGGATTAAGATCATAGATAATGAATGAAATTGTCAGCAACATATTAAAGTATAAAATCTTTAATGAATGGTTGCTAGTACGGTTCACTAAGCATTATGAATGCGTGTGATCCAGATCCGGATCATTGATGTGGGTAGAAATCTTAGTGAAAGTACTTTATATAATAAGATTATATATGACAGGGCCGATGTGAATTAATATCTTTATTAACATGTCGTTTATCATAAAGATTTAATACACATAAATTAGATGATCATATGTAGATCAGTCTGAATCCTGAGTAGTCATGAACTCCAATGCATGTCTACTGGATCTTTTGATTCACTCGTTAAAATCTATTTTTTAATCAGGCTAGTGAATTTTATTTTGGAGATCCAGTGATGTGGATGGCTGAGGACATGATCTTACAAGATTTGAAATCTAAATTTTCCTAACGGATCATATATTGGTTCTCTTAAGTGTTAATTCTGAAACTAAATGATTATTGAACTCAAAAGTAGAATAAGATTATAAATTAGCCATTCACTAGTTGATTAATGATATTTAATGATCAATAGGTAATTAGAGTGATATGCCCTGAGGAATTCCTACCAGCAGACTTCCCTGTACTCAAAGTGAATTGTCTAAGTGATATCCCATATTGGCTTTGTCTCATTGTCTATCTCGTAATCATTTGATTCCGGCTAAATTAGCTCCTACTCCTACTCCTTCATCGTCGTTGGTCCTTTTAACATAACATTCTCGGCGGTCGGAGTAAAATGACAATTTTGATAAGTTCTAATTTATGAACCAATAATTAGAGGACAAACTACATGAAATAATTATGTCAGTGGACTACATGAGAATACCCTGTAAATACATTCTATAATCTCTGAGAGTGTAATTCCATATTTATAGTGGAGTAATAATAAAATTAATAAATAAGATTATTTAATTAATAATCTGATTTATTGAAGCTTATGATTATAGGTTCATGGTTTTCAAGTCACCTCTATACTATGTTGTCTATGGTGTGAATATTTCAGGACATGAGAAAAGTACTGACTTGCAAAAAGAATTTTTATTCTTGGGCAAGTACATAATTATGAGATAATTATGTGTGATTAATTAATTAAAAATTATATTTAAATATAATTTTGAAAATTATATATATAATTATCGATTTTTTTAATTTAATTTGTGAAATTAGATAATTAAATTATTATTAGATAATAATTTAAATCAACTAAATCTGTTAGTTGTGAAATAACATATAAATTAGTTGATAGAGATAACCAGATATGTTAATTTTGAATTAACTGATATCTAGATAATTATCTGATTAAAATAAATATTTAATTCACAGTAATTACCACATGTCAATCATTGATAGTGTCAAAAATTGAAATGAATACTGTGGTGTACGTGACACTACAATAGTGAGTGTGCAACACTGTAGTGCCAATGGCACTACAGTGGTGCCGTGAGGCACAGTACCGTGACACCACGCTTCTGCCCCGCACACGCCGAGACGACCAGCAAATCGATGTAGAATAGTTACATCACTTCCATAATCTATTAACACCATTCTCAAAGCCAACCTAAATAGTGATTACATGTTTGTGTTGTCCATTTTGTTCTTCCAAATTCATATTATCAAAAATCAGCGACGAATTTCCGTTGCTGTCCAATGTGCTTCCCTGTTCCCAATGCTCACTCCATGTAGGCTTCGTTCAATATACTTTCCTCTCCTTTCTCGTGGCCCCTTCCCATTCTGTTAATGCAATTATAGTGTCCATAATTCGAAGAGGCAGCTTTCCTTTATCTGGAATCTCATTTTTCGCTGCTAGTTCCTACTATTCTTTCAGAACATACGATTGGAGGTAGCCTTTCCTCACCAGTTCTTCGATATAATCTTTGAGTTAGAAGCAATCTTTGGTAAGATTCCGGTAGCTCTTATGGAACGAACAATACTTATCATTCTCCTTGCTACTTGGTTCTTTTGTTAACGGGACTGGTATTTTCAACGAAGGTTTATTTTTTATCACCTCGAGGATTTGATTCATGGGTATTGTGAATAATAAGTAGACTTTGTCTTTAGGGTGGACTTTTTTCGTTATCCTTCCTCATCTCTCAGCACCTTCTCATTTGTATTTAGTTCGTCTGTCACTCCTCTCTGCTCTTTCTGTTATTTTCTTTCCGAACCAGAACCTTGATCAACCTTCGTTGTTCTTCCATTCTCTATTATGATAATTACATCATGCTTTTCTTTTCGTATTATAGAGTGATATAGGTTTGAGCCCGTTGAAATATTTCAGCCATTGAAAACGACTTTACTTTAGCAAATCATCGAACAATGTAGAGTTTGGGTCCAATCCTCATCTGAAAGCTAACCTCGTCACTCGATCATCACAGTTTTTTACCTTCGCCATCTTGTCTTCACTACTACAAAATGGGGCTTAGATAACGGTGAAAACCCGTCATTAAAACCCTTTAATGACGGGGATGCGACTGTCATCTATCGGGCTGTCATGTAAACTCATTTGACCAAAAATCGTCATAAAAAAGTATCGCCAAAACACTTTTGATGACGGGGAATCCCCATCATTAAAAGTACTACAAAAACACCTTTAATAGTGGGGAATCCTCATCATTATAGGCGTCATAAAAACACCTTTAATGATGGAAAATGCCCGTCATTATAGGTGCCTCAAAAACACCTTTAATGACGGGGAATCCTCATCATTATAGGTGCCACAAAAATACATTTAATGACAGGGAATGCTCGTCATTATAGGTGCAGCAAAAATATCTTTAATGACGGGGATTGCCCGTCATCATAGGTGCCGCAAAAACACCTTTAGTGACAGGCAATTCCCGCCATTAAATGATCATTTTTTTTAAAAAAATTATCATAAAAAGACAAAAACCTCATAACACAGTTCAAATAACATGTAGGGGGACCGTTGGAGTTCACCAATTCAGAGGAAGCATATCATTAAACGATGAGTGTAGCAATTACAAAACCCCACTCTATCCATAAAAAAATATTCATCCATGACAGACTAAAATCACTGATTCAAAGGAAGCATGATTGATTTGAATTAGTTGCATTTTCCTGATTCACCTTTTTCAACACTGGTAGTGACCTTCAAGTAAAGAAAAGAGATGAAATCACATAATAAGTATACATTAAAGTCACAACGACTTTCAGGAAAAGCATCTTATACTGAGAAAAGAAAACCTCGTTGGTATGAAAGACGTTCTTGCAGCCCTGATGATAGAAAAGAAAGATTAATGTCATGTTTCTTAACAAGTTGCATAGAAAACATGAGTAAGAAAAGATATATGACTATTTTAAATTAGCTTAAACAACATTGAACTAAAAAATTATTACTTTAAACATCATGCAGGTTGTAAGGAGGGAAATAGATCTACACAAACCTCCCATTTGCAAGACTAGATTCACATCCAAGACCATTATTCTTAGCCCGTTGATCAAATGAACACAAATTTTGAAATTTAACGCCAACTGTAGTCCAAAATATGTATACATAAATTATCTCTCAAAAAAAAGTTCAAAAAAAAAGTTTCAATGAAAATACGATCACCTTTATTGATACTCACAAAATATGAGTTTGATTTTACTTTTGCTTGAATTGGATTTTCTCGTGCTTTAACCTATATTAGAACAAGAAAGAATAGACACGAAGGATGTTAATTTTTTGTAGATTCATAAAATAGAGCGCCACAACACAGTTTCTTCAATTTTGCAACTTATTATTCTTGACACTTCCATGCCATGGAACTAAATTGACCAAGACCTTTAAGTTATGACCTTTAGTGTGTTTAATTAGATGGGCTTATATTGTGAAATCTTACTCTATAGCTCCCATAATTTATAATTCAAATTCCTAATTTAAACTTAAATAATGTACATGAAACCTTGAATATAAGATTTAGCAAACAACTAAATTGACGTAGAGAATTAATGGTTATATATACCATACATAAATTTGGAACTTCAATCACTTCTTCACATCACTTTTTATCTTTGTACTTTCTCTGTATCTTTTGTCATTTTCTTAAATGTGATTTAAATTTTTCTATATGTGATTTAAATTTTCAAAGTCTACTATTTCCCTTATGCTTCTAACTTTTCAACCCATAATTTAATTTTTGCTATTGATCCTTAAACAGAGATGGAAAGATATTTTAAAAGAAAATCGACACTAGAACTGTCTTCGCCAACAACGGAAAAAATTGCTTGTCTAGAAATTAAGTTTGAAGAAATTAATTTAGCAGAGCTCCCAGAAGATCCAGGCATTCGAATGTGAATTTTAGAATATAACCCTGATGTTCGAGATCGAGTTCGAAGAGCATATTTACAAAATGGTCTATGTCAACCTTGGAATCATGATTTTCCTCTAAAAACGTTTGGGCTAAAATCAAGACGGTTTAATTCAGATTGGTTCAATGAATACCCAAATTGGTTAGAGTACAAAATATCCAAAGATGTTGCATTTTGTTTATGTTGTTACATATTCAAACCTGAAGTTGGAGAACAAGCAGGATGCGACTCTTTTGTTAGTAAAGGATTTTCAAATTCGAAGAAGAGAGAAATTACAAATTCACGTTGGAGGTCCTAATAGTGCTCATAACCAAGTTTGCGCTCAATGTGAAAGTCTACTGAACCAAAAGGAGCATATTGAGACACGTTTTAATAAACATTCAGACCAAACTCGAAGTGAATATCGAACTCGATTATGTGCATCGATTGATTGTATCCAGTTCCTTTTACGACAAGGGCTTCCATTTCGTGGGCATGACGAAATTGAAGATTAAAAAAATTAGAGAATTTTTTTTTGAACTTTTACAATGGTTATGTGATCATAATAATGATTTAAAAGTTGTTTCCCTGAAAAATGCCCCAGAAAATCTGAAATTGATAGCACCTGGCATTCAAAAGGATATTATGAACTGTATTTTGATTGAGATTATAAGTACTATTACTAAAAGTATTGGTGACAAGCTCTTTTATATTCTCATTGATGAATCTCCTAACACATCTTCCAAGTACCAGATGGATATTGTATTACGTTATGTCGATAATGGTCATGTAATTAAGAGTTTTGTAGGTATTGTTCATGTCCTTAACACCAATGCTCTCTTGCTTAAGAAAGCTATTCATGAATTCTTTTCTCGACATGGATTAAGCATTTCTAACTTGTCGGGACAAGGTTATGATGGGGCAAGTAATATGCAAGGTTCGTTTAATGGCCTTAAAGCACTAATTTTGAAGAAAAATGAATGTGCATTTTATATTCATCGTTTTGCCCATCATCTCTAGTTTGCTCTTGTAGCTGTTGCAAAAAATATGTAGACATTACAGGTCTCTTTACTTTGGTTGCTAAGGTGGTGAACATTGTTAGAGGTTCAGCGAAATGTCGTGACATCCTTCGTGAAAGACACACTATTACAAATTTTTAAGCTATAAACAATAGTGAGCTTTCTAGTGGACAATGAATAAATCAAGAAACTAGTCTCAACGAGTCAATGATACATGTTGGGGCTTACATTATAATACTTTGGTCAGCTTAATTACCATATTTCCATCTGTAACATATGTACTTGAGATCATTGAGGAAGAAGGACCCAGTACTGATAAAAAAATATGAAGTGAAAGTTCTACTAAATATAATTCAATCATTTGATTTTGTGTTGAACCTACACTTGATGAAAAACATATTGGGGATTACAAGTGAGTTGTCTCAAGCATTATAAAGAAGAGATCAAGATATCATAAATACAATGAATTTAGTTAGACTATGCAAAGAAAGGTTGCAGTTGATGAGAGAAACATGATTTGATTCTATACTCAGTCAAGTTTATTCATTTTGTGATAAACATGATATTAAACATGGATGACTTCCTTTTACTACAGGGAAGACGTAACGTTCACAGCATTACAAATCAACATCACTCTCGAGTTGAAATATTTTTTATTGTCATTGATATGAAACTTCAAGAGTTAAACAACCGTTTCAATGAGGTAAATACATAATTGCTTATTTGTTTTGTATGTTTAAATCCAAGCGATGGTTTTTCTTCTTTTGATAAACAAAAATGTATTTATCTTGCTTAGTTATATTCAAAAGATTTTTCTTCAGTGTCAGTCACAACACTTGAAGATCAACTTGAGAATTACATTATGGATATGCGGTCTGACATCGAGTTCTCAGGATTAAAAGGGATTGATGAACTTACACAGAAAATGTTTGAGACAAGAAAAGACAAAGTTCATCCACTCGTGTACTTGTTGTTGACGTTGTCGCTGATCCTACTTATTGCAACTGCTACGATGGAGAGGGTGTTTTCTGTTATGAATATTATCAAGAATCATTTACGCAATCGTATAAGTGATCAATGGATGAACAATAACTTGATTGCATACTGTGAGAGAGAAATATTTGATAATATTGACAATTAGACAATTATGCAACGATTTCAATATGAAAACTCGTCGATGACAGTTATAAATGTAACAATGAACATTGAAAATAATTTCATTCTTGAGACTTTTTTTTTATAAATATTTTATTTTATATTGTAAGTACCCTTGAATGAAAATTCTGGATCCGCCCCTGCCAATTAGGTTTTGTATAGTGTTTGAGTGGATCGATTAAATCAATTAGATTACACGTTTAAAAACTAACCGACTGAACCAGACTTGATATAAGAATGGTTCAGTCAATTAAAACCTAAAAACTAAACTGAACTGAAATATTGGTTGAGTTTTTTGTGTGAAGAACATAATGTATTACGAATGTTTTATATTAACTTAATATTAACTGTTTTGTCAAAAAATATGAATTAAACTCTATTTTTCTGATAAGAGAAAGAAAATAGTTATAAGATTAAAATTAGTTGGCTAAATGTTAAAAAATAATATATTTTAATGTAAAAAAAAAAGATGTGTGAAGTGTGCGAAGAGCATGAATAAAAATAGGGTATTGAAGCAAGAGTGTATTGATGTAAGGGATTACATAATACGAGAAGGTGAGAAATTATAAAAAATTTAAATTTGATCAGTGTGTATTCCGCCATTTTTGCAGTTCTCCTTAAAAAAATAGATCGATCCAGCTTGAAATAGCTGAAATAGCTGATCCATATGAAAATGAGCCTAGCTTGGTATTTTACTGCCTGTCATAACATACTGACATGGGCTTTGCAAATGTATAAGCAAGCAGCCCAACAATGATATCAGAAATTTTGGGTGTTATGAACTCTCTAACAGATTTGGATTAAACACAGTAATTCCATCAGTTATCCAGTAGACAAAGAAGTTCAGGCTAGTGATATCAGCTATCGGCCATTGACTTTTGTGAAGCTTCTCCTCAATATGTTTAATCTCATGTCTTGTAGTTTGATACACTACTCTAAGCCAATTGTTAGTGAAGCTCACTTAGCAATTCCATGAGATCATGAGTTTGTGCCATGAATATCTCTGACCTCATACACAACTAGCATTGTATTTATCAATGAGTTTAATTGTTAATGATTGCATTGAATTGTCATGATTAATTTTATTTTATGTTTCAAATAAATTAATTAAATATTTTACAGAGAAATGTTGCATAGTTTAATTTTAAAGTGATTGATGTTTATTTTTTTTTATAAATAGTTTTATATTCTGATAATAAATGAATAATTAGATTATTTGTGATTATGAGTGAGTTTTTCAATATTGAAATTTTTTTATGATTGTAATAACGCTATACGTTTCTTTTTATGATATTGCTCTTTTTAGCAGAATCAAAAATTTAATAAATGAAATATAGGAGTGATGCGGCTTGGAAGTTTATTTTGAAATTTAAGAATTAAAACTCTCCATGACATTTTGAATGATTTGTGTAACTTCCTTATATATATATCCATACACCTAACTATTTCATTATTGATAAGAAAATAAGAGCAAATTAGGGGAAGTCTTGCACTTCCCATTACTTGTTTGATCCGACTAAAATACCCTTTTCATATAAGTACTCCTCACCTCGAGTTTTCTTCACATATTTATGGAAGGCTAATAGGGTTGAGGATATTACTTCTAAAGACCCATCTTTGACCGCCACCTCCTCCACTCCCTATTATAAACTTAAGCCTATCAATCTTGTGTCTCTCTCTTGAGTCCTTTGTAAAAGCATAAGCTTCATCGACTTGTACGCTGGGTCTATATTGCAGGTAAGTCAAATTGTTTGATCTGATCTGTGTGTGGTTTTGATATTCAAGTTAGTGTTGTAACAAAATCATGGAATTAACTTAGGTTGTTAGACATTGATAAATGCTGTTCTTTCACATACATCTTAATGACAAAATAGATAAAAAAAAATAGATAGAAGAGTATTTGTCTCACTTTATCTTTTGTTATCACTGATTATGGGTATGGACTTTCAATTGAAGGCTGGACATGTAGGTGTAGGATAAGCTATAGGCAGTGAGTTTATGAACTTGTGGTATTGTCTGTTAGTCGTAAGTTAATGCTATTATTGTTTTACAAATACATAGATATTAAGATACGGGAAATTTTTGGGAACGGTTTTTGGTTGTTGGGTAATATTAAAACAAATTCATCTCTGTTATTAGCTACATTTCATGTAGAAGAGAAAGAAGAAGTAGATTTCATGATATCATATATCAAGAGAAATACAGTGATGATATGCATATATAGAAAAGGGTTATGTACATACTGCTATGATTCATTGAATACATTTTAAATTTCTTGTTTGGTAGCCATTATAGGTTAGAATTAGCAAGTCTAAATATTTCTTTTTTGAGAAGAAACCTAAGACTTTGATAACATACTTTAATTTCTCTCTTTTATCCCGAAACTTACTAATGTATCTTCGTGGATGAAGTTCTAAGTTCAGCTGTGGATATAAACTCTGTTATTGAATGTATTCTTGTCGTAAAAGATTTATGAGATGTTTGAGAACTTGTGAAATTTATAAAAAAAAACAAAATTTAACGCTTAAAACTTATCAATTTTGGCGCTTTGAAATTGACTAACCGAAGATCCTCTATTAATTTGGTTTTATGAAGGACAACATCTAAGTAGAACTTTCACATACATGAACGTTTGTCATGCTCTAAAAGTTATTATAGGTGAATTGTATATCGTGGTGCTCTCATTTGTTTCTTTCTATGTAATCTCACATATGTGATAACTTGCTAATGTGATTAAATTTTTAACCGTCCATTAAGATATTGACAATGATGTGTACATTTTATGGTAATGGATAAGAATATATACATATATACAATACATACGATTTCCCGTTGTGGTTTAGAAGATGAAAGTAATAAAGAAATAAATAAACTAAAAAGATTAGATGTATGTTTAGGGGCGGAGTCAGGACTCGACATCAGTGGGGTCACTGGTTTCACTCCTCCTATTTATGTTTAGGGTGTATTTTATATCATTTTAATATATAGATATGCATATACACTTATATGTATAAGAGACAAAGAAATATCAAGATACAAAAGTACATTCGACAACTTTTCATTAAAATTTAAGTTTACAATTGTCATATGAATCACAAAATTACAACTGTACTCGACGACTTTTCATATTTTGGAACTGTTACATGATTGCTTCATTCTCAGTAGACCATTCTTACTTTATCTTGACCATTTGGATGATAATCTGTTATTCGAACCCGTAATCTAGGATCTGAAGGTAGATTATTCAAGTCGACCACAAGACAACTTTGTTTAGTACTAGAAGATAGAAGATGACTGTGAATGTGAATCCAACTATTACATTGATTTTCTTTAAAAATTTCCATTTTAACACAAAACAAATTCTTAATAAATAATGAGTCATAAAACTGCTTCAGATTTCTAACAATCAATTAGCCAAATACATATCAACAATCAACGCAACAAATCTCAGTTCTCAGTTGGAAAAAATCTTAGAATGCATAACAAAATACAAATCAGAATTGCATAGAACAGAATATCAACCGCAATCAACGATTCAACAGCAATCGCAAGTTCTCAACTCTCAAGAATACATAACATAGCAAAATAGATATCAAAAACTCAAATTGCGTTTCGGATAGAGCTCGAGAGAGAGAAGAAATACCTCACAGCCGTCTCCTCGTCCGCCAGCGGTCGCAGTCGTCACTCGTCGTGCTCGTGCAGGCCGTGAACTGACTAGTGACCACACAGAAACTCATCGTCCGTGAACTCGGGTCTGGGCGTGAAGCTCCGTCGTCGTGCTCGTGCAGCGTGCTGTCATGAAGCTCCATTGGGGTCGTCGCCGTGAGCCACGCCCTAAGGGGAGCTGGTGACTGGTGAGGACCATGAGGACTAAAGTGAGCCTATGCCGTGAGGTGAGGATTGAGGAAGACGAAGGATGAGAAATTTGGGAAAATGGTCGGGGGTGATGAAGTGAAATTAGGTTTTTGAATTTAGGGGTTAAAAATAAAAAAAAATTTAAGATTAGAAAACTAAAAATAAAATATCTAAAACTGAGAAATTCAGTGGGGTTTCAAGTCAAAAATAAAAAAGAGTAAAAAATCAAAATTTTCCTAAACTAAAAATTAAAAAAATGAGTGGGGTCAATTGACCCCACCCCATGTGAGTAGCTCTGTGTATGTTTATGCCTAAAAGAGGTAAGCCAGAAATGTGACGTGGGTGGACCGGTATACTCGATAATATTTAATAGTTAATAATAATTATAGATCATTTGACATGTCCAACGATGTTATAAAAAATTCAGTAGTCAAACAAGTTTCGTAATAATGACACTCTATTTGATTGATTAAAAATTACACAAGTGAGCTCGTGAAAAATATAAGGAAAGAATGTAATAAAATTGTAAAGATATCAAAAGTCAATAAAAGAGTGTGCCAAAAATAATGCATGGAGAGAATATAATGAAAATTATAAAGGCAAAACAAAGAAAATAATGTGATAAAATGATTTATAAAGTCTATATTAAACACAATGCTTATGTTGTGATTTAACGTAATTTAGATACGCATGTGTTTGCTAAGTATATATAAGATTTTACTTACTAATCATTAGCTCATTCTGTTTTTCATAAATTTTCCAGATAATGAGAATGATGCTGATTAATGTGAAGAGTCTGATTAAATGTCCTGACACGTGATGAGAAATTAAGTATACTTAGTTGAGTAATTTGTAATTTTAAAGTTGATTTTTAGTTATTTCATAAAGATATTTAAAATCATACTATATATAAAAGCATGCATGCTGAAAAAAATAATATTTTTAAAATTATCAAATTATCCTTCAATTTAAAATTTAAATGTCATCATAGAGTAATGAAGTTATTTAATTAAATATTAATTCACTCTTTAAGTTATACACCTAATAATTATTTATAAATTACACTTATTGATTATCAAAATTCTATTTTTAATAGTTATTATAATTTATAGTCTGATTTAACATATATTACATGACATTTAACAGTGCATTTTAAACATGTCTGATATAAGAAAAAAATAATTGAGTGTTAAAATATGAATAACATATTAACATATTAATTTGTATATGTGACAAAATTGTAATGGACATAATGATATTATTACATCAAATTTTAATTAAGAGAGTATTATATTACTAAGTTTAATATTTTTTACAAAAATATTTTATGCATATATTATCAAGTTAATATACTTTATATTTTAACTAGAAACTATTATTATTAAAAGACTCATGATATTTGAGAAAAAGAAATTAAAGATGAATTAATAAATGAAATGAATTTATATTTTTAGAGGCATTAAAATTGGTCTACTATCTAAATTTTAGCATTAAAAAATTAAATAAATAATATAATTCAATTTTAGTTTCAATACCTCCTAAAAACATTATCTATCATTATTTTAGTTTTAAATTGGCATGACAATGAAAACTCTTATATTAAAAAAAATAAGCAAGTTGACATATTAATAGTATTTATAAAACTTTATACATCACGTATAGTGCACGTGTCAAAAAACTAGTATTACTTAAATGTGAAAAAGTCTTGTCTATAAGATTCTAATATTTAATTAGAAATGTTTTCTGAATTTTCGTTCAATAAAATATTTTGTTTCATTAAATCTTATAAAAGTATATAATCATGAATTGTTTTATGAAAAGAAAACAATCTTAGCCTATAAAGCGTTCCACATTATTTTTAAAAATTATTAAAATAATCTTAGTCAAATTTTTAGGGTGTTACACCATATAACTAAAAAGTTGACAAACTAGACACTCTTTACATGTTTTAATGCGCTTTAATACCTTAAAACCAAATTGATGTAGATATTTAAGAATTCTATCAAATTATTTTATGACATGGCATTATTTTCTTTTTCAGTTTGATTTCATATTATCAGTGTTGCGTGCCCCGCTCAAAGGACTATGATGGAAGGGAGAAAAAGCTAGAAGTTTTCTTGGATTGAGAAGGCACAGATGAAAGCTAAGAGGCTAAGGTCAGGCGAGTAATAGACAGAGATAAGTTTAGTCACATTGATGGGAAAGCGAACGTGGGAGTCCTCTCTGACTTAATCAATACTTGGGGGTTGCTTTTCTTTTAGGTTTAAGAAATTAGTTTACATATAGACTATTCACCAAAATCGAGAGAAAGCGTTATTCCTGAAAACTCACGTGACATTTACTAGCATTTTATTTTTTTATTACACCTAAATCAGGGATGAAGCTCAGGCCAAATGCATTAGATGGATACCATGAGTAGATTTAATCCTAACAAATAGCTAGGATTTCCCAATGAACCAACCGCTTGTTTACATTGTGACATTATTTCATTAATATGACATCCCAAGCAGATCCAAGACTACGACAAAACATCTTGCTCATCATGGGAGCGGATGTAGAAGATGATGCTGAATCTAAGATAGATTCTAAAACTAAGAGACATTAAAAGATGTAACAAAATTAAATGCGTGTTTATTTTAGACTGTTGGTAATCGTTTTCACCAAGGGAAAACTAAATTTCAAAATGAATTTTGAATGTACCATTTAATTAGAGAAACATTGTTGAGACAACCTTATTCGAAATGAACTTTAAGGTTTTGGGCAAAAAAAAAAGAAAACTATAGTAGAGATTTCTTGATTTCTCTAGTTGGTTAAGGAGCTAAGAAAAACTAATGGCAAAAGAAGACCAATAATGTCATATAATTACATTACCATAAGTGGGACAAAGACTCACCGGTCAAATGGTCATATAATAGATTATCAACCTCAAGCTTAAGGATTAAACTGCATGCACTCTCTTCCCTTGGTGAAAACGATTACTAACAGTCTAAAATAAACACGCATTTAATTTTGTTACATCTTTTAATGTCTCTTAGTTTTAGAATCTATCTTAGATTCAGCATCATCTTCTACATCCGCTCCCATGATGAGCAAGATGTTTTGTCGTAGTCTTAGATCTGCTTGGGATGTCATATTAATGAAATAATGTCACAATGTAAACAAGCGGTTGGTTCATTGGGAAATTTTGATTTCATAGACTCCTGACATATATTCAAGTTCTCCTAGCTATTTGTTAGGATTAAATCTACTCATGGTATCCATCTAATGCATTTGGCCTGAGCTTCATCCCTGATTTAGGTGTAATATAAAAATAAAATGCTAGTAATGTAATTATATGACATTATTGGTCTTCTTTTGCCATTAGTTTTTCTTAGCTCCTTAACCAACTAGAGAAATCAAGAAATCTCTACTATAGTTTTCTTTTTTTTTTGCCCAAAACCTTAAAGTTCATTTCGAATAAGGTTGTCTCAACAATGTTTCTCTAATTAAATGGTACATTCAAAATTCATTTTGAAATTTAGTTTTCACAAAATAGTTGTTTAGGTTTTTTATCGGAAAACATGATTAGTAGTAGAAAATGAGGTTATCTTGATATTGATATTGTGAAGTGTGTTTAGCAGAATCTGTTTCATAGACTTATTTCTAGAATGAAAAAACCAAACAAAACAAAACTCGAACCAGCTAACTACGATATGGATTCTCTGTCGTTATTATGTTGTCAATATTTAGTTGCACGATGTAGATGGACCGGAGTAGTAAGCAGAGTAGAAAATAATATGAGAACATTTTTTATTATTTTTTCCTTTAGCAATTCAGCTCAATATGATCCGTCAGATTTGAACGGATGACCCATATAGCCTAACTGTCTTGTGTTGTTGGCATCAATAATAAAATCTTAATCTAACCTATTAGGGGCTTTGGGCCATATTATTTTGCAAGAATCAACCATTGATTTAATAAAATTAACCTGAAACTGATAATCTTATTAATCTTTTAGTTGAAAGTATGGAAAAACTTTCTTTATCTAGGGTTGTTCGAGGCAATATATGCGCGCTTCAACTAATCTATAATCTAACATGATTCATACATCAACATTCAAAAGTTTGACTATAAGATTCAAGGTAAATTATTGGTTTTTAAACTAGAGGATGTGACCTCAAATAATTGATTCCACCTAAGGCCTAATTGATTTTGTGTTATCCTCATTTATAATTGAATTACAATATTTGTTTGGAGTAATTCTTAAATAATGCCGGAATCCTAATTTGCAATTCTTTTATGCAATTGAATTGTAGAATAAAATGGAAGTAATCATAATTTATAATGTCATTGTAATTCTAATATTAAAAAAAATTATTTTCATACCCTCATTGAAATATTCTTTCTCGCACTTTCTATGTCATTTTATTAATTTAATTAAAATTAGCATTATTAATATTTAGTTCAACTTTATTAATTTGTTTAAACATTACTAAATTAATGTTAAAATTTTCACGTGAAAATATTTTTTTATTATATCTCTTATTTTATTAATGTAATTATAACTATTTATTTAGAATTTAGTCCATCATTATTGTTTTATTTCAATTTTAATTAAAATTAAATAAATTCATTATATTAGTTTATTTATTTATTTTTTAGTTAAAATATTAATAAAAAATCATTTTATTAATTTATTTAAAATTAAATTTATTAAATTTTAGTCTAGAAATATTAGCTTATTAAAATATTAATAAAAAATAATTAAAAATAATTTGAAAATTCCACGTGAAAATATTTTTTTATTATCTCTTATTTTATTAACTTAATTTAAAATAATTTTTAAATTCAGTTTAACATTATTAATTTTATTAATTAAAATTAATTAAAAATTTAAAGTTAAAATTGCACGTCAAGATTCTTTTTAGATAACATATAACTAAAAAATTATCTAAATAACTTCTAGTTATTTACACAAATTTATAACAAAAATGAACCTATACTAAATATAACAATAATTAATTATCATTCATCACATTATAGATTACCGTACATAATTAAACATGACAATCTTATTTTACAAATAATTAAATTATAATGATCATTATAGATTACGCGAACCAAACGGCACAAAAGAAAATTTGAATTTAAGACTTAGAAACAAACCTATCCAAATCCTATTCCTTAGCCCTTCACCACATGGGCAAGTCAAAAATGAAATTAAACTTGAGGGATCAGGTCCTCTGTCGTTGGAGGCCCAACCACAGAGGGAAAATTTGCCTGGACCGTGCATATTGATTTGGGCTATCCAAATCAGAAAGCAAAAAGAGAAAAAAAAAGCAGAATAACATATATTTTTGTCCGCCTACCTTCTCATTTGGACCGTCCAAATTGAAGTAGATGATTCAGATGAGGGCATTTACCCTCTGCCGTTCAAAAGTGAATGGCAGAGGGTTCGTTTCCAAACATGAGCATCTTGAGTTTAACTTGAAATATTACATGGGATGATTTCAAATAATTGGGGATTGAGGATTAACTAATTATATTTAATTTTTCATTTTCTTTGTTTGGATACAAGCGGAAAATAAAGTTAGGATAAATTAAACAGAGAACCGGATATCAGCCTCTTATAATGACTGCCACCAACACCATTAGCCAACAAAAGCAAAACAAAGATATCCTAGTTCGGGATATAGATACAATTATGCACATCCCAAACACCCTAACCCCTTAATCCTTGATTATAATTTATAATTATACCCAATTACCCCATGCTTGACTCTACTTTTAAGCTGATTAATTAACATTTAAAAAAATTAACACCTCCAAGCTGACGTGGCAACTAGGGCCCTCTCGTGCCAGCAAAGCACTAACTCCGCCTGTCGTTTTGCCACGCGGAAGCCTCTGACCTGTACCTCTCCCAGTAAACACTCCGCTTGAAAGTCCGCGAAGTGACTGAGCTGCACGGCCCTCATTCCCGCCCTATGAAACACCTCCCTCCACGGCGGCGTGGCCCTTCTTCCTGCTCCTTCGACAGACGCTAATATCTTTGGCCGCAACACATACGTTTCAATCCTCCGCACCCAATCGCCCCCCGCTGCCGCTGCGTCCAGTGACTCTAACATCATCGAGTAGAACTCAAGGCCGTCGACAATATTCCTCTTGAACGACGCCGCTCCGGATTCTCCCCACCCTTCGCTGTCGACGAAAACGACGACGCAGGGTGACAGCCGCCTCACATCGCAGAGAAAACTCGCGACGCTATTTGTCGAACCGATGCGGCGGAAGATTGTCGGAGTAAACAGTATCGCAACCTTCTCTCCGTCGATGAATTTGACTGCCTTGAACGACGACGTTTCGAAGGTACGAAGAAGAACAAAATCGATTTGAAACCTAATTTTGAGCTCTTGAGCGAACTGGCCTAGATTTTCTCTGATCAAACGACTTTCGACTGCGTATTCTTCAGGCACTATCGCTGTGATTCTCAGCACCGGCGAGTTGATTTTTTTAGACTCTGCCTTTTCCGATATCTCCTTCATAAACGACGCGTATTGGCCTCCGAATCCAATATCAAAATCGACGACGTGGATCAACGACGAACCGTTAAATGCTTCGAGGAGAGCTTGATTAGTCGTGAAGTGAGAGAACATAGGAATCGGCGAAATCGCCGAGAACGCTTTATAGGCTCTTATTGTGTTGACAATCTCCGGCCAAGACGAGAGACGATTGGTCCGATTCGCGCCGGAGAGAAGCGATTGCAGGGCTTCTTTGAAATAAAACGTGGCTCTCTGCAGCGGTTTCCCCCCAGAAAATTGAAGTCGCTGATTGAGCCGTTCCAATATCACGTGAGCAAGTTCCAACTCGTTCGAATCGAAACAATCAGCCGCTCGGATAATGTCCTCTATGAAATCAAACCCCGCGGTGTTGCAATTCCCACCACTATGATGAAAATCATTAGGCAACTCAAAATTCACTCCGTGAGCAACTATCTGATTAGCATACAAATCAGAAAGATTGAACTCCGGATTAAGAAGCTGCGGAGAAGGATCAAACGTCTGAGATTGCAGAAACTCCGAGAGCTGCTGAGCCTGATGATGGTCACAACTATTCGGTTGAAGAACAGAGTTATTGTTATTCTTAAAACCAGGATTAGACTCATCATGCAATCCCAAATCCATCATAATTGAATCCCAATCAAGATTATGAAGCACGTGATCATCCCACTCAACAGGAGGATCCTGAGGGCCGGCCGTAACCGAAGTTTCAGTACCAGAAGACGGCTTGTCGGCAGGAGGGCTGGGGCTACGGCGGAGATCAAGAACAGAGGTGGGTTCGTAGCACAAGTTAGGAATATTAGTAGGAATTAGGCCGATATGTCGGACTAAGTTGAGTTTGGGATTAGGAGATGAATTGGGTTGGGGAGATGATGTCGTAACAGGGACTCTCATAGCTAAGTGAAAGAGATAAAGAAAGAAAGAAAGAAAGAGTGAAGAGAAAGAGAAAGGGAAAGGTTTGTGGTGTTACTTGAAACTGAAGTTTTGTGTTGAAAATGGAGGAGGAGAGGGAGGGAGGGGGGGCTTGAGGGAGGATGATGATGGGCTTTTTATCTTTGGATTGTATGTATGGTGGTGGTGAAGTGTAGTGTCTTGGGGACATACATGGGCGACAAGAGTAACCAATTGGGGCTTTGATGGAAACTAGTCAGAGGGAGAGAAAGAGATCTCTTTTTTATCTCTTTAAAGCTTCTTAGTTAAGCTTAAGCCAATAGTTTTTTGCTTCTTTGCCTTTTGTTATTTTTTGTTTTCTAGGGGTTTTTTTTATTTTGCTTCTATTTCCATTTTTTTTTGTAAATATTACAAATCATAAGAGAGTTAAACTTATGATCTCGTGATCAATATGAGTAACTAATTATGTCAAATCGTCTTTTATGTACTTTGTTAATCAACTCAAAGTATAGAGATTATTCCATTTAGTATATAAATTTAATTTTCTCAAACTAGTTTGTTTTCTTTTTCTTCGTTTGAGATTTGCTATTCGAGAGACTAGGGCACTTAGCCGCTTCTCTTGACTTCCCTCCGTCTAATTAAAAAGCAAAGAATGAGAGAAAGAGTAAGTTAAGTCTGAAGCACTAAAAAATTTCAAGTCTTGTTTATTTTTTTTTCAGTTTCAACAAGGTTTATTTCACATGGTTCTTTTAAAACCCCATTTTTAAAAGACGTTGAATCTCCTATTTCTTGTTGTGCCAGATTGGATTTTTCTGTTGTTATAAAAAATTGAGTCTGAAAAGGATAGTTTTGCGTGCGGGCACAATCTCAACTTTTATTTGAAATGAACCTCGTAATGTGACCTATGATACTAAACGATTGATATCAGGCACCTGATTTCTACTGGATCTGAAAAAAATTTGTTATGTTAACTTATGATTATACTTTTTTTGGAGACATAGTTCATGAAAGATCTCACATTTTCTTCGACAGGAAGTAAATAAAACCCCAAAGATACGAGGAAAGATTGAGATCAACGATTCGTGTGGAAGGTGTCTATCTCTTGTATTGGATTTTTAGATTGTTGTTCAACAATTAAGATTAACCTAACAAGAATTTTGAGAGTTTTTTTTAAATATTAATTATTATCCTGTGTTTATTTAGTTCTAAGGGATGCGTGAAGCATGATTTCTCATAGTTGAATAATTATAGAAAATATTATGTTGTACAAATGTTCATGAAAAATAAATTTTAAATAGAAGTAACAAAACAAAAACAAATTTATAATAAAAAAGAAATTAACATTAAGACCTAAAAATAATGGACCACAGCGAAATAGGTTTAAAAAAATGAGATATATTCTCTGACGTATGCAACATCAGCTGGCAAACATTTGGAGGATGATTGAACTTCTCAAACGAAAAACGACAAACAAGTCAAACTAGTGGGCGTTAAAGCTCCTGAAGTCTTTTGTCGTCCAACTCCCTTCTTTCTTTAGACCGACAAACGCTCCTAAAATTATAATAGTCAATTCCGGGACGAAATATTTCAATTTCAACTGAGAACAGAACAGTATTGGTGTACAAATTTTTCAAGAATGTATCGATCATATATTAGCACAAACATAAATCTCTTTCAAATTTCGAGTTTTGGGAGTTCAGATGGACTAAGGTTCAAGTATTGGGAGTTGCAATGTGTGTTTTTTCACTATTTTTTTTCTTTAAATCCCTTTCTTTTACTCTTTTTTCCTTTAATAAGTTATTAAATTATTTTATCATATGTCAATAAGTTATTATTCAAATTTTCTTTACTTATATTGTGTATAATAAATTTTATAATATTGATTATATGTCTGAAATTTTTCACTGAAACACCGAAATATCCGAAATGTTTCATTTTTTTGAAAAACTAAAATGACCATCAAAACGGAATTTACTACAATGCTAAAAATAAGCCTAATTTCTTTTTTCTTCTTCGTTTACAAAATTACAAAATTGTTACTCTTCAATTTTATGTTCATATCTATCACGATACTCAAATTAGATCAGTGATTGATTTTATGTTTTGTCTGAATCCAATTGATTACTTTTAATACCTAAATTAATTATTCAAATCACACTCAAAAGTTGGGCATATTCATTTAACATAAAATTTGTGCTATAAACAATTTGTATCTCCATCTATAGCACTTCTCCGATGTAAATTATATATTTTATCACATATCACGGAAGCTAGGTCAATATTTTTTATAATTAACTCATGTTAAATAAAAAATTAATATATTAAAGAGGATCGAATCCTTTTATCAAATTACATAAAAGACTTACTTAATAATCATATAAGAACTAAAAAGTACGTATTTAGCAATTCACAATCTAGTTTAAATAAAATACTACAACATCAAGTAAATATTTTCTAAAGGCTTTTAAAAAGATTGTTAACTCTATTTTGTTGCCAGAGACTCTAGACCTCTACGAAAATAAATTCATCATTAATGTTATCATCATATAAAAATTTATAATAAAACGGAGTGAGTATGTAAAAATATATTCAGTAAGCAAAATCTCACATATGTAACACAAAGCAGCATTCACAGTCACATGAAATGTATCACACGCATAGCTTTCAGATCTTTCTTATAGGATTCGTTGACAACTTTCATTAGAATTCACTACCGCGCCCAGAATAGAGATTATCCGTCGGTAATTGTTAGCTTGTGAGGTAAGTACAAGTGACTTTCCTCTCGAGTACAACTCTGCACCTTCAAGGAGGTGGAGCTAGTTGTAAAATACCTTCCCAAAAAACTAACCAGAGCATATATCAGAGACCCTCCCCCTAAAGATTAGACAAACATAGACCTTTTCGGAAGGACAAGGAAAACAGAGCAAAATGACGGGCATGTGACTCTAATTGCATAGTGAAATTTCTTTGATGCATTCATACATCATTTTTATTATCTTATAACATATATAAGTATCAAACATATAACCTAAAATAATACATCAATGTCATAATCTAACAATAACAATAACAAATAAAACATCAGAGAACACCATACATCATAAAACACAAATATAGTCCCATTATAAATTTTCAAACATACAATTCAAACCATTACATATGCAAATTGCACTTATCTTATATGACTTTGTAAATTTCAAAAGTTCAAGTCGTGAAAGAATAAAGGAAAAAAAATACTATTCTTAGATGTTTTTAAAACACTAACAAAATAATTAGTTTTGATGCCCAATTTTGAAAATTCATTATAAAGCTTACCGAAAATGAAAAATTACAAATATTAATTCCAAATGCTAATACATGTCTCATAGGTCTTGGTTTAGAAGTTTATAATTTTTTGAACGTATTTTCCTATCCACAATCGTCTTCAACTATGATTTTTCTAGCAGTAAAATGAGATTCAGATTTTGAAGTTTAACTACTCATTTGTTAAATCATATATGATCTAAAAATTACAAACATTTGCAGAACTATATCTACATATGATGAAAAACTAGTGTAAGATTTTTGGGTCAAAATGTTGTTGTTTATATTGAAAATGAAGTCAAGAAATTGAAGTGGCCTAGTCCCAATTTCTTTATTTCTAAAGCCGATCTGAGAAAGTTTTTGACCAAGCAAATGAATTTTTAAAGTTACGAAATTTTTACCTGAGCAAGAATAATGTCTTATATAATAATTAGAATTTTTTCAGAATTTTTACCATTAAATACTTAGTAAAAGAAAATTATTCTCTGTACTGTCAGATTTTTATGGGTAATCTACAACAATAAATCTTTTATTTTACTTGCGGTACAAATCAGAACACTAAATTTGGAAGAGGTTAACAATGATTTTCTACAGAAAACCATATGGCTTTCCTATAAAAATTATAACTTACAAGTACTTGTGAAGAAAATCACATTTAAGGTTGAGTTTTACACAAAAGAATAATTAAAGTCGCCAACAATTACTAATAGTTTGCTCTTCTTTTAGCTTTTAGGTTATAAGGGAATGCTACAAGGAACTGAATTTCAAGTCAGAATTAGAAAATGATTTAGAAGAAAACATTCAAAGATGATGATTTTTACCTTAAACTCATATTTGTTTCAATAGGATTTAGGAACTCTACTAACTTGTAATGGTGAGATAGAATTCGGAAATTCAAGGGGATGACTGATCACGGTTAGAGAGGGAGGGAGAGAACAATTATTCCAAGGAGTTAATAAAATGTGGTTCAAAGAGAGAAGAGAAAATAGGAAGAAGTTTAATGAAGGTAACTCCAAATGTAAGAAACACAAAAGATTGGGGCAGTCTTTCAGAAAATGACCTATTTAACCACAACGAAAGCATGCTCCAATAGTCTTATAACACTGCTCTGAATGATCTTTCTCCCATGTGGTGCACACTAGGGCTTCAGCTTTCGTTTTTTTTTTCTTAGAATGATCGATCCTATGATTGATGTTCCCCTGGAATTTCCTCAGCAGTGTTTGATGCTCCCGCATTTTCTAATAGAATTTGTGCAGCTTGTAAAACCTCTGCATATGTTTTCCTCAAACTGACAAGCCTTGTGTTCCTCAATATCAACGAGATGTGGAGCAAAACGCGATAAATCTTCAAATGCCCTTTAATACTACATAGAGAGTCATAGCACCCTGAGTAAGTTCAATAAATTCTACTTCCTTCTGATGCCTCACGGTAATAGGGAAGTATATTTCTCATATAATAGGTCCTTGAACCGAGGCCACACTATCTAATTCTTTTTCATAGACCATGTACGTTGAGTCATCCCCCACCATCAACGAGCATCTTTCTTGAGCATGAAGGTGGCACATGAAATCTTCTGTTGATCGTACACTCTAAAAATGAGAAAGTTGTCCCAATCTATTCTATCCATTCCTCAACCACTAGGGGGTTAGCTGAGGTACCATCAAAAGGCGGTGGATGTAGTTGTTGAAATTGCTTCACGATGTGATTGGTGTTCCCAATACGTCATCCTCAATTAGGTATCTCATCTCACACTCTAATAAGCTCTTGCAGTAAATCACGTATAGTCCCAGTGATCTCTCATTCCACATCAACACGACGTTCAATTCTTGCTGGTGCCATGTTGGACTATTTACGAAAGGAAGTAAATAATTCAAAACGTAAATACGTGAAAAATAAATAAATAAACATCCATATCTATAAGTAAAATGTAATAATTATGATTAAAATTTTTAAGAGCCTCATATGTTGTTGTCTAGTACAACTTATTGGCTTAGGTTAAGGTACATAGAAATAAAAAGTAATTAAATTGCTAATCCCTAGGCAAAGCAATTAAATGTTCTCTACACCATACTATCACTAAAATTCAAACTCAAGAGAGAATCTTCTTCTGGATCTTCCTCCGGATGTTCTTCTGGAGCCGGTACTCAAAGAATAATATGCGCTCTAGGGCTGCAACTAGGTGGGCAGCCCCCAACAACATACGCCTGAATTTTGGCTCGTGAAAGCCTAGGAGCAAACCCTAAGGGTTTGTTAAAAAATATTTGCCTACAGAATCGTTTATGCTCATCCCCAAAATTTAACTTAAGTTTTAGTTTAGTATTTTATCAAAAACGTCACGGAAACTAGATCAAATTAAAAAAAAAACTAACTCATGTTAAATAAAAAAAACTATATATTAAGGAAGATCAAATCCTTTATCAAATTACATAAAAAGACTTACTTAAAAGTCATATAAGAACTAAAAAGTACGTATTTTAGCAATTCACAATATAGTTGAAATAAAACACTACAACATCAAGTAAATATTTTCTAAAGACTTTCAAAAAATTCATTGACTCTTGTCTGTTGCCAGAGATTCTAGACCTCTTCGACAATAAACTCATCATCACTGTTATCATCATCTGAAAATTTATAATAAAATGAAGTGAATATATACAAATATACTCAATAAGTAAAATCTCACATATGTAACACAAGGCAACATTCAAAGCACAGGCCAAACGTATCACAAGCATAGCTTTCAGATCTTTTTTATAGGGTTTGTTGGCCAACTTTCATTAGAGCTCGGCACCACACACAGAATAGAGATTACCCCACAATAATAATTAGCTTGTGAAGTAAATACAAGTGACATTCCTCACAAGTAGGGGTGTTCACGGCTCGGTTCGATCATTTTTTTATGAAAATCAAACTGCAATGAATCATTCGTGGAAAAAGAACCAAACCGGTTCGATTCAGTTCTTCGGTCTAATAATAAAAAATAATTTTTTTAAATATTTTTAAATGATATTATTGAAAAATAATATAAAACTAAAGTTTTATTTCGGTTCGGCTCAGTTTGATATGAAATCATATATCAAAAATAAAAAATAATAGAAAATTAAAATTTTTGTTCGGTTTGAGAACTCTCAAAATTTCAATCTGAACAAACACTTCGATTATTTAATTTCTCGAACAAAACCCAACCGAATTTATATAAGGAACCGACCGAACCGGTCATTTTTGGTTCGGCTGGTTCGGTACAAAAATTTCACCCCTACTCATGAGTACAACTTCGCGCCTTCAAGGAAGTGGAACCAGTTGTAACATGTCTTCTCACAAAACTAACCAAAGCATATAACAGAGACCCTCTCCCTAAGGATTAGGCAAATAGAGACTTTTCCTGAAGGAGAAGGCAAACAGAGTAGAATGGTGGGCATATGACTCTAATGATACAGAGAAATTTCTTTCATACATTCATACAAAAATTTACTTATCTTAGAACATATATTAAGTATCAAACATATAACCAAACATAATCTATCAAAGTCATTATTTAACATCAAGAAGAACAAAGAAAACATCAGAGAACATCATATATCAAAAAACACAAATATAATTGCATTATAAATTTTCAGACATACAATTCAAACAATTACATACTAAAATTTCACTTACCTTATATATCTTTGCAAATTCTTATAGTTCAAGTACTGAAAAGATACGGGAAAAATCCTATTCTTAGATGTTTTTCAAACACTAACGAAAAACAATTAGTTTTGATGCCTAGTTTTGAAACTTTATTACAAATTTTATCGAACATTAAAAATTACAAATATTAATTCCGAATGCTAATACATGTCTCACAGATCTTGGTTTAAAAGTTTACAATTTTTTGAATGTATTTTCATACCCACAATCATCTTCAAGTATGGTCTGTCTAGCAGTAAAATCAGATTCAAATTTTAAAGTTTTACTACTCATTTGGTATTTCGTATCTGATCTAGAAATTACAAAAACTTACAGAATTATATATACGTTTGATGAAAAACTACTGTAAGATTTTTGGGTCAAAATTATGTTGTTTGTATTGAAAACGAAGTCATGAAGTTGAAGTGGTCTGCTCCCAAATTTTCTGGTTTCTAATGGGGATCTTAGACGTTTTTCGTCCCTGAAAATGAATTTCTAAAGTTACGAAATTTCTACACAAGCAAGAATAATGTCTTAAATAATAGTAAGATTTTTTTTCAGAATCTTTACCATTAACTACTCAGTAAAAGAAAATCGTTTCTCTCTATCGTCAGATTTTTACTAGTAATCTACAATAATAATTTTTTTATTTTACTTGCAGTACAAATCAGAACATAACATGTTAACAGTGATTTTCTGTAATAAAATCATATGGCTTTCTGATAACAAATTATAACTTAAAGTACTTTTGAAGAAATCACATTTAAAGTTGAGTTTTACACAAAAGAATAATTAAAATTAGGAATAATTATCAATAGTTTGATCTTCTTTTAGGTTAAAAGGGAATACTGCAAGGAACCGAATTTCGAGTAAAAATTTAGAATATAAGTTAGAAGGAAAAATGTACAAAGATGATCATTTTTACCTTAAACTCGTATTTGTTTCGTAGGATTTAGACACTTTACTATCTTGTGTTGTTGAGATAGAATTTAGAAATTCAAGGGATGACTGATCATAGCTAGAGAGGGAGGGAACAATTATTCCAAGGAGTTAATAGAATGTAGTTCAAATAGAGCAGAGAAAATGGGAAGTAGTTTAATGAAGGTAATCTCCAAATGTAAGAAAAACTAAAAATTGGAACTAGAGAGATTACAAGCTTATAAGGAAAACAACTCTTACGAGTTCATTGAGGGAGTGGGGTGTGTTGGTTAAAATTTAATTTTGACTTTGTCCTTCTACTAAAAGAAATCGAATCCTTAAAGAAATCCAATTCCGAGAAGTCTGCTTGAAATTAGATTTAAAAGCTCCATAAAATCAAAATTTTAAGATATATATATTAGTAAGATTCTGATGTTACATTATCTACTGGAGTTTCATGTCATTGCATAAGACTAATCCTTCTTCAATGACTATTCCTATACGATGACCATAAGTATACTAATTATAAAGGATATCTTTGTGATCATGTTTATCCCTGAGTTTCATCCTAACTTTTTCTGCAAAAAGATAAGGAAGACCATCTATAAACTTAGCCTTCCAATGAGAAAACATCCTTATACCATCTGAATTGGGTTAATGAAGGGCATCTGAGGTTCTGTAAGAGCTCTCTATGTCTATCTGTATTGGTAACTCATGTTCCTAAGAAATGGTGTATGGTGGCTTGAACTAAGGTGTAACAAGCATCTTCCTTAGGTGTTTCAGTACGGGTAAAAGGATTAGTCTCTATTTTAACGGCACCAAGGATTTCATTTCTTTGGGTTTGGTCGATACAGTTGTCTCACCATTCTTTAAGAATGCCAGTAAAGCCATTTACAAGGAAACGACAGATTTGGTGACCGGTATTATCATTCTGTTTACAAACTGAAGCATATATAATCATCTGATGTATGGTATCAAAAACTTGATATCTTGTTTTACCATCCAAATGGTGGGATAAGGGTATGAACCCTAATTTATCCGAATTACTTAAAGCCATTAAACTCATTCCCAAGCCTGCATTGATGCCATTCCTAAGGCAGGCTCTTCCAGCACCATTAGGAAATCCCTCTATTAATGCTCAAATCGAATTAAAAAAGAAATTTCCTGATATTACAGAAAATGACTTACTTATCAAAACCTACACTAAGGAACAATTCTCCCATGCCCTTATTCCAGAAGACACATCCATGAAATCAATAAGAAGTCAAGCAAGATCTGACCATGATGACAATACATTCAGTATTCTGGCTGGAGAAAGTCAAGAACCAGAATCATCTTACCCTACTATTTCAGATTTTTGGGATTCTCTAACGACATTAATCTCCGAAAGACTTGAATGAGTCATGGGATCGTATTTTGGAAGTCTCCATGGGATGCTGAACCGAATACTGAAATGGGCTAAAGATTTGGTTATTGACATATCTTTATTTCTTAATAAACGAGAATAGGCAGACTGCCAATCAACAAATGTTGTTTGAATTTGTTCTGGTAATGTCTCGAAAGTTATTCCAAATTTTACCCACCATAATAAAGACCAATTTGGTAGGTCATTTTTCAAAACTTCGGGATAGATTCGGATAAACCATGTATGATTATGAACTGGATTCTGGTAATAGAACATATATGTAAAGGAATCTATATAATCCCAATAACTATATTTGGTTTCTTTATTACTGACTTCAAGACTGCGGGTTGTGTATGGATGTAAGCCACATTGGTTAATAGGCATAATATTCCTGATTATAGCTTACTGGAAGTAATAGGGCTAGTATTTATGTTAGGGTCATGGAGAGTGTGTTTGATCTCTGTAGCAACTATTTCAAGGATGATTGCCTCATAGATATACCTATACTAGTCAAAATGAGAGGGAAATTATTGAGTTGAAAGATACCTCTTTTTAATTTCCCATGGATCTGTCATCCACTGTTCATATGCTATTTCAATGAAGAGAATTGTCTCTTCTGTTCTACTGTTACAAGTATATTGTTCTGGTAAGAAGATGACATCTTTAGCACTTTTGCTAGAAGAAGCCTATTTAATACTGGAAAATTCTAATTGCCAGAAAATGCCATCTTGTTTACTGTTAGTACTGGTAGAATTTCCTTTGCCTCGACCGTGGCCACGACCACGATTTTTGTTACTCATGATGATCCCTGTAAATATTCACAGGTTAAAAAGTCGGGTAAAAAATTCTCTTCACCTTTGATATATTCAATATCAAAGTCAAATATTGATAATATACTTTGCCAAGAGGCAAGTATCTATTTAGATGTAAGATTTTGAACAACTTTTTTGAATATCTGTCTAGCAGTAGAGCAATCAACTCTAATTAAAAAATGCTGATTAAGAAGATGAACTTGAAATTTAACACACATTTAACAATTGATAAACATTCCTATTTAATAGTGGGATATTTTAAGGCTAGTCCTTTCCAGATTCCTGAAGTAAAATGAAAGAGTTCTTCTTTATGGCTGTTAGGATTAATCTGTTTAAGAATTCCTCCATAGCCCATATTGGAGGCATATGTTTCGACAATCTTTTTTCAATTTGGGTTTGGTACAGATAAACAATACAGTTGTTTAAATTTTTATTTTATTCCAAGAGTATGTTCAGTAGACCAATGTAAATGGTTGTTTTTAAGTCTGGTATAAAGAATAGAAGTATCTTGAGATAACTGTGGATAAAAAATCTATAATATAATTAAAACTTCCTAAAAATCTTTGTAATTGAGTTTTATCTTTAATTTCATCGGGAAATTTAGTGGCAAAATCTATACTTCGGTTAATAGGAATAATAGTTCCATTACTGATATTATGCCCTAAAAATTTGACTTTTGTTTGAAAAAATTTCATTTTAGGAGCAGAAATAACTAAGCCATTTCTGATAAAAACATGTCTAAATATTTTTAAATGTTTAAAATGCTGGTCAATAAATGATGAGAAAATTAACACATCACTAATGTAACAAATAATGAATTATGTATAAGCATTAAAGATATCATTCATAATATGCTAGAATTCATAAGGACCGTTTTTAACACCAAAAGATAAAATGTTCCATTCATAGTGGCCAAAAAGTACTGTAAAAGTAGTTTTATACTTATCATGTTCAACAATCTGTATTTACCAAAATCCTAATTTAAGGTCAAATTCAGAAAAGACTACAGAGTCATGTAGTCTATCTAAAAGATCTTTCTTATTCGGTATAGGATACATAATCCATTGTAAGGCATCATTAAGAGGTTTATAATTAATAACTAAACTATGTTGTCTTCTTTCAATTTCTGCATTTTTTAAACATAGAATGCAATACAACTCCAAAGGGAGTGGCTAGGTCTAATTAATTTTTTCTGTAAAAGAGATTCAATTTCAGTTTTACACATCTCTAAATATTCCTTCTTCATCTGACTAGGTCTAGATTTAGTAGGAATGTATCTTTCATCAAAATCATGATTATACGGTAGAGAAATAATACGCATTTTTATGTTCCAAAAAGTATTAGGAATATCACTACAAATTTATGTTTGAAATTCATGCAAAATGATTTTAGTTTTATTCTGTATAGAGGGTTGTTGTATTCTTTGATCAATTGTAAGAAATTGGATTTCTTTCTAAATAAAATTGATATGTTTCTCTTTGTTCTGAACTAAGTCATTTATCTTATCAAGTTCTTTAGTGTAAGGTGTTGTTATGAACTCGAAAGTAATGTTCCTGTTATCTATATAAGAATATGAATACCAGAAGTATCAATTTCAGTTAGACATTAAAAAGCATAGAAATGGTGTGCCTAAAATGATGCTTTGATTCCTGTTTTTAATTAAAACAAATGTTGTTGGTAAACAAATACCTTGCTTATAAATAAGTATGTATTTTGTATTGGATACGCATAGAATTATCACTAGCACTAGTTAATGACTGGGTAATTTTCTAAAAATATTTGGTTGGGATTAATCTCTCATGAATACAGTTCATGTGAGCACCGCTATCAACTAAGGCGATGGCATCTTTAATAAGAAAATCTGGTTTTATAACTAAAGTAATTTTAATATACCATTTCTGGAAAGTTTGTTCATGAGAAATAAATATTGATTATCTTTCATATCCTCTTAAGCTGAAGAAGGTTCAGGGTCAGTAATAAGGGTTTTACCCTTGGAAGAAGGATGTTGTTTAAAAGTATTAAGGTCTTGGAAAAGAATTTGATGAGCAATTTATAATTGCTTGATTTCGGTTTTAATGATGTTAATCTTCATCTTTAAGTCTGAGATAGTTACGGGTTTTTCAAGGGTAGAATTCTGATGTATTTGATTCATGACTTCTTTCATACTGTAGTTTTCACTAGAAATGCCCTTTGATGTAGCATAAGTTTTGTAGCAGGTTTCTAAAAATCTTAGCTTCATCTCAGGGTCAGTTATTTGGTCGACTGTTTGGAGAATAGATCTTTGAGTATCAGTTAAAACATTGATACTAAGTTGGCCTATATCAAGACCATTCATCTCAACTATGTCTTTTAAATAGTTGACTTCAATGATCATATTGCAAGATTTGGAAGAGCAACAAGGTTGTTCAGGTTTTTTTTAGAAGAGTTTGAATCAGAGGAATAGATTTCAGCTAAATCTTCTTCAGAACTAAAGTTAGTTGTGCTATCTTTATCAGAAAGACAGTTTAAGATCTTCTGTTGAGTTTCTTCATCTAAAGACATCTCGTTAAGTTTCTACTTAAACTTAGATCTGTATTTATTAGCATAATTTCATGTAGCTCCACATTTGAAATACTTAATTTGAGATTTATCCTTTTTAGGATATGCTTTTCTTTTGCTGATATGTTTTCTAGGTTTATCCCTATAGTCTTGTCTGTACATCTTATGAGAGGAGTACTTCTTATGATGTTTAGATTTCCTGTAAGGCTCGGGTCTTTTAAAAGAATAGGGATACTGGAACAAAAATAGTATTTACTACCAAAACTTCTTCTAGCAAAACTTGCTAGAAATGTCTTTCTTTTCACACAACTACATAACCAGTAACTTAAAGGCTTCTTCTAGCAAAAAATTAAAGATGACCTTATTTTAACCGTATATTTTTACCAAAATAAATTCCTTTACCTATATTTTACTATCAGTATCTAGTCCATTTATCCATCGTTATCCATATTTGGATTATCCGTATTTGTCCAGAAAAATGAGCTCCCAAATTGGTCTCTCGTTTGGGGGGGGGGGGGGNNTGGGGGGGGGGGGGGGGGGGGGGGGGATAACAAGCAAAAAAAAGAAGAAAAAAATATAAATTCGTTCTCCCAGAATGGCACTTCTATGAAGTTTTTTCTCCCAAATCCACCAAGAGAATTATTCAATCCACTATTCTAGTTTTTGGAATTCATTCACCAACATAATCTCTATTGGGAAAATGCCAAGGAAGGAAAAGGCAAGGCCTAACTCTTGTCTCCCACCAGACAAAAACAAATAGTGTCGGCAATGACTTTTTGAAAAAGAAGATGCCCACTATCATCAACAGTGAACATCATAATCTACTTTTCCTAAAGTAGATTCTGACTACCAGAAGCAGACAAATCTACTTTTCCTACAGTAGATTCCCACTATATCTCATGATCAACAGTGAAAGCATAAAAAGACAATCTACTTTTAAAAAAAATAGCTTCTCACTATCTGTAGAGATAAGAAGATAATGACGAATGACTCCACCTGTCAAGGACACACAACCTTATTTGTCTTACTTTTTGTATTATAAAAAGGAAGCATCACCCTTTATTGAAGGCAGATCGGGGTCTACCTCGAATATTAGCATACCCTTTCTTTCAAAATATGTACTTTCTCTCTCTCTTTCAAGAATAATAATATTTCAAGCTTTGGCACAATTCTTTTTCCTGTACATCTCATGCTCCTCCTACTGCAAATAGCCAAAATATCTCCTACTTTCTTCTGACTATAAGTTTTTGTTTAAATTTCTTGTTAATTTTAGATTATGAATTTGTATTGGCGAGAAGGCCACCACCACCACCAAAATGGTAAGTTCATGAGACCATGTAAGTAGTAATTTAAAATTAATATAAATGTTAATATGCCCTTTAATATATGTAGATCCATGCTAACTATAGGATCACTTAACGGGTAATCAATAAGATTGAAGGAGTACTTCATGTGTATCATGTAATATTGATGTAGCAAATAGTATGTAACTAGTGTGACGTCACCCAAGTCGTGTTGTGATTAGGTCCGTGAAGCAGGGAGTGCATTAGGACCATTGATCCACTTATGTCGTTGACAGACGTGCTAGTTACATGTTAGTGAGCTTCTTAATCTCACTAGTTCTGTATGATTTAGCTCTTTTGCTTATTGAGCCCGTGTTAGTTAGCTCCGCTTATTAGTATCAGAGCCATGGATAATTTTGGTAATGAAGAGATATAGTACATTATTTACTGAGTGCGCGTTAGCCCCCAAGTTGGTATCAGAGCCATGAATAGTTTTGGTTATATTCCTTTTTAAATTTTACATACATGGGCACCATACATTATGTTTAGGATGATATCTACTATATCCCCTACCGTATTTAATACAGTAATGGATTTTTTTGCCTAACAGTGAATTAAGAAAGCAGTTAAATCAAGATTTTATGCAAGATAAATATCAGGAATTTAGAAGCTGGTATTTTAAAACCCATACTCTTAAATAACTTTAAACTTTAAAAACACAAAATTATTATCATTTAGATAAAAATCAGTATATTAAATACTTTCCAGAATGGTATTGTGAGTTTGATCCCAATCTGTACATACATTATAAAAATCAATTACATATTTTTATCAGGAATCCAAAGAAGTTGGATAATTGCTAGTGGTAAGACTATACAAGTTATACATCATCCACCTTTATCCTTAAAGCTTCCTCCAGGAAACAATAGGAACAATAATCCTAAATCGTTAGTCATCCACCCTTATGTTGAAATACCAGAAAAACACATTCAACAGGAACCTGTAAAAGATAAAGATATCTTACCTTTACCAAAATAGAATAATTATCCTGATCATTTTCCTCAGATTGAAGGACAATAGTTAACCCATAACAAAGATCAAATTAAACCTGACTTAGGTCACTAAAACCCTAGATTTTCAACCAGGAAATAAGTTAACTAGAATTGAGGATTAAGATCAAATTGATAACAAACAGGACAATTGTGAATATCAACTGTTCAACCATAAACCGTTGACATAGTTGAATAACCTTCAGCAATAGTTGAAATAGTTAAACAATTTAGTCAACACAATTATGTTGAGATACCTGAAAACCCCATTCAACAAGAATCAATTCAGGATAAAAAGATTTTATCTTTAACCAAACAGAATAATTATACCAATATTTTCCTCCAAACAGTAGAAATCAGTTAACTAGTAAAAAGACATCTTATCCTAACAAGGATAAATATCAAATTAAATGTTACAAATGTGGCATAACAGGACATTACGCTAATAGATGCAAATCTAAGCTAAAACAAAAAACTTTAAATTGTCTTTCTAATAAAGATACTACTTCCGAATCTAGTTCAGATAATGATGAAATCGATTCTTCTGAATCCTCCTCTGATTCTCCAGAACCTAGTCTTAATATCTTAATAGATACCCAACAAGTTATGCTTAACCTGGTTGACCAGATAGCTAATCCAGAAATCAAATTAAAAAATTTGGAAAACTATTATAATAGTACTACAAAAGATAAGAGTACTACAGAAGATGTCTTTCCCGGACCAAATACAGAAATTTATACTATGAGAGTGTTCATGAAACGTCTGCAAAATACGCCTCTTACAGAAAAAGCTGTCAATATTCACGATTTAAATCTAGAAGTACAAAATTTGAAAAATTGAAATAAAACAATTACAAACTGTTTACCAAACTGCTAACCAAATCATATTTCAAGAATTACGAAATATTAAACAACAATTATCTTTTAAGGGTAGCAATCTTGAAGAAACACCTGAATGTTCTACCCAACCTGAAGAAAATCAGTATATATGTTTAATGAATAAAATTACTCTCCAGAAATGGTACACCAGAATTACTTTGAAAATCAAACCTGGTTTTATTATCAAATATGCCATCGCCCTTATTGACAGTGACGCTGACACGAATTGTATTCGAGAAGGATTGATTCCTCCCCAATATTTCCAGAAAACTACCCAATCTCTAACTAGCGCCAGTGGTAATACTATGCGCATAGAATTCAAATTACCAGAAGTTTATATCTGTAATCGGGATATTTTCCTACCTACTGCATTTGTTTTACTTAAAAACATGAATCAATGCATTATTTTAGGCACACCATTTTTATGTTTAATAATGCCTATTACTTCAATTGATACCTCAGGTATCCATTCTACTATTACTAACAGACACCTAATATTTGAGTTTATTTCTAAGCCATATACTAAAGAGTTAGATCAGATTAAAGATCTTGTCCAGTATTCAGAACAACAGAACCTGTGACAACTTACAGTATTAGTCATGGCTATCCAGTATTCAGAACAACAGAACCTGTGACAAGTAACAGCATTCATAAACAGTATCAGTCATGGCTATGACCAAAAATAGTATTTACTACCAAGACTTCTTCTAGAAAAACTTGCTAGAAATGTCTTTCTTTTCACAAAACTACATAACCAGTAACCCAAAGGCTTCTTTAACACAATTATTAAAGATGACCTTTTATTATCTAAACATAATACACAACCACAATCAATGAAGAACAATTCTTTTCATTATAACAGACCAATATCTTTTTACCAGCACAATTGGAGACAATGGGTACTTAGTCTTCTTGTATAACAGAAATCAAGTTAGTGTTCTTGCATTACTTAAACAGTACAATAAAGATTCTTCTAGCAAAAAATTAAAGATGACCTTCTTTTTACCGTATACTTTCACCAGAATAAATTCCTTTACCTATATTTTACTATCAGTATCTAGTCCATCTATCCATCGTTATCCATATTTGGATTATCCGTATTTAACCAAAAAAATGAGCTCCCAAATTGGTTTCTCATTTGGGGGAGGGGGGATAACAGGCAAAAACAAAAAAAGAAAAAGAAAATAGAAGTATGTTCTCCCAGAATGGCAAACAGAAGTCCGTTCTCCCAGAATGGCAAACAGAAGTCCGTTCTCCCAGAATGACACTTTTATGAAGTATGTTCTCCCAGATCCACCAGGAGAATCATTCAATCCCACTATTGCAGTCTTTGCGATTCATTCACCAGCATAATCTCTAATGGGAAACTGCTAAGGAAGGAAAAGGCAAGGCCTAACTTTTGTCTCCCACCAGACAAAAGCAAATAGCGTCGGCAACGACTTTTCAAAAAAGAAGATGCCCACTATCATCAGGAGTGAACAACATAATCTACTTTCCCTAAAGTAGATTCCCACTACCAGAAGAAGACAAATCAATTTTTCCTACAGTAGATTCCCACTGTACACCATGATCAACGGTGAAAGCATAAAAGGACAAATCTACTTTTAACAAAAAGTAGATTCCCACTATCTGCAGAGATAAGAAGATAAGGACGAACGACTCCATCTGTCAAGGACATGCTCCTCCTTCCTGATTATCGCCAACATATCTTCTATTACCATTTTATTGTAAGTTTTTAATTTTTATGCAATAATTGTTTATAGACATATCTGTTAATAATTTAGTATATAGATTTGTAGTGGCCGGAAGTCCACCACCACCTAAACAGTAGTATATAAGACCATGTCTATAGTAATTTGAGTATAATGTTTAATATAACCCTTAGTATTCATCGATCCATGCTAACTATAGGAGCACTTAATGTGTAATCGATAAGATTGAAGGAAGTACTTCATGTGTATCTAACTAGATTAATGAAGCAATTGGTATGTAACTAGTGACACGTCAGGTTGTCGTGTCTTGGCAAGGTCCGCTAAGAAGAACAATGCGCCAAGGACCACAAACCCATTTAAATCGTTGACAGACATGCTAGTTTACATTGGTGAGCTTCTTGATCTCGTTAGGTTCGTATGAGTTAGCTCCCTTGCTTACTGAGCGCGCGTTAGTTAGCTCCCAAGTTGAAACAACAGATGAACAATGGATGACATATATATATATGAACAATGTTTCCTTTTTTTATTACACACAGATGAAATTTATAATGACAAAAAATGTCTATAGCTATACCGAACATTATTTTAACAAAAATTACTAATAACTCATTCACAATATTATGCATATCTTACAAAACCACTTACACATATAAATTAATAAGAGCGATTACTACAATTCAAAATTAATCTAACAATAATTAAAATAGTCCAGAAAATATCAGTTCTTACAATCCACCACTATCCATCCATGCCTATAAATAGGCACAACTGCTCCTTGTAACTGCCTAGACAAAGGGCAAAGCCTAAGAAAAATGCATTGTACTATCAAATTTTGTACCTTGTATCTTATATCAATGTAAAACCGGACCCCTTGAGCTGAACCAACAAAGCATTCCATTGAATAAAGCCCACTTCCCTCCGTCAAAGCCATTTTCGGGGGGGGAACTCTTGCTCACAGGCTCCCTGAAACCAAGAGACGAGACAGAAGATGCAGAGGATACTATGGATTCAGAGTGAGCCTCTATCCTATGTCTAGGAGTAGAGAAGAGAGCACCTTCAACAAAAAAAGCATTTCTTTCCTGCTCTTCCTCCTTGGCCAAGATGTGTTAAACGGAACCTTCTTAAAAAATATCTCTAAAGGTGGATAATGGGACTACTGGTCTGCTACTTTTACTTTTTCTTTTTTCAACTACTGTGACGAAAGAAAGCAAAGAAACTCAGCTTCTTACAGGTCCCAATAAGCGGGTAACTAAGGTCTACTCGTCAAGTAAAGCCTAACTTTTTCAGCGAAGACCAGAACCGATTCAATCAATTTCAATCAATGCGACTTCGTCCCACCAGAAAAAAAGGAAGGAATATTCTAAGGCGGGATATGTCGTCAGTGTAGAAAGAGAAAATTCTCATTCAGAATTCGTTCTAAAATTTGATCTTCCACCCAAAATCATTTTAATATCTAATTTTTAAATACAAAATGTCAACCATCCAAACTAAAAAAAAGTGTATCAAAGCCAACAAGTGTCAGAGCCAACAAGTGGTATTAGAGCCAGCGAAAGACTTCAAACTCTAAGAAGAGAACTTGGAAATATTAGGACGAAAGATCATGAGACAGTAAAAGACTATTATTCTAGAATTAATGAGATCATAAGTCAATTCAGAGCATAAGGAGAAAATCAACCAGACAAGAAGATGGTAGAAAATATATTAATGAGTTACAATGAAGAATTTGATTCAATCATCACTGCAATTGAAGAATCAAAAGATATTGAAAAAGTTCTATAACATAGTGAATGGGCTCGCCAGAAGCACACGAGAAAAAGATAGAGTAGACTAGATAAAAAGACCATCGAGAATATTTTTAGTCCAAAACAAGGATGCAGTCTCAGAAATCAAAACAATCGTGGAAGCCTAAAAGATCTAGATATGAAGAAATCGAAACAAATGATCAAGAGAAAAATTGCCATGCGGCATATGTAAGAGAAGAGGTCATCTAGAGAAACATTGTTAGTTCAAAGGAAAACCAGCTGAAACTACAAAAAATTCGGGCACGTCAAAAAGGTTTATTGCTTGAAATCAACTCACACAACAAATTTTGCGAAAGAAAGGTAAGAAGAGTATTACACTACAATAAATACCCTCTTTTAGCGACCAAGCTTTTAGCCACGAACTTAATTTCGTGGCTAAAAGTGTCCTTTGGCGACCAACATTTTTATTGGTTGTCAAAGACCCTGATAATTTACCCGGGAAAGGAAAAGGGGTGGGCACGAAATTTTTCTAAGGATTTTGGGGATGAATATTCAAAATTCGTCGCTAAAAGTTATAGTTTTAGCGACCAAAAAATAATTTGGTCAGAAAAAGGTCTATTTTTGCCAACAAAATTTTATTTTCATCGCAATAGGTAATATTCCTAAACGGCGCCGTTTCGTGGGAACCATAAAACACTCCTCTTTCCCTCATCTCCCATGCACGCAAAGACATTTCCCCCTCCCACCCCAACGGCAGATCGCCCCCATTTTCGCCGACGTTAACTTGGTCCTTTCTCTTCTTCTACGTTAACGGCCGGCCATCGAGGTTCTTTCTCTTCCCGATTTTTAATGAATTAATTTTAGGGTTTTGTTCTTTCTCATTTTTTCTCCGTTTATTCTACTTAGGTTTAGGCTCTGTTTAGATTTACGTTATGTTTAGATTTAGGGTTTGACTTAAGATTTTGATTTAATGTTGATTTAACCTTTTCCAGTTGGGTTTAGTGAAAAAATTCCTAAGTTTCAAATATGTTATGTTCTGAAAGAATTTCTAAGTGGCAAATATGTTCTTTTCTAGTTGGGTTTATTGATTTCATATCTGTTCTGGCCCTAAGTTCAAATTTGTTTTAGCAGAAACAACTAAGCTCTGCTAAAGAATGTCAAGACCCTGAGTTCAATCCTCTATACCAGAAGCAATTAGGTAACTTCTCCTGATCTTGGTTTTAATTGAGGGAGATTCCATGGTACCTTTGACTTATTGTAACCTAAATGCACCCCATTTAGCATACGTGGGCAATTAAAGGAGTATATCATTTTGGGTAGATATTACTAAAATGATGTAAATGTGATAGTTATGATCCAAAATAAATTATGTACATTATTATAGATACTTCAATTGTGTCGCATGTACTCATTTGTGTTACATATATTTATTGAAAATGATTAAAAAGTAGTCTTTCCGACGTGAACTACAGAAATTGTTAAAAAAATTTCTCGTGCAAATATAACCGAAAATGACTGAACTGGTTTAGTTACGAAAATTACAAAGCGTAAATAAATTTAGTGTGTAGCTACATGTTTTTTGGTTACTTTTGTAGTTCTCTATTTAACTTATTTGTATTGCATGAACATAATTTAGGTAATATGTAACTAAAAGAACCCAACTCACCATTTATTTTCAAACTCTTGTTTTACCCCAATATTTAACTAATTTTTATCAATTTATTTAGTGAAAAGATAAAAGTTTTACTATCAACTACCTAGGGAAAGCAACATTTACGGGGAAGAAAGAGAGAGTGNGTTTTCTAATTCTAAGAGTTTTAAAAGAAAGAACAAACATGTTTCTAAATATCTCAAAAGAAAGAAAAAAATCGGTCAGCAAAAACATTCTATTTCTAAAAGAAATAATAAAAGAACTCTCAAAAAGAAAGCCAATTCCATTATTTGAATTGAGAAAAATGGAAATATACGAATTGAATGAAGCTAAAAAAGAAAAAGATTCGATAATGAGTAATCGAATGATTGAGGAATCGTCCATTCCAATTCGATCTATGGATTGGGCAAATTTTTCATTGAGGGAAATAAAAATATAATACTGATAGAATAAATCTAAATGCAGAGATGTTAGATAGATTTAGTATTTTGTTTAGTGAAGTCGAAGAAGAACTTTATCCTGGTTGTCAAAAGTATACTTCACTATCTTTTATTGTGAAATTGATGCATATCAAAATGCTTAATCATTGGAGCAATAAATCATTTGACCAATTACTTGAAGCTTTAAAGTACCAATCTATACTCCTCCTCCCAGTGTTGTTACACATGTTGGAAAGTGGACCGTCCAATTTAACCTTGAGATTGATGGTCCTTGTCTTGATAATAATGTTAGTTTCGTGTGTGGGTGCGGGTGTGGGGGGGGGGGGTTCTCACTTTGTATCTGAGTGTGTTAGATGATTTTTGAATATCTTCTTAATTGAGGTTCCTTGTTTTGATAATAGTGTTAATTTCGTGTGTGAGTGTGGGTGGGGGGTAAACACTTTGTATCTGAACATGTTAGATGATTTTTTAATTGTTGCTCTTTGTCTTGATAGTAATGTTAGTTTCATATGTGGGTGTGTGTGTGGGGGGGGGGTTATCACTTTGTATATGAGCGTGTTAGATGATTTTTGAATATCTTCTGAATTGATGCTCTTTGTATCTGAGCGTGCTTGATGATGATGTTTGAATATTTTCTGATTGATGCTCATTGTCTAAAGATTATAATGTTAGTTTTAATTTAAAGCTTGGCTCATTGATATGTTACACAGGAACGCATGTGTGCTTTACGAGATGAACTTATCGCTGAGGATGTCACACCTCACTCCGAATAAGAGATAGTTGAAGAAGTCCTCGGGCGAAATAGAGGTCTTGGACATGGAGTCCCGCCGACATCTTCCAAGAAAAAGAGTCGAGTTGGAGTTGAAAATATAGAACGAAAAAAACAAATCAAGTCGATGGAGAATCAACTTCAAAGCTTACTTGCTTGGGCTCATTAAAACGGTTTTCCATCTTCTGATGATCACTCAACAACAGAAACATGAGCTATAGAATATTTGTTAAGCTTTGTAGTTAACATCAAACTTTAAATACTCTCTTCTTTATTTTTCTTTGGGTACATTTATGAATCAAATCCTATAATGAATTATGATTCGATGATTTTGTAATGAACTATTATATAAATGATATGTATACATATTTCTTTGAAAAATTCTGGGTTTGATAAATTTTTTGATGATGTTAATTACTATTACAGATGATATTAATTATCTTTACAGCATTTTTGTAACGCAAAATTTGGTCGCTGAAAACATTTCGTGACAAAAAAAAATTGGTGGCAAAAGGTTTTGGCGACCAACTTTTTCTTGTCGCGAAAGGGTTTTCGGGACCAATATTTTTTTTTGTCGCGAAAGACTTTCGCGACCAGTTTTTATTACGTAACAAAGGCTGATGCGACGAGATCTAAAAATTCATCGCAAAAGACTTTCGTTGACGGAGCTAAACTACGAAGCTCACGATGAACTTATGTTCATCGCGAAAGGCTTTCGCGACGACTTTTTGAGGCTTTAGCGACCAAAATGTTGGTCGCTAAAGCCCTTGTTTCTTGTAGTGTTATCTCTTACATGTCAGCCTTGTTAAAACTGCATAAAATAACACATGGTATCCAGACATCTACTCCACCAATCATACGAAAAAAGATTAGAGTGTCTTTTGCTATCTCAAACAAATCAAATCAACCATTAAAATAGGCAATGGTCAGTTTGTAGAAGCAAAAGGAATCATCACAATTGTAGTCAATACAAAGAAAAGGGAGAATATACATCACATATGTTCTGTTAGTCCATGGCATTGATCAAAACCTTCTCAGCGTTGGCCAAATGATGTAGAAAGGAGATGTTTTACACTTTGAGGGAGATCTATGCACTATCTACAACAAGAAAGATAAAACATTGGAGATTGTCAAAATAAAGATGGACAAAGGAAGAAACTTTTATATTCAACTGACATATGCAAAGTGATCAGGCTAAATAAGACAACAAACTAGTCATTTGTAGACAAGAATGAGACAAGCAATTGGGAAAAAATGAGAGATAAAAATATAAAAAATCTCCCCACAACTACTTCAAAGTGGGTCACAATTACAAGTAAGACGCCAACGTCTACAAAAAATGGAAGGCATGCTCTAAGATGGATAAAAAAATGAGAACGACATGATAGCTCAATCATATGAAACATGTTGTGCTACATTACTAGAGCAAGAGATCATGAAACAACTTTCAAACATCAATGTTTGATGAAAACAGATTAAACGACAAGTACGCCAAAACAGTACAAGATTGAAAGAAATATGACAACAATGATTTTATTAAACGATGCTCAACAAGTGAATCTCAACCGGTTTATAGATAAGCGTGAACTCTGCCAAAGGTGTATCAAGGAGGAGTATTGAAATGTGATGCACATTTTACATGCTTCTAGACTATTCACAAATCCTTTAGACTTTACTAAAGTCTTCTTGAAATTTCAAGATGTAAAACAATATAGATGATTCTGGGTTTACTAGAATTTTCTAGAATGTATTAGAATTACTTAGAACTAGAATTAACTAGAATGTTCTAGAACTAGTGAAACTTTCCACCATTATCCATCCATGTCTAAAAATAGGCACTAGTGCTCCTTGTAATGTAAACTTAAAAATAAGGTAATCAAAACCATCTTTGCCTAAACAAAAGGCAAAGCCTAAGCAAAGTGCATTGAACTCCCAAATTTTGTACCTTGTATCTTATATATATATAAAACTATTCATTCTCAAATTTAATCTTCCACCCAAAATCCTTTCAATTTCCAATTTCTAAATACTATAGCAATGGTATCAAAGCCAACACAAGATAAGTAACCGACTTTAACATCATGGACCATGACATTAAGTCCATGTTTGATTCACACTGTCATTATTTATAATTATATTGTAATCCTCTTGCATTGAATTAGCATGTATGTTTGAGTAATCTTTGAATTAGGATACAATCCTAGTTTGTATGCAATCTTAGTTTACAATCTTTATTTTAAGCAAATTGAATTGCAGCAAAAAATGAGTTCAATCCTAATTTATAATGCAATTGCAATCCTAATATGAGACAAAATTACTTTAGTACCCTCATATGAAATAAAGCGAATATCACTTCTTTTTTTACACGTTCTCTCTCATTTTATTAATCTAATTAGAATTAACTACTTTAAATGTTAGTCTAGTATTATTAATTTATTTAAATATTAACCAAATATAATTGTAATTAGGGTAAACTACAGTTTTGTCCTCTGCAGTTTGGGAGAGTTTGTCCTCTGTCACGGTCTGTTGATGTGGTATTACGTGACAAGTAATTTAACGTCACGTCAACATTTTATTTACCCAGCAGCCATGTGAGAGGAATTGCCCAAATTACCTATAATTCCCCCCTTCTTTCTTCTTCCTCGTCGCAAACCCGAGTTCCTCTTCTTTCCTCTTCCATTTTCACAAAGCCATTGTTGCAGCAGCCCCTTCTCTTCGAGTTTGGTTGGGTTCTGCTTCCTTCTTCCCACCTCCCTCTTCGAGAACCCGTTGTTGTAGCCATGCGTCTTCGTGTACAGCATCCCCTGCTTTTTCGAGATTAGGGTAGATATTTGCTAATTTCTCACTAATGTCTCATATTATTTTATGTTGGAATTCAAGTAAGATTAAATTTAGGTGAAAATCAGCAGTTGGGGTTATAAATTTAGGTGAAATCAGTAGTTGAGATTATAATTTCTCATACTAATTTCTTGTTAATTTCTTCTTTTGCAAGATAAATTTTGTCCTATTTATTTTAGTGTTTAGTGCTTCTGAACCTGTATATCATTCTTTAGTTGGGGTTATAAATGTACTAGATTATTGGTATGAATTCTTCAACTCCAACGACATCTATTTACATGGATGTCGGCGACCACCACTATGTTATTGTGGAGTTGCTGCTCAGATCAGAATATCTTGGACACAAGCAAACCCAGAGAGGAAATTTTTTGGTTGTTATGTATACTTGGTGAGTCTGTGCTATAATATTTTACGTTTTTTCTGAACGTTTGAAATATCTATCTAATATTATTTTACTATTAGGGTGGGGATGATTTGGGTTGTGGATATTTTACTTGGTGCGAAGATGATTTACTAAATTCAAAGGAAATGATTAAACTTTTGAAGAAAGATAGGAAATCGTTAGAGTAAAAGAATGACCAATATTAGTCCAAAATGAAGAGGATGTGGTTGTTTATAGTATTATCATGGCTTGTAATTGTGTTTATATTATTAATAAGATGCCCAAAAGAATATGTTAGTGGTAGTTTATGTAAATTAAGCTAAAGATTATATGTTTATCTAGTTGTGTTCATGACAGTATGTAGTTCCCAACTTATTTGGTACTCTTTTGGTGTGGCTGATGCCACAATATAGATTAATTATGAATGAGCACTTTCAACTTATTTGGTATTTCTTTGTTTGTTGTTTGCAAAAATCAAAATCAAAGTTTTGGTACTTATTTAGTACTTCTTTTCTTGCTATCACAAAGAGTTCAAATATATATGTCATGTACATTTCCCATGTGTCAAATAGGATGATATTAAGCTCAATCTCTACCACGTTAACATAGCAATATTCTCCATTAACATGAACAAACTAGAAGCTAAAATTACATCCAAAATACTAGGTTATGATTATCAAATTCCCATCAAATTACATCTTAAAACATCCCAAAAAAGCATCCAGCAGTACCTATATCAACATATTAACATCCCAAAAGGGAATCCCTGCACCCACATCAACATCCCAACACATATTAACATGCTCAAAATATAATCCTAGCACCCATATCAACATTGAAGCCTAATCCATCACAAAATAAGCACAGGAACCTATTAACATCCCCTAAATCAAGCACAAAAAATAGTATTGAGTAGCATAAAACAGAATCACAAACAATGTCCAGTAGCATAAAATAGTTTACAAAAGTTTAAAACAAAATCATAAAATAGATTCCCATCTAGCAGCAGCACCTCTACCCCTTCCTTGACCTCTCCTAGCAGCAGCACATCTTTCCCTTCCTTGAGCTCTACCTTGTCCTCTTCCAGAGTTGTTTTCTTGAGTGGAGGGTTGATTTTCAATAGCAGTAGTAACAGAATTACTTGCTTGAATTCCAGCAACATTGCTTGCTTTAGATGGAATCTAAAAAGATAGAGTATTGTGTAAATCAAACATATATTGAAATGAACATAAACAAAACATATTACATATAAAGTAGAAGCTTACTCTAAATCCATTAAATCTCTTTGCACCCTTATTAGTGTCGATAACAGTGTTCTTCATTCTTGGGCTAGCATTGTTCTTTGCAGCAACTGGAGTGCCCCCTTACATGTCCTCTTATTATGCCCAAAGGTGTGACACTTGCTACGGGTTAATGTCTCATTCCTTTTCTTCAACACCATTGGATTTTTTGGCTCATCATTGTCTCTTCTTCTTTGTTTCTTTGGCCTCCCGGTGGCGTTTTGAACTTTGGAGGCAACACTATAGTTTCATCATTGGTGACTTTAGGCCAAAGGTTTGTCCATTACATGGCTGTATAAAATGGGAATAAGTGGCCAACATTGTATCTTTGTGATAGAACTTATCAATATACGCATCAGGGTTACTGCTCATAAAGTAAATACATTGTATGTCATACATACAAGGAATACTAGACACATTCCATCTATAACAGCTGCAAGACCTAGCATCCAAGTCAACCACATACATGTCTCTTCCACAATTAACTTCAAATTTATGTTCTCCATTCCATACAACTTGAAAATTCCTAGAAGCCTTAACAAACTTCTGCAACTTTAGTTTAATTTTAGGACCAATAAGACCATCATACTTCATAATTTCAGCCATCTTTTATTGTACCCGATTCATCAAAGTCTTTCAGATATTCTCATTCATTGTCATTATTGGTTTGTCCCTAGATTCTAAGATGTATGCATTGAAGCTCTAGGAAAAGTTATTAAGTAACATGTCACACTTTGGGAAAATACTAAATGCATGTTTTGCCCAATGTTTAGTAGGGTGATTATTCAACCACGTATATGGAGCTTCATCTAATTCCCTCAACACATTCATCTCCTTCTCAAACTCTGCAATGGTACTGGCCTTTGCAGCATTCCACATGTAATCCTCGTAAACCTTACCCTTTTATGTGGTCTTGAAGCTAGCATATAAGTGCCTAATATAAAACATGTGAGCAAAGGTAGGATAACCTTAAGTCTTTTTCAAACCCTTTTGCTGGTCTGAAATAAAAGTCAACTGTTTGGACTCATCCACACATCCTATATCATTGAGTAATAAGTACAGGAACCATCCCCAAGAATTCATTGACTCATTCTCCACTACTACCCAAGTAATGGGATAAAGACCATCGCCATCAATACCAACTGCTCCTATAAACTGACCTTGACAATGACCTTTAAGATGGAAAGCATCAAGGCCCATGATAGGTCTGCAATCATTCAAAAAATATTGACTGCAAGCATCTAAACAAACATACAATCTTTGGAAAAATAGCAGTCTTATCAATTTGAAGCCCGTCAACATGAATCTTCATTATACTTCCCCTATTTGAGTTCAATAACTCCTCATAATAGTTACACAACCTAGAATATTGTTCAGTATAAGTTCCCTCAATCTCCCACCAAACATATTGTCTTTCTCTATATGCTTGGCTTGTTGAAATGTTCACTAGCAGGTCCTTCCTCACTGTCTCGCTAATGTCATTCAACTTCCACTGATGATGTGTCCTAAACCTGTCCATATAATGTTTTGCGAGCCATCTAGGGCTAACATGCCTATTCCGGAAGGTTCTGTAACACCTATGATCTAGATTAATGGACTTTACCCGCATGCTATTACTCCCCTCACAATAAACACTATGACTTTCATCTTCATCATCAGCATGCATATTCTCATCATTAGCAAGCAAAGACTTAGGAGAATGTGCAACATAAACATGTATAAGTCTAGCAGGTGGAACCACCCTACACATTTGCATTACATCCCTATCAGTCCTTATCTCTACTAAACCAAATTCTATATCCTCCCTAGGCTTTATGTAATACATGGTAGTATATTCAACAACACCGAAATAGTCAAACATATCTTTTAGTTGTAGCAGACTCATCTTATCCGAGTCACAGTCATAAAAACTAGATATTTTACCTCCTAAGTATCTTGTAGGAGTGGACCATTCAAACTGATCACTATGTTGCACATGAATTGAAAATGGATATGGAGCCATCTCTGCAATTAAAAAACCACAATCAGACTAAAAATAACAGAGTTCACTTTACAGCATATACATAAACATAAGTGAAATAAAGGAAGCCCTAATTTCATCATAACATATACAACATAATAAAAATTAAGAGATGGAATTAAAGGAAGAACATATAAGGACAGAAACAAAGGAAGCCTTAATTTTCTGAAATCAGAACCCTAGGTTCCGTGAATAAAAGAAATCCATCATTCTTACACGTAACGAATACGAATAAAAAAATTGAAGAACAGAATCGAAACTATACCTCCTCCAAATAGAGAGCTCCAACCTCCTCAGAGACCTTCAACTTCCTACAGTAACTCGAGCGCAACAGTGACGCGATTTTCAAGCACAACAGTGAGCGATTTGGGTGATTTCGCGAACCCTAATCTCCTAAGGGAGGAGGAAGACAGTGATGCGTTTTGCAGAGGGGTGGTAATTTTTTGAAGAAGTGGTAAATTTTTGAAGGGGGTTAGGTTGGGTTAAATTTAAAGCCACGTCATTTATCACGTGACTGCTAGGTAAAGAAAAAGCTAACATGGCTTTAAATTACTTTCCACATAATGCCACATCAGCAGGCCGTTAATATTTTTAAGCGAAGATCTTATAGAAGGTCTAACGTGAATGAAAAAGGAAATTGTAGGGTCTACTCTATCAATTTTAAAAGTAGAGGGTCTAAAATGAAAACTACCTAAAACTGCAGGGGGTAAAACTATAATTTATCCTTGAAACTAATGTTACGATTGGACGTCAAAATATTTTTTTACATAATATAATTGAAAAAGCATTTAAGTAACTTCTTGTTATTTACACAAATTTACAACAAAATTAGCATATACCAAATATAACAGTCTTAAATCAATGCTCATCATTTCATAGATTACAATGCACAACCAAACACGATAATCTATTTTACCAACAATTGAATTACAAGCAATTAAATTGACATCAATTGAATTGCAATGGTAATTCTTGATTGCGTGAACTAAACATCACAAAAGTATGATTTCACTTAAAATGATTCAAACTGAGTACATAAAATTAGTACCTAAAATATAATAAATGGGTTTTCACCTTTTGGGTTGGCCCCTGAATTTAGGAGTGTTCAACAGTCGGTCTGGTAGGATTTTTGGAGGAAAACGAGACCATACCAAAAATTACGGTCCTCCTAAGGACTGAACCGACCAAAACACTACAAAAAATCTGAACCGACCAGACCGAACTTCAACGGTCGGTTCAGACGGATTTTACGGTCTAAGTATGCGTTTTATACACGTGATAAATACGCGTAATTTTTAGATTAAAAGTTTAATACACGGTTAATACATTGAACGTATTATACGCGTGATAAGTACGCGTAATTTTTAGATTAAAAGTTTAATACACGGTTAATACATTGAACGTATTATACGCGTGATAAGTACGCTTTATTTCAATGCATGTTTTAATAACACACATATGTTAGTGCTTACTTAATCATGAGGAGGTATATGTAGTACTTTTATAACTCATTCCCACCTTAGCTCTCCATTTCCTTTCCGATGTGGGAATGGGAAAAAGTCACTTTTTACTTGAAAGATAATTTTATATATATTATACGGTTAGTCTGGTCGGTCCGGTCCAGAATTGGTTGAAATTCTGGACCGAACCAAAAGCTTGGTCCTCTCTAAAAGGAGGACTGAACCGACCAAATATGAGAAAAAAATTATCCAGACCGATCAACTTCGGCCTGATCCAAATCGAATTATACAGTCTGGATGGTTTTTGAATACCCTTACCTGAGTTAGATCTTCTAAAGTTAACTACTAGACTTTCGTCAAATAAGAACAAACTGAAACTTTTAAAATAAAATAATGCATATTAAATTCCAAAAACAGTCACTATCTCTCTCTCACTCACTCTCTCTCTCTCCCTCTCAACCTCCCTCTCTCTCTCTCTCTATATCTCTCTCTCCCTCTCTCTCACCCTCTCAACCCCTCTCTCTCACACACACACTCTCCTCCCCTCTCTCTCCACAGAAATGGTATTATTGTCTAATACTCAAAGCACAAAAGCCATCACACATCAATCTTAGTAGGAACGTATCTCGTTGTTTAGTTAAACACACTACATTTTTGCATAATACAATATACAAAAAAATGACCTATACTTAACAGAGGTTGTTTAGAAAATAATCTGACATCTGAAAAGAATATGCATTAAGCTAAGAATCTAAACTTGGAGAAATCTTCAATTCATAAGCTAGATATTTTGTATAAGTTAAGCCCTAAAGCTTTTATAAGGGTAGATGCAAAATATATAATTTATATTTTATAAATTATTTTAAGAGGTAGTAACTCTAGTACTTAGAATTATTATTATTATCGTAAATGCCGGCCTTTGTTCTAGGTCTCAATATCAACTCATGTTGACCAAAAATTGAGAATTCTACGATCTTTAGCATCAAACATTTTTTTAATCTCACAATAAAATATTTTTAAATATCAATAAGTTTAATGTAACACATAGTAAAAACTTTATCCTTTTTTATTTCGTTTCTATATGCACTTTAATTTTCTTTCAAGGTAGGGTGAAATAAATTTATAAATAATTAAACTATGTTAGTATATCATATTATATTATTTGATCTATATTAGAATTACAACAATTGAGATTCACGAGCTTAATTATTAAAATCATAAGAGATATTTCAATATTTTGGTATTAAAATTTGGGTATACAATTTAACAAGAGATTTTTACCTAAATTAGATATAGAGGGAGACTAAACTAAAATAACTTTAAAACTATAAGAGGTTTTACTCATTTTAGAAAATTTAAATATAACGAAACATTCCCCAATTTGTTTTTGTCAAAGGTAAATTTTATTAACCAAAAGAAGCATTAGATACAAAGGGCATACTCCAGTAAACTAAGAGAAAATAGGACAAGTTAAAGTCAAATTATCTAGTGCATTAGGGTGCAATACAATCTTTTTTCTGCATGAAGATATATAAGCATGTCTCTAATCATATTAATGATCTTCGTAAGAGTAATAGAAGAGTATATAATTTTTCTTAGAAAAACTCTTCTATTCCTCTCAAGCCAAATACAATATATAAAAACTGAGAAAACAAGTTTAATACACACTGCATTATAGGTTTTCCCAGTTGAAGCTTTAATGATCCAGTTGAGAGAGTTTATCCAATCCCAAGCATTACAGTGGAAATCACATCTAGCAAATAGACCTGCAAGCAAAGGAGCAGTTGCTTTGTAAGAGAGAAAGGGGTGAGAAACAGATTCATCACCTAAGGAGCAAAAAACGCAAGCAGTCCCTGCATTGGGGCACCATTTGACAACATGGTCTTTGCCGGCCAGTTTGTCAAGAATAGCCAACCAGGACACAAACGGGCATCTGGGTATATGCTCTAAGAACCAAAGAAGACTTACCCAACTCTGTTTAGGGGCCTCGTTTGTCAAAGCATTGTAGGTGGCTTTAATGGAGAAAGAGCCAGTGGAATTAACATTCCACCTCCAAGAATCTGTAAAGGTATCAGGTTGCCTAATGTTTAGGTTAAAACCCCAGTGATGAAAGCTTGCTTCCAGTGTAGAATTAGGCCAAACCCAAGAACCATTCTTGATCAACAGAGACAATGGGGTACTAAGGGGTAACCAGTGCCTGTAACCAAGATCCCCCCCCCCCCCCCACCCCCCCCCCNTTGGGTGCCATGGGTCTATAAAAGAGAAGAATATTAGCACCGTTGCCTATGTTAAGATCACAAAATCCTGCTAATTTATCACTTATTCTAAGAAGCCTCCATGACTAGGAGGGATCTGTAGGCATCTTTACAGAGAAAATTATAGGACCCTTCAGAAGATTATGCTTGCACCAAGCTACCCACAATGAGTCCTTAGACTGAATGACCAACTTCCAAAACTATTTTGAAGCAACAGCAATATTCCAGACAGTTAAGTCCCTTATGCCTAAACCACCCTGATCAGAAGGAGTGCAAACCTTGGACCAAGCAACTTTAGCACCAGAAGAAGCATGTGGTTTACCTGTCCATAAGAAATTTTGTAAGACAGTGTTGATGCTCTTCATGACCTGTTTAAGCAAGTTATTAGGCTAGCCCAATAACTTTGAACAACAGTAAGGATGGACTTGATTCTGTGAGTGATCTTGTCCACAAGCACCTCACAATGGACCCTGCTGAGTTTGGTAGAAATGAGAGGGATGCCAATATATTTCACTGGCAGTGTCATTGGAGATGTGAAGTGAACACAATCAGAGTAGTCATTGATGGTCTCAAACTATTCCAATATGGCCTGAAACCTAACCTATCAAAAAACAATGTCATCTTCTATAGGGTTAATGAAGCTATCAGAACAACAGATTGCAGCCATAATTGGATTTATAGAAGGAAAACTCCATGTCACATATCTTGGTATTAGTCTCATCTCCTCCAAACTTAGTAGATTAGAGTGTGACACCTTAGTTGACAAGCTTATTCAGAGAACAAAACGCTAGAAAAACGTATTTTTATCTTATGCAATGAGACTATATCCTATGAAATTTGTCCTCACAATAATTCAGTCCTATTGGGAACGGATGTTCATCCTCCCTAAGAATGTCATGAAGAGATTATCAACAGTGTTGAGGAATTTTATCTGGCAAGGCAAAGCTGAGATACACCAGGGTGCTAAACTCTCATTGGGCCAAGTCTACCTGAGTCAATAGGAGGTTGTCCTGGAGCTTAAAGATCGTTTGATTACATGGAGCAAAGATGTTATATCTAGGCACTTATGGAGACTTGCTTCTAGGACCAAGGACTCTCTCTGGATTGCTTGGTCTCTATATCTAGGCACTTATGGACGGTTACCTCTAGTAAGCAATCTATGCAGGGTCTCTATTGGGAAATGGAAGAAGCTCATGCATCCACACTGACCCTTAGCATCTTTATGGTGTGTTACAGATTAAAGTAAGGGTTGTGACTCGTCACACAAGTTGGACCCTGCAAGCTCCTGTTAGTGTGCTAATCGGTGAGGGGAATTGGCACTCGCCTACCCAAGGCATAACCAGTAGACTAGCTCTGTATGGCTTCAATCTTCACATTCCTCCTCCTAACTCAACCCTAGATAATATTTTGAGGTGGCTTCCAAGCTAGAACGAGAGTTTTTCAGTCAGTAGCACCTACTCAGCATTATTGCCTCCCATACAACCAGTAACATGGCATAAATTGGTCTATTTTTCAGGAAGTATTCCCAAATGCTCATTCATTGCTTGGTTAGCTTTCAAAAATAAGTTGCCAACTAGAGACATGATAGCTAAATGGAACAGTGAGATATCCCAAGCTTGTGTGTTTTGTGTGCATGGAATGGAATCAGTTGAAACACCTATTTTGGGCATGTCCAGTGACTAAAGCTCTCTGAGACTTGATCTTGCTCAAATGTGATGAGAAATGCCTTGATCAAAGGTAGGAGGAGGTCATATCTTGGTTCCTTAGTAAATCTGGGACCAAAACTTGAAGTCTAAGATCATTAACCTCTCTTTCATTACTTTTGGATATGTAATTTAGATTGAAAGAAACAGGATTTTTCAAGACAAACTTACTGATTTTCCCATCATCCTTAAACAAATGATTGACATGATAAGGGAAAGAGTTTTGTCTGTGTCTAAAACTAGGGTAAACTACCCTAGAGCTTATGATGTTAACCTAATAGAGAAGTGGGGTCTTCTATGTGTGATTAAGGCCTTTTACATTTTACATTAGGGTTTTAAGATTTGATTTGCTTTGTTAGAGCACTGCCCTCTGTGTTTGCTTGGAGTATGCCCTTATAATGTGTATGTTTTCTTAGTTGAAATGTACATTTACTTTTAACCAAAAAATATGACGAAAGACATCAAAATATGAATTTTGCAGTTGATAATTCTATTTAAAAAAATTATTTTACGTGTTTTATGTTAGAAATGGAAGTTATACACTACAAGACATATAGATAGGGTACACAAAAGCTCTATAATAATTTAGATAAAATAAATCGAAAAAAAAGTGGCACATCCAGTAATTTTTATGTCAAAATAAAATTATATATACAATAAATGAATAATAACAATTGAATACAAAAGCTATATATAAAAAAAAATATGGTAGAAAAATCCAAAGAGCACGTGCCTCTCGTCCCCAATTGACTCGACCCCTGAATCTTAGCTACATGCACCAAGCAGACCAAAATCCAGGATTTCGAGCATTTAATTTTTGTTTTTTTAAGAAACTAACGTGGATTTTAGAATAACTATCCGCTTGTTTTTCGCATGTGCTTAATAAATAAAAAATGAAATGTATGAGATATAACAAATTTAATCTGATTAAAACTCATGAAAAATATGTCTCTCTAGAACTTTTCATTGTAAATGAGAATATCAAACACACTTTTATCGATTGATTAAAATAAAATATTACAATATTGTGATTCTTACAAAACCTCTATCAACTTCGTTACACAAACCGTGAATAAAACTTAAAAATATTAGCTAAATAATTGTGTGTAGCTAAGTAAAAAGTATTTACATCGGAAAAACTATTTTAGAATATAACGTTAATCTATTGTCGAAAGCTTGGAAACAAATTCATTTTTTCTAACGCTTGGAAGCATATTATAGATTATAGATCAAAATGAATTTGCTTTCCTCTCCATATAAATATCTGCAAAAAAATAATCATTTTCAACTCATCCACTTTATTTTATTTCTTTTTAAGGAAAATAACATTTTGGTACAAAAATGTTATATTTTTTTAAGGAAAAAAATATCTGCAAAATACATATTTAAACTATATTAATTCTATTTAAAACTCTCTCTTAAAGTTTGGTACAAAAACGCTTGAGAAAGTTGAGTTTGGTTCATCCATAGTTTTCTTTTCTTTTTTTAGTACTCAAGAAATCACCAGAAAACAAATATATACTAAAAGTATATTCTGATTTTTTCTTAGTTTAAAATTTTTCATCAAACAAGTTTTCATAATATTACTTATTTGTCAGCAAACTTCTCATAATATTTACACTAAACTAATTATTAAATACTATATTTTCTTTGGAAATACTCTGCATTCAAATGATAAATTACGCAGCGGCACTCACACTACGAGAACGAGTTCACCTGCAATCTTGTAGAGTTTAACTTTGGTACAAAAACTTTGAAGCAAACAAATTGCGTAAAAATTAATAATTCTCAACTGATCAAAATATCTGAAGTCTTAATTAATTAAATAATATATCAATTATTTATAAATTAAAATTTTATTATCATTATATGATTTATCAAATTAATTTATAATTATTCAGATAAACAATGTAAGATCAGAGGGATGGGATGGAGATGTAAGAAGTTAAGGCACTGTGTGGGACAAAAGAAAAGAATATGAGCGCGTAGGAAGCACGCATACGGAGGGGATGTCATTGGCTTTTGGCGGCCAAGGGAAAGACAGGAGGAAGAATATATTCGGGTTAGGGATAGCGCCATCACTGATTGGCAAATCAATCTCTCCCTTCCATTTGACGTCCCATAAAGAAAGATCTAAAGAAACCAACCCCAATATCTGAACTTTTTATTTTTATTTTTTAATATTAAAAAAGTACTTTAATTTTAAAAAATATATATAAAACTTTAAAAGAAGCTTTTGCCCACCTACAAAAAGATCTTTTTTATGACCTTTTTTAACAGCATAAATTAAAATAATTATATTATACCCTGCCGGATGTGTCTTAATTATGTAATTGATTAATCGCATCATTGTGGGTTTAATTTACTCAAAGATTAATATCTTGATTTACTTCATGTATTTTAAGTTCAAGTGAATGCTGAATTTTAAATAGAAACACTGATGTTTGTTATTATTAGGTTAAAGTGAGAGTTTAACAAAGTTGTTTTAATCATGCATGACGATATTTTTTAATTAACGGGCACAATACATGATTTCAATTGTTAAAAAATTTAGTACGACGATAATGCGTTAAATTCTCATAAATCATGAAATTGAAATCATTGATTGAGGTGAACCAATGATTTTGTTTTACTGATCACTTATTATTATGTGCAATGCATGTGATGATATATTATACTTATTTCGTACATTTGTTTGTTTAAGTATGTATTTTTACTGTGAATGTTGAATTATGAGATTTGTGTTTTGCAGTAAGAAAAGGTCTAAATTGAAAGTGAGAAGTAATGAAAATAGAAAATTTAGCATATTTAATTGAAATATATATATAGTTTACTTGTAAATAGTACATTAGATTTGACATATTAGTTAAATTAATGTCTGTAATAAATTATGTGAATACATGCATTATGAATTTAAAAAAGTTATAGTGTTGCTTACAATATTTTTTTTTAATAATTTCATGTCTAAAATTATAGTAAAAGAAATAAATTAAGCCATATTAGTCAATTGAAAATATCTCCTACTCAAACTCCTTTTATATATAGTATGGATATTGATATGTGTATATAGATACATACAGGTCTATATATATATATATATATATATATATATATATATATATATATATAAATTTTTTACTTATTTAAATTTACACTTTAAAGGATATCGACTTAGTGTTCTTCATACAATCATAAATTACTTATCATGCACAATGTAAAGCGAAAAGGTAAATACTTTTTAACTAGGCACTCATGTCATTATCTATTGCATGTGTCTAATTAACATTAGTATGAGTTTCTATATGCCTTTTAATTTCATGATTAATTAAGAGTTAGCATTAGGTGCTTATGTAGTGTGGACACCTAGAAACTCATACTATATTATATTATGCATCATTATTAAAGACCGAAGAGATATTACTAATTTAATTAGGCCACTTATGTCGTTATCACGCTCATGTGTCTTATAATGTTTTTTTAGGATTTTAATTTTTATTGTCAAACCATAATATGATTTGAGGAAGAAAGTTTCTATGACTTAAACTCATTCCTCGTGATCATTTCCTGGTGTGATTAGATATTGATTTAATGCTTACAAAGAATTTATTTATTTATTTTTATGGGATTTTAGTTTTTTTAATCAAAATCACTTTATAATCTAAGGAATAAAGTTTCTATGACTCGAACTAATTCTTTTAAGTTTAATGAATACGTGGAGGGTAAACCATTGAGCTAACTTCACTTGTCTTTAGGGAGTTAATTTAATTAATGAGACAAATGTTATGTAGCATCATATTAGTGGTCATTATAACAATTGTTTATCAATATATATAGTCTCACATCACAAATAGAAAATATAAACAAAGAAAAAATATATATTTTATATTTTGACTTAAGTGTGGTCACACCATCTATATTGTCACATCATAATGATTTTGAGTATTTTAGTACAACATAGCATTTCTTTTTTAAATATGTTATTAAATTGAGCGATATTATTTAACACAATAGTGTTCATACGTAAGTGAAAGAGATCGTATTTTCATTTCATAATTGAATATTTTTTCATTGTATTTTACATTATTAACTCATAATAATAATAATAATAACCAGGCGAGAGAAGTTTTTTATTAAATTAGCAATATATTTGGCTAATGTGAACACTCAAAAAGGGTTACAATGCACCATATTTGGAAAACCTTTATCTGCATGCAGAAATATGGATAAAGTATTAGTTATATATACTATAGTCCATTTGGCATACAAAAGCAAAAACTAAAGAGAAAATTAAAGCAATAATCACAACCACTAATATATTGATTTAATATTTACAAAGATTTTTTATGGTTCACAAAAGAAAAGTTCATCCCTAAAATGTCACTCTTGTTACTTTATGGCGTTATCGGAATATATGTCTTTCATAAACTTAAACATGAGATTATTTACGGCCTATTTGAATTCTTGGCTACTTTCAAACCATTAATAAATTATTCACGTCGATTTTTGAGATTTTCCATCTAAAGAATATGAGATTTCAAAATTGGATCATGAATTAAACTTAGTATATAGAATTGAATACGACTTAAAGTCTCAATATTATTCTATTCAAACCGAGAAAGATATGATTTTTCTATAAGTTATAAATTTATGAGACATAACTATATGTATCAATCTATCTTGTCGAGTAAAATTGTGGTATCAAAATATTAATTAGCAAATGAGATAGAAGCTATTAAGACAAAAATGCAAGCTACATCTCACTTTTGCTAAACTTGAATATGCCCTTATGGTTAACTAAGCTTCATTAATTTACGCGTATGAAGATGTAAAGAATCTTAATCCATCTTTTCGAATAATGCATTACATTATTTTTTTAGAAGAAAATCATGCATTATAATGTAAAAGGAAAATTAGTAAAATTTGTAATCTATAACGTAAAATGAGAATTATTTTATGAGCGAATTTATTAAAGCCGTAGTTTACTATTTTAATTCTACCATATATTATCTTCATACGACTAAATTAAATTGTTGACCTTATAGGCATACATTGACTGGTTTACATAATAAAATTGAAGGAAAATAATTGATCTTTATTAGAATATTAATTATTAATTATTAGTTTAATTAATTAATAGACTTTCTAATTTATTTTAGGACAGCGATTTTTTAACTTAGGCTTTTCATTTTTTTTTATTATGTTTTAACTTTGTTCTCATATCCAATTTATTGCAAAAAAAAAAAAACAATAAGTTGAACTTCATTAACTTATTACTATATATTTTTATCTACTATAAATAGTTTCAACCATGCAGTGCAACAAAAACTATATATATTTGAAACATCATGCACCACGTGCAATGCACATGCTACATGACTACTCTACAGTATAAACATCATTTAGTTTTTTATTGTAATTGTGTGTGTTTTGGGATATATTTTGTATTTCTTAAGATTTTTTTGGGTAATCGATCTTAATTAACCGTTTACCCAATCAATTAGGAGTTATTGTATGCTATAATCATCTTGATTCTTCCGCTCTTTTATATAATAAAATCACGTGTAAAAATATTTTATTTTTTAAATTATCCTATTATCTTTTATTTTAATAAAACCACTATATTATAAGGTTTTATGTTATATGAATTTCAAAGACTATACTCTACATCTTTTACGGAATATGCCTATAGTTCAATATATTTTTTACTTTATATGAATTTCAAAGACTATAAAGCTTATTTGCCTCACTTTTTTTTAATTCCTTCATTGCATTATACATTTCTAGCTAGTATTTTCTTAAAGCCACATGACGCTAGGAGGGAAAAATATAGTACTCTCAGACTATGTATATCATTCACATACTTTCAGATCCTATATAATTTTATTCACGACTCACACGAATAAATCAATCACTTATGGAGTGTGTATTTTGGTAGTACATATATCTATGAGAAGTTTCTCAACTGCTACTATTTTATTATTTACATTAAAATCTCTGATATATTGAAAAGTCTATTCACCTCAAGTTTATAATGATAAAAATTGGTTAAGGTGGTGACATGAACATATAATATAAGGTTATAAATTTTAAAATTTGGTTCCAGAAGATATTGAAAAGTCTAAAATTCATACTCAAGTTTCTAATAATGAGAAAAACTCATTAGGTTAAGGTGTTTTTTAAGCGGTAAAGCTACTGAAATGAGCATAAAAGCAAAGATTAAGACAAGCTGCTGCAAAATTGATGACCAATAGTGATTCAATGGGGAGTTTATCTCCCTTCTCCAAATCTTCTCCATGTTAGCCAACTTAGCAACATCGAATGTTAAGGGTTTTGATCAACCCTTTAAACATTTTGAAATGAGAAGGTTTGTGAGAAGATACAACTTGAAACTATGTGGTTTGTTAGAGACTAGAGTTAAAGAGAAACACTTTCAGAGAATTGGTAATGTTGATTTCCCTAATTGGAACTCTGTTAACAACTATTCTAAGGATCCTCTAAGGAGAATTTGGGTGGCCTTTGACCCTACTATTTTTTATTTGCCTGTTAACGTTTATACTGCTCAATTGATGCACTGCAAGGTTACCAAGTTAGAAACTTCCTCACAATTCTTATGTACTTTTGTTTATGCGGCAAACAATGCTTATGCTAGAAAGAAGCTGTGGGAGGACTTGATGAAGGCGCATTCAGGGATTGCCTCTATTCCCTGGGTCATTCTTAGAGACTTTAATAAGGTGATTCATCCATATGAGAAACAAGGGGGCTCCCTCACTTGGGATGAGGGTATGCAAGACCTTGCAAACTGTTTGAATACCATTGAGGTACGTTACTTGAGCTTTACTAGATCTTATTATACTTGGTGGAACCATCAAGTGGGAAACATTAACATTCATACCAAAATAGAGAGAATTCTAACTAACTCTTAGTGGATGAATTCCTTTAACAGTTCCCTGGCCTATTTTTCTCCTCCTTCTTGTTTAGATCAATGCCCTGCTATCCTTAAGCTTGGCCATGATGTTACAAGAAATAAGACTTCTTTCAAATATTTCAATTTTCGGGCTGACATTGAGGGCTTCTCTAATGTAATTCAATAGGCCTGGGATATAAAAATTCATGGTACAACTATGCACAAGCTAGCCAAGAAGTTGAAAGCTGTCAAGATAGCTCTTAGGAATTTTGATTCCTCTCATTGCAGTGATGTTTCTAGAAGAGTTAGTGAAGCAATTAGCCCTGAAATCTTCCCAGCAACACCTAGAGTACTCTCATCTTCACCTTCTGGAAGCTCAACAGGCTGCTACTGATGCTTTCAAGCGGTTTCACTCTTGGAAACTTACTAAGGAGAGCTTTTATATGCAGAAATCCAGGAACTCATAGCTCAACCTTGATAATGTTAATACTGGTTTCATTTTTTATGTTGTCAAGGCTCATAGGAGGAGATCAAACTTCAGTTTTTTTACTAATGATCAATGTATTATCATCATTGATCTCTTTGAAATCCAGAGTTTGATCATTAAGTTCTATCAAAACCTGCAAGGTAAACCTTTGCATATCCCCAACATCAACTAGGATATTCTTGAGAGCTTCCTTCCTCACAAGATCAATCTAGCTGAAAGGGATAGTCTGATCCAGCCTTTCACTGTAGAGTAGGTTAACAAAACCTTTCTCTCCTTCAGTGATAGAAAAGCCCCAGGGCCTGATGGATTCAATGCTAGTTTTTTCAAGAAAAACTGAAACATTATTGGAGAAGATGTTAGTGTTGTTATGCTTGAATTTTTTTCAAATTGGAGAATTGTTGAAACTCTTCAAAAACACAGCTATCACTTTGGTTCCTAAATTGAATAATCCTAGCAAAGTGTCTGAATACAGACCTATAGTATGATGTAATCTTTTTTATAAGTGCATCACCTCAATGTTGGCTAACAGGTTCAGATCTACTCTTCCAAGGTTGGTTAGCTTAAACCAAACTATTTTTGTGCCAGGAAGAGCTATCTCAGATAACATCCTCCTTTCTCAGGGGATGTTGAAAAGCTACCATAGAGACTTTTTTCCCCAACATGTGCTTTGAAGGTTGATTTACTCAAGGCTTATGATAGTGTTGGGTAGTTAGTTTCTTGGGAAAGTGCTTCATAGTATTGGTTTTCCTACAAGGTTCATAGAATGGGTATGGAGTGTGTTACCACTCCCAACTACTCTATTAACATTAATGTCAGTTTACAATGTTTTTTTTTCATGGAGGTAGAGGGTTGAGGCAAGGAAATCCACTGTCTCCCTATCTCTTTGTCCTTGTTGTGGAGGTCCTAACAGGTATTATGCAGAAGTGTACTACTATCCCAAGCTTTCAGTTGCTGGAAATAGCAGCGTATCAGATACGCAGCAGAAGGATTTGTAACTATTGAAAGGTTTGATACAAGACCACAGGTCCCAAAAATATTTTGTGAAAAATTAATTTTTCACATGCATCCATTATATATCTATACATTAAATCAATAGACATTCAAAGTAAATATTTTTACCTCTTGAAGTCTATCAAGCGTATTCGATGTCTTCTAGCATAAAACAACGAACATCAAATTTCACGAAGAACGGACTTATGAATTCACACCAAAATCTTCTAAATCAATCCTCAAACACACTAAAATGTGTGTGGACACGAAAAATAAACAAGATCAGTTTTCTATCTCTAGATGTACTCAACACATGAAATCTAGAGATTTAGATAAGGACTTTTGAGACAGAACTGTGACGGAGAATTAAAGAATTCACAGTGCTTCAATTATCGATTGATTGATTAATTGATTAATGAGGCCAACAGAATCTTATCTATTTATATTCTAGGTCAAGTTGCATTAGGTTTAGGTTTTAATAAAATAATAAAATTATTTACAGATGTGCCACTGCAGTGGGACTCACTACAGTGCCGTGCTGAAATCACTGCTCCAACATTAGTGACTGGCGTGTGGCAGTCTAAAATGCCACATGGAAATTTTCTATTTTATTAATTTATTTAATCAAATAAATATCTATGCATTATTTCAAGTAAACATAAAGATCAGTTAATTCAAAAATTAACATATCTGATAAAATCTATCTACTAACTTATCTATTTATTCAAAATTAATTTATCAATTAATACAAAATTAAATTATTATGTTATAATAATCTCATATTATTTAATTTTATAAATTAAATATACTATTTCAATATCGATTAATTCATAAATAATCAATATAAATAATTAATTAATCAATATTTCTGAAAAATACATTAAATTAGTTGTATTAATTAATGATACATAATTATATACTTGTATGGAAACTCAATTCCTTTTGTAAACTAGTCATTTTCTTATTTCTTGAAGCATTCACGCCCTAAACTGTGTAGTACATAGGTAGTTTGAGTACCATGGACCCATAATTCTTAGCTTTAATAAACCAGATTATTAGTTAAACTCTTTAATTAAATAATCTTATTTATTAATTTAATTATTACTCTACTATAAATATGAAATTTCACTCTTAGTAATTATAGAATATATTTACAAAGTAAACTCGTGTAGTCCATTGATATAATCATTTCATGTAGTTATGTCCTTCAATTATTGGTTCGTAAATTAGAGCTGATCAAATTTTTTCGTTCTAATTATCTCTTAATCTTTAAGTACCATTAATTCACTAGAGAATAGTTAATTTATAACTATATTATAAATTTGAGCTCAGTAATCATTCAGTCTTAGAAATAACACTTAAGAAAATCAATATACGATCCATTAAGAAAACTTGGATTTCAAATCTTGTAAGATCATGTTCTCATCCATCCATGTCAATGAATCTCCAAAATAAAAGTCACAAGCTTGTTTTACAAATAAAGCTTAACGAGTGAATCAAAAGATCCAGTAGACGTGTATACGAGTTCATGACTACTCAGGATTTGGATTAATCTACATATGATCATCTGATTGATGTGTATTCAATTTTTATGATAAATGGTAAGTTAATAAAGATATTAATTCACATCGCTCATGTCCTATATAATGTAATTATATGAAGTGAATTCACTAAGATGTCTATCCACATCGGCGATCTGGACTTGATCACATGCATTCAAAATGTTTAGTGAACCGTACTAGTAACTATTCATTAAATATTTCATACTTTAATATGTTACAGACTATTTTATTCATTATCTATGATTCTAATCTTTTTGTACTAATATAAGATCATAATCTCATTAATAAATATGAAATTTTCAGATATTTATATTAATTATTTAATAATAGTTCAGAAAATACAATTATAAGAAAAATGCACTTTTATTAATTTCTAAATAAAATGTATTTACACATGCTTTGAGGGCGCTATGCACAACAATCTTTCACTTGCCCTAAATCAAATGTGGCATATCTCTCAACCACATATTTCTCACATGACCCTCAAACGACTTCGTTGGAAGTGTATTGGTAAAAGAATCAGCCGAGTTCTGATCAAATGTTATCTTCATAACACTCACATCTCCTCAGCGTACAATCTCTCTTACAAGATGGTATTTCCTCTCAATAGGCTTGCCCTTCTTGTGACTCCTTGGTTCTTTGAATTAGCTACCGCCTCACTGTTATCACAGTACATGATTAGTGGCTCATCCATATCTAAAACTATTTCCAAATTAGTATGGAACTTTTTAAACTTTTCTTTCGCAGCTTCACAAGCCGCTATATATTCGCTTCCACGGTTGAATCTGTATTTGATTGTTTAATACTTCTCTAGACTACAACTCATCCACTTAGGGTGAATACTGATCCACACGTCAATTTTTTATTGTTCGTATCCGATTGAAAATTAGAATAAGTATACCAGTAGGGTTCAAGTCTCCTCTTGAATAAACAAGTATATAATTTCTCTTTCTCTGATGATACTTGAGCATGTGCTTTACCGTAATCCAGTGTTCAAAACTAGGATTTGATTTATAACGATTGAAAATTCCTACTATGTAATAGATGTCTGGTCCCGTACACAATATGACATACATGAGATTCTCGACTGCTGAAGCATAATGAACATTTCTCACATCATCTTCCTCCTGAGGTGTCTTAGGACACTACTTCTTATAAAGGATAATTCCATGCCTGGTCAGTAATTGACCTTTCTTGGAATTTTCCATAGAGAATCTTTCTAATACCTTATCAATATAAGACGCTTGAGAAAGTGTTAAGAGCTTGTTCGAACAAATCTTTCATTTAGAATTTCTCAGCTAACCACTTCTTTATTTTTGATAAAATTTCCACATCATTACCAATGACTAGAATATCGTCTATGTAAAGAATTAAGAAAGCCACATTCTTGTATTTAATGTATTTATATACACAAACTTCGTCAACATTTTATTTGAAACCATATGTTTTAATAGTTTCACCAAGGGTACGATTCCAACATATGGATGTCTTCTTTAATCCATAAATAGATTTAAGCAACTTGCATACCTTCTGATATTGTTCCTTTTTCACGAACCCTTCTGGTTGCATCATATAGATGATTTCTTCAAGAGATCCATTAAGAAAGGCTATTTTGACAACCATTTGTCATATTTAATAGTCTAAACTAGCCTATGGATAAAAGAATATGAATGGATTTTAGCATGGCAATGAGAGAGAATGTCTCTTCTTAATCAAATCATTTCCTTTGAGTATAACTTTTGGCTACTAGCCCTGCCTTGAAATTCTCTACTTTCACAAATGCACATCTTTTCTTTTCAAAAATCCATTTATATCCAATGGGCCTGACTTCTTCAGGTGGATTTACAAGTTCCCATGCAAAATTGGGATACATCGATTTCATTTCTTTGTTCATGAAATCTTATCATTTCTCCTTTTTAGGATCTTCCATTGCCTCTTTAAAGGTTAATGAATCGTCATTACCAGTGTCTAACACTAGGATATGTGCCTCATGTTCATAGCAAATGGGTTGTCTAACAACCCTCCCACTACGGCATTGCATCGGGGTTTACAAAATAGGAACAATGGTTTCTATGGTTTGTCATCTATGACTTATGATGAAGATGGTCTGATCTCATCATATGTGAGTTCTTCAAGAACTACTTTACTTCGAGGTTTATAATTTACCATATAGTCGTGTTCAATGAAAGTAGCATTTGTCTATCCAAACATTTATTTATCATTTTGACTATAAAAGTAACCACCTCTTGTTTCTGGAGTAGAGCCAACAAATATACACATTTCAGAACTTGAGTCTAACTTTTCAGTCTTAGGTCTAAGAACATGAGTCAAACACCCACATATACAAAAATGATACAAACTAGGTTTGGAGCCATTCCATAACTCTAAATGTTTCTTGCTTACAGACTTAGAAGGAACTACTTTCAAAATGTAAGTTGTCGTTTGAGGTACATATCCCCATAATCTGAGTGGTAATGATGAGTAGCTTAACATCGACCTAACAATATCTAATAATATTTTGTTTCTCCTTTCCGAAACACCTTTTGTTGTGGCATTCTAGGTGCTGTCAGTTGGGATAGAATGTCATACTCAAGTAGGTAATCCTTGAATTCTAAATCCAAGTATTTACCACCTCAATCTGATCGAAGTGTTTTCATAGATTTATCTAATTGTTTTTCAGCTTCTACTTTGAAGTCTTTAAACTTTCCAAAAGTTTCAAACTTTCTTTACATTAGGTAAGTATAATTGTATCTTGAGTAATCGTCAATAAAAGTGATGAAATACTCATACCCACTTCTAGCTTGTATATTGATTGGTCCGCAAACGTCAGTATGTACTGGCTCAAGTGGTACTTTGGCTCTTTGACCTTTTACAGAAAAATATCTCTTGGTCCTTTTACCCTCTAGACATGATTCACAAACAGGAAGAGTTCTAACTTTTAGTTCACTCAAAGCACCATGCGTTGTTAGACGGTTTATTCTGTCAAGATTAATATGTCATCTTCTTGAGAAACCTTTTGTCGTTTGTTACTTTTTAGATTTTCTATTTTAAATAATTTTGAATTATTTAATGTTTGTTTAGTTGGTTTAAGCATATAAAATCCGTTTGAAACTTTTGCATGACATAGATTGAAACCATTCTTTGACATAACAAACATATTATTACAGAAGGAAATTTCAAAATTTTATTCATGCAACAAAGATAAAGAAATTAAATTTCTAGAAATCTCAAAATAAAATAAACATTAATCAAAACAAGAAATTTATTTCAAAAATTTAAATGGACTATTCCTAATGCTTTTACTGAAACGAGCGCACCACAATCAACTCTCATTATCACCTCACCATCGGCAAGCTCCATTGAAGAATAAAGTATCTGCAAAGAAGAACAAATATGGTTAGTGGCCCTTGAATCTGTAATCCAGGATGACAAATCATTTTTCACTAAATAAGCTTCAAGTACAAGTAAATCAAATTTACCTTTCTTTTTTCAGCTCGGAGAGATACTTGTTACAGTTTCTCTTCCAGTGACCTTCAACTACACAATGGAAATATTTTTCTTTGGGTTCTTTCTTCTTGGAGTTATTGTCTTTCTTGTTCTCCTTGGCCTTAGATGACTTCTTGGCTTTCTTTCCTTTCTTATCCTTACCATTTTCCTTTCTATTGTTCTTCTTCCTTTTCTAACTTTTATCTTTAGAGGAAGAAGGCTTTCAATCAGCAACATTTGTCTCACCCTCTTTGGTCATACTCTTATTGAGTGACTCAAAAATCTGTAGTTCATTCAATAATTTAGTCATGTTGAATTACAACTTGTTCATAACATAGTTGGTAGTGAACATAGAAAAAGCGAGTGTGAGTGATTCAAGTATAATGCTAACTTGAGTTCGTTCATCAATGATAGCCCCATGTACTTCTATTCCATGCATTATGTTGATCATGTTCTCACACATAAATACTTTTCTCTAACTTTGTATTCATATAGTTTCTAGTAGCTTAATGATGACTTTGATCAAATTGCTATCCAAACATGGCCTAAAGAGATTCCATAATCTCATAAGCAGTTTCAATGCTTTCGTGTTTAGTTCGAAGAACATCATTCATGCTAACAAGCATGTAGCACTTGGCCTTATTGTTGGACTAAATTCAAGCATCATATTTGTCCCGAATATTTTTCAGTGCATTGGCAGCGGACTCTTCAAGATATTCCTCAGTAAGGAAAAACTTGTATTTCTCATATATTAGCATCAAATTCAAATTTGATTTCCATGTTATAAAGTTATCACCATTGAGTTTTTCGAGTGCAAGTAAAGCAGTAATAGAGTTGCTTATGGTAGACATCAAAAAGTGAAAGAAATAAATGCGATGCATGAATACAACATATAAAACACATAAACTTAACAATTATTAATCCACGATAAGATAACCTAACATTTAATGTGTTGCCTTAGGGTCAGTTATATTAATTTTAAATTATCTATGAAACATTTTCATCCTTATTAATTTAAATTTATAATATCTCATATTTTCTCTTTTAATAATAAGGTAACGTTTATTTGGTCAAGTCACAATTACCTACTTCAAAGCTTAATTGTGACTTTGTGAGTGTAACCCATTATTTCAAAATCCATGACTTAATTTAGAAAATATCGCCTTATGGTCGGTCAAATCTAAAATATATCCCTTAATCATATCTTTAAAGAAGCCAACCTTGATATTGATATAGTTTGAAACCTTTCATAAGGGGACAAAGACAAAGTCGTCTCGAGACCTTCACCATATTTGACGTTGTTGTACTAAGAATAGAGATCATAGTTCACATTGACATGTCAACCTTCTCTCACTCACTTTTTTAAAATAAATGTGTTTCTACTTAACTATTCATTAATTCCAAATTAATTATTAGTTATAACCCTATGAATGTAAAAAATTAATTATTAATCCAATCTAATTGGACTAAGTTTATTTAACCTTAAAAGGAGTCTAAGACTAATTTAGGTGAACTTCAAAAATTAATTAATAGATTACATTCATCTAACTTTAATAATAATAATAATAAATTTAATTAAAGTTGGTTATCATAAGAGCCTAACTAAATGCATGCCTTTAGTGTGGTGTGATTATCAAGTTTTAAATTAAAACTTAGTAGTTTACATGCAATTGATTTCGTAAAACAATTCATATAAACATTTACGATAATCCTAATAAATTATGTTTCTACAAATGATATGCATGATTAAATAAAATTGTGTGGGGTTTCATGTATGACATGTGATTGACTAATGTATGATCATGTTATTAATCAAATCAATAAAAATGTATTTAAATGAATACAAGAAATAAATAAATGATGAATCGAGTGACTATTGGATATTTTTAAATTTATAGCCTTTGAAAAATAGAAAAAAAATGTAAAGCGGGCTCAGTAACACATATTTCAAAATATGCTCCTTCTCCATTAGAGACTCATCTTCTGAATCTTCTGAATTCCCGCCGGCGATGGTAGAGGGACAGTCCCGCTGCCTCCGCCGTTGTCACTTCCGATGTCTTACGGTGGCAGCGGGACAATCATGTCGCTGCCGCCGGTGGAGTTCTGGAACTCCTCCTCCTTTTGTACTTCGTATCAGTCTCGTGAGTTCTTCCTCTTCTTGCGTACGAAAATTTTACACCATAATATTCGAAATAAAATTACAAAAATCATATACCGAAAATGGCCTATACAAGATCTAAAGAAAATAGAACAAAGCCTAAACCTAAAAGTCACCATACAATTAACGATCATCATTAACCATACATTAAAAAAATAAACCATTCATTCATTCATATGTATAAATATATATATGATAATGTAAGAAAACTCACACAACATTTAATGTATGTATATATATATATATATATATATATATATATATATATATATATATAATAAACCCTCTGATACAACTTTGTCGAAACANATCAGATATGCAGCGGAAGAATTTTTAATTATTGAAAGGTTTGATACAAGACCACATGTCCCAAATTTTTTTTTTGTGAAAAAACAATTTTCCACACAGATCCATTATATATCTATACATTAAATCAATAGACATTCAAAGTAAAGATCTTTACTTCTTGAAGTCTATCAAGCATCCTCGCTATCTTCTAGTATAAAACAACAAACATCTAATTTCATGAAGAACGGACTTGTGAGATTCACACCAAGATCTTTCAAACCAATCCTCAAAGGCACTAGGACGTGTGTGAGCACATAGAAAGAATAAACAATAACAATTTTCTATTTCTAGATATACTTCACACATGAGATCTAGAGATTTGTAGAATGACTTTTATGATAGAACTCTGATGAAAAATTAGAGAATTCGCAGAATTTCAATTATTAATTGATTGATTAATTGATTAATAAGGTCAATAAAAAATTATCTATTTATATTCTTGGTCCAGTCTCATTAGGTTTAGGTTTTAATAAAATAATAAAACTATTTACAAATGTAGCACTGTAGTGTCGTGCGGCACTGAGTGTGTCATGTGCCAATCAATGCTCCAACACAATGATTGGTGTGTGGTAGTCTAAACTGCCACATGGCAATTTTTTATTTTATTATTTTATTTAATCAGGCAAATATCTATGTATTATTTCAAATAAACATATATATATCATTTAATTCAAAAATTAATTTATCTAATAAAACTTATCAACTAACTTATCTATTAATTCAAAATTAATTGATCAGTTAATTCAAAATTAAATTATTATCTTATAATAATCTAATATTATTTAATTTTATAAATTAAATATATTGTCTCAATATCGATTTATTCATAACTAATCAATATAAATATTAATTAATCAATATTTTTGAAGAAAAATATTAATTAATTCTCAATTAACTAATGGCATATAATTATCTTATAATTATATATTTACCTTGAAAACTCAATTCATTTTGCCAACTAGTCATTTTCTTATGTCTTGAAACATTCACACTCTAGTAGGTGTAGTACAGAGGTGGATTGGAGATCATGGACCCATAATTCTAAGCTCCATTAAACTAGATTATTAATTAAATTCTTTAATTAAATAATATTATTTAATTAATTTCATTATTACTCAACTATAAATATGGAATTGCCCTCTTAGTAATTACAGAATATACTAACAGAGTAATCTCGTGTAGTCCATTGATATAATCACTTCATGTAATTTTGTCTTCCAACTATTAGTTCGTAAAATAGAGCTGGTCAAAATTACCATTTGCCCTTTTAATTACCTATTGATCCTTAAGTACCATTAATTCACTAGTGAATGTTTAATTTATAACTATATTATAAATTTGAGCTCAATAAACATTCAGTCCCAGAATTCAGTGAAGGGAACCAATATACGATCCATTTGAAAAGCTTGGATTTCAAATATTGTAAGATCATGTTCCTAGCCATCCATATCATTGAATCTCCAAAATAACAGTCACTTGCCTGTTTTACAAAGAAAACTTTAACGAGTGAATCAAAAAATTCAGTAGACATGTATATGAGTTCATGATTATTCAAGATTTAGACTGATCTACATATGATAATCTGATTGATGTGTATTAAATCTGATGATAAATGATGAGTTTAAGATATTAGTTTACATCGGTTTTGTCCTATATAATCTAATTATATAAAGTACATTCACTAATATGTCTATCCATTTCAGCGATCTGGATCCAGATCACGTGATTTAAAATACTTAGTGAACCATACTAGTAACCAATCATTAAAGATTTCATACTTTAATATATTACATTCTATTTTCTTCATTATCTATGATCTTAATTTTTGTTGTCTAATAAAAGATCATAATCTTATTAAAGAATATAGAATTTTTAAATATTTATATTAATTATTTAATAATAATTCAGAGAATACAATTATAAGAAAAATGTGTTTTTTATTAATTTTTAAATAAAATATCTTTACGCATGATTTGAGGGCATTATGCCCCATCAGTATCATTGGAGGTGCAGGAAGGACAAAATTGTAAGCCTTTGTTTTGCAGATGACCTTATGATCTTTTGCAAAGGAACTACTCAAGCTATTAAGGTTGTTATGGAGGGTCTAGACCTATTTAGTGCTCTCTCAATCCTAAACCCTAATGTTTTCAAGAGTTCTATTTTTTTTTTCTCTACTGTGAGTGAGGAAGAACAAGACAGCATTCTTACTGTTACTGGCTTCTCCAAAGGTACTCTCGCTGTCATATATCTTGCCGTACCTCTTATCTATACTAAATGGAATAAATCCAATTATGAGATTTTCGTTGATAACATAATTAGCAGAACTAAATCTTGGGAGAACAAGCTCTTAACCTTTGCTGACAGGTTACAACTGATTAGATCCATTCTGACTACAATTCAAAGCTACTTGAGCAGTTTATTTATTCTGTCTAAAACGTAATGAAGATTATTAATAAAGCTCTGAGAAATTTCCTCTGGACTAGTAAGACTTATTAGTGTGTTGGTGCTAAGGTTGCTTGGAAGCAAGTGGTTACCCATTTATGTGTAGGTTGCCTGAACTTGAAAGATTTAACTGTCTAGAATGTTGCTGCTGTTTCTAGGCATTTCTGAAATCTTGTGAGGAGGGATAAGGATTCTTTATGGGTAGCCTGGTATGACCAAACTTGCTCAAGGGTCACTCAATCTTTACTGTAAAGATGGGTGCAGTCCCTTTCCTAGTCTTGGAGGAAGCTCATTAGCTTAGAGAGAAGCTTGCTCATTTATGTAGACTAAATATTGGCAATGGTAACTCTACTACCCTTTTCACTGCACCTTAGCATCAAGATGACATCCTTCTGCAAAGATTTGGTATTGGATTTGTCAACAATTCTAGTCTTAGACTTAACTGTCCGGTTTCTACTCTTATTAGAAAGGGTGCCAGGTGTTGGCCTAACAGTGAAACTGAGATGCACTTCCATTCTAGGAATAGCATCCCAACATGGCCTTACCTTCTCTAGGGGAGTACCAATGGAGCTGGACTGCAAGCAACAATGGTCGATTCTCCATTAGTGCCACATACAATAACCTTTCTATTCATCTGGAACATGTTTATTGAGCTAACATTGTCTGATTTAATGGCAATATCCCTAAATGTGCCTTTATCCGCTGGCTTGCTTTACTGAATAAGCTTAACACTAAACACAAGATCTCCCAATGGAACCGAATTATGAATTCTGATTGTCTTTTCTGTATTGGTGGTGTTGAATTTGTTTAGCACCTTTTGTACTTGTTCTTTTACTAGACAGATTCTGGACCCTTTGTTATGCAGGTGTGACATCTTCTTCATGCCTAACTCTAGGAATGTCCTCATTCAGAAGCTACAACAGTACAATGGATCTAAGACTTACTCTTCTTTAAACTATATAAGCTTGTCATTTCTTCATTTGTTTACTCTTTGTGGTTAGAAAAGAATAGGAGAGTATTTTTGGGTAATGTCGTGGACTCTATTAATCTCTAGGAAAATTATCTTTATCGTTAAAGAGAGAATAATTTTCATTAATAAGAATAGAAATCTCAATTTAGAGATGATAATATGTTAGAGAGATGGATGTAATTTATTTTCTTTGTTATGTATTCTTTTTTATTTTGGAGTTTGTAGTCCTAAAATATAACCCTTGTAATAGAGTAATACTTTTTGTTAATATATTTTGACCTTTTGGCCAAAAAAATTAGCTTAAAAAAAATTAGGGTGAAATATAAGATTGTACTTTTCCACTTTAAATATGAATATGTTAAAAATCACACTAGATAAAATGATGATCATATAACTATACGAGATCATTAGAAAAATGTTAATCAAAATAATTATTATATAAACCATGCATTGCAGGGATATATATGTATATAGTAAGAATTGTTTTTACGTTTAATAAGTTTACATTGGAAAAGCAAAGCTAAACAAAAAAATTCCGCAGCCGGAAGTTGAGCCCGGATTTCAACATTCGGAAATTGCCAATGAGCTACTGCGGATTTGGTTACAATGCTTAACAACTTTTTAATATTACTCGTATCAAATATATTTTCAAACTTTTAATACAATCTCAATCATATTTTTGTTTTATATTTGTAAGTGAAACATTAAAGAATAATATAATAACTTTATATGATAATTTATCCCAATTCTTTATTTTATTCCTGTCAAAGATTGTCACGTTGCTTAAGGAGGTATTTTATTTATCAAGTCATTGTTTCTATAATACATGTCATTATTTTCATAAGATCAATAGAATATACAAATGAGAAATTAAGGGGAGAAGCTTTTTTGGGCGTATTTGTCCACCCAATATAAAATCTAACTTCAAATTTACACTTATAACATAGTATATATAAATGGGGTTAACATGGCTTTTGTAGATAAAAATTGCTTCAACTATTTCATGAAGTCTTTAAGGAATACATGTTAAAATTAAAACGCTTGCATTTTGTTAAGGAATAAAATAAATGTTAAATTTGCAGTTTAAAAGATAACTAATAATTCTAGATTAAAATATGATCGACACTTCAACTGTCTAGACAATATTATCCGAACTGTTTTTAGATTTCTTAAATTGCACTCTACGCGTCTAATAATTGGATGTTTTAAATTAATTATATACTCTATTGAATTAATATTCACTACAATTCATATATTTTTGTGTACTTACTTCTGTTACCATTGATAACTTAAATTCATTAAATATCATACCTTAGCATACATGAATTGAGAAAAAGACACATGAAAAAACATAAAAATGAATTAAATATAAATTTATTAGCTAAACATCTTACTAAAAAATAGAGTTTGAAGTAACTACATAGATATAGTAGTTAAATCATAAAATCTTACATGTTTTTAATGAATTTTACAATCACCCAATGCTCTATACACTTATTTTTGCACAATCCTTAACTATTATATCATAAATATTTTTTACACCTTTTGGGATAATACTTTAGATTATTTTAATTAAATTGTTATTGTTTAGTTTATTACGTACAACATAAATCTTAATAATTAGTATAAAAAAAGCGAAGTGATGATTCCCAAATCTTAAATGTTTCTTCTAATTCAATGAACGACCCTCAAATCCTCTCAATTTATAAATCTCTTAATTTTAGAGGCAAACCAGATCATGTGATCAACCCCCAAAATATTGTATATCGTTGACATTTTGAGTTTTTCTTTTCGCATTAACTACGTTAACCATAATTTAAACATAATGAGAGAACATCAAGCCACATATCAGTAGGCTGATTGCAAAACAAACAAATAATAACATAATTTTTCAATTGATGACAATGGCATGTTTAACATGGATGTAGAAGTATATTGCAAAAGAATATCTTTTAGGTCATGTGCTTAACAATTAAGGATCTAAGTACACGGAATACACACAGAGTAGAAAATAGAAATAGAAGCTTGTAGCATACAAAAGTTAAGTGGAAGGTTGAGATTCTAATTTTGCATAATAATTCACATAAAGATGGCCTCCATTCTCCCACCTTCACTAACATAAAGGGTGACTTTGAGAGTGAGAGAGCATGAGGATGTTGATTTGATCAGTATGATATCTGGTGGCGGATCTTCCTATCTTCTATTATACAATCCTAACCTTCTTTTGTTCAGAAAACTTTCTAGTACTCTTCCACTTTCACGTAGATGTCACGTCAGAGTTTTCAGAGTATTTTAAGTTTTCATTTATCTAGATCAAAAATCAAAGTATTAATAAATATAGAAAATATGATAATATTAAATTTAAACTCGAGAAATTAGCGATGAAAGGTAAATTATTAGAAGAATTGCAGAAGGAAAAATTAAATAATAAAAAAAGTATTCATGTGGTTTGTGACTTGAAAACGAGTTTTTTTTTTAAATATTTATTATTTTTCAAAAGAGATCGAGGTAAATAATATCTTATAGTTTGTTTTAATAATTAAATAATTCTCGGCCTGGTTTTAGTAATTAAATATAGCTCCCCTGCCCTTAGTGGCTCAATGTGATGGATACAAAATATATATTTTCTCAATTAATATCTCACTATTTCTTGATCTAATCATTTTAAATTTTGAGGGAAGAAATATTTTAAAAATATTCTCATACATTGATATACATAATTTATAATTTAGAAGCAAATAAATTGAGAATATAATATATAATACCGGTCAGCATGATTTTCTTACCAAAAAAGAAAAGTTGTCATTTTAGAAAGAAAAATTTTGTATGAACTTACAGGCAGGCTGTAATGAAATTAAAATGAGTGCCTCTTAAACGAAGATAAAATACACGAAATGTTAATATCATTTATCCAAAAAATTTAATACCAAAAACTTGTTTAGTAGTTGAATATAATTATATAAGAAACATTTTAGTATAAATTTTGTGAAAATGTTATTTTGAAAACAAAATCAGTTAAACTAGAATACATACTTGGTCAACTTATTATTTTTATATATTTTTTTACTTAAAAACAGAAGAAGAAAAGAAGACAATGCAAAATAGAGTTTACATAATTTTTATTTTCTTTCACCTGAAATTCTGAAGGCCAGATAGTATCCAATAATTAGTGGGAGTGGGGGAGATCCTCGAGGATATGTTGTGAATTGCTTTTGAAAATACACTATTTTATTCAATTAGGTTTGTGTCCACAACCACAAATTATTTTCTCATGTGATTCTTCAACATTTGTTTGTACGTGGACTCTTTACCTCTCTGACAAACTCAAAGCCTAAGGTTAAAGCTGGGTATTAATTGCCACATGAATGGATGACAATGACTACTCATACCTTCCACTTGATCAAGAATTTTTTTCTTGCGCACCTTGATAGAGTTTTCTAATCTCTTATTTTATATTTAAATATCATTTAGTTCGCCCAGTCGTATTTTATAATCATATTATAATTTTTTTATAATTAAATTATCATTTTATTTAGAGTAATTCATAAATTAGGTTATATTTCTAATTTACATGTAATGATAGTCAATATTTATTTTAGAGAATTGAATTAAAACAGAAAATAGAAACAATCGTAATTTACAATGTAATTACAATTCTAGTATTAAATAAAATTACTTCCATCCCTCATATGAAATATAAAGTAAAAACCACTTCTTTCTCTCATTTTACTAATTTAATTAAATTAATTTTATTAAATTTTAATTTAATATTATTAATTTATTTAAATAAAAATTAAAAATTAAAATTAATGCTAAAATTTCACGTTAAGAATTTTTTTTCAGTATATCTCTTATTTTTTTAATTTAGTCTAGTATATTAATCTATTTAAATATTAATAAAAATTAATATTAAATTACACGTGAAAATATTTTTTTACATAATATATGACTAAAATGACATGTAAATAATTTATTGTTATCTACACAAATTTACAATAAAAGTTGACACATACCAAGTATAGTAATAATAAATTTCCACATATCATTCCATAGATTACAATGCACAACTAAACATGAATCATATTTTACAAGCAATTGAATTGTTGTAATGAATTGTCAGTAATTGAATTGCGATGATCATTCTAGATTGTCGAACCAAACTGCTGCTAAAGGTAAATACTTTTTAATCTACTAACTTTCATAATTGGAACAAAGTAGTCCATTACATTGGATTTAGTCATTCAATTAATCTTTATGGCCCCGTTTGTTTCGCGATATCCTGTTTTGTAATTCTATTATAATTCTATTGTAATCATTTTGTAATTAAATTATCATATTTATTTGGGGTAATCTTTAAATAAGGTTACAATCCTAATTTACAATCATTTGAGGCAATTGAAATGCAGAATAAAATGGAAGCAATAGTAATTTACAATGTCGTTGCAATTCTAATACCGAAAATATTTTTTTATTATATCTCATATTTTATTAATTTAATTACAATTATGTTTTTAAAACTAACCACACATTGTCGATTTATTTAAAAATTAACTAAAATTAATTTTATTATTTACTTTTTGACTTTTGATTAAAATATTAATAAAAAATCATTTTATTAATTTAATTAAAATTAAATTTATTAAGTTTTTTCCAGCAATATTAATTTATTTAAATATTAATAAAAAATANTATTGATTTAATTACATTTTTTTTAAATTTAGTACAGCATTATTAATTTATTTAAATATTAATTAAATTTATTTTATTAATTTATTTTTTTGTTAATAAAAAATCATTTTATTAAATTAAATTTATTAAAGTTTTATTCTAGCAATAAAAATTTATTTAAATATTAATTAAAATTAATATTAAAATTTCACGTGAAAATATTTTTTATTATATCTCTTATTTTATAATTTGATTAAAAATATTTTTCAAATAGTCTAGCATTCATAATTAATTTAAATATTAATTAAAATTAATTAAAAAATTAATGTTTAAATTACAAGTCGAAATATATGTTTAGATAATATATAACTAAAAGGGCATTTAAGTAACTTCTAGTTATTTTCATTAATTTATAACAAAATTTAACATATACCAAGTATAATAATAATTAATTATCGCTCATCACATCATAGATTACCATGCATAACTAAACATGACAATCATATTTTGCAAGCAATTGAATTGCACGCAATTAAATTATCAGCAATTGAATTGCGATGGTCATTCTAAATTGCGCGAACTAAACGACCCATATTAGTAAATTTCACTTCTCTCTCTTGAGTTTTTTTATTTATTACGTGTTGCCCAATTTTGTTTGAGAAATAAGCGCATACACCCATCAACTTTGCAAGCATTCATTTGTATGATCCCTAATGAAAAAAACGCGTAATCTTCTTAAAATGAGAAAATTTAGAAAATGTAGGGTTTCTTGAAAAACCTTTCACATTTCTTGGTCTTAGATTACTCATCTTCCTTGCTTTCTTGGATTTCTTCTCACGTCTTGGATGAAAAGTTAACTCAATCATTTAGATCAAAATCCATCACATTCTTCAGTTGTATCTCAAAAGTTATAGTTCATTTTTTGGTCAAACTTTTAATGTTTGATTTTTATTATCACTAAACCTTAGATATGTTCATCAAGAAGAAACACAAAGTATCGCATTGTTGGAAAAGATGGAGAAAAGAAAAGAAAAATGTGAATGAAAGTGTGTGTTGAGTAGGAGTGAAGGATTTAGTCCAATATTGAAAACTTAAAGAAAAGTTGTTGGGTTTATAAACTCAACAGTCATGTCTTGGGGTTAGCTCCAAGAGGCACCCCACATTTTGTGGGGAAGGGAGGACTTAGAAGACACATGGTCCTCCCGTCCGTCTGGTCCGGTCCAGATTAAAGAATTAGTTTTTTACAGAAAATTTCTCTTAATTAAATTACTTGGAGATAACGGCTTATCTGCAAAAGATATCTCCATCATCCCAAAAATCGGACAGCAATCTTATCAATATGATCTACATGTTTCTTCAACTGCTTTGCTTAGATTCTAAGCTATTTTTGTTTTAAATACACTGCATAACAACATCATTTACATCATTAAAAAAATCATGACTCACGATATCGCATCGTGCATAATTGAGAGAGAGAGATATACAGAGAGTTCTGTGAGAGGCTGAGGTTCTTGGTTGTTGTACTCAGTCTAAGATCATTGAATCCTACAGAGACGATTCATCGTAGTCTCCAAACACCGAGTGAATTGCCATTATTGTCTTTAGGACTTCGCACCCGTGCAAACCTCGGTCAAATTTCTTATTTTTTTATTTTTTTGTTGTAATCATTGCTATTTGTATTTGGGCTGTAATCATTTCACTTATTTTGTAATCGTTTCACTTCCATTATAATCTTTCTTGGTTTATGAAAGCTTCTTGCTCCATATCCACATACATCAACAATCTAAAGACAATATCAATGGAGCAATCTACAGTCAAGACCTTACACACTAAGAAACTGAAAAAATTCAAAGGAGACGATTTCAAAAAATGGAAATAGAAGACGCTTTTCTATTTGACTACCCTAAACCTAACACACATGCTAACGGGTGACATTCTTACAACACCAAAGGAGGGACACACGAAGGAGCTGGCATCGGTGAGGGAATCTTGGATCCATTCAGATTTCCTATGCTGAAACTATATTTTGAACGGCCTAGTAGACACTCTACAACGTCTACTCGTAGTTCAAAATGGCAAAGGAACTGTGGCAAGCCTTGGAGAAAAGGTATAAAACCAAGGATGCTGGAATGAAGAAGTTTATCGTCAAGAAATTCTTAAAGTATGAAATGGATTATAAGAACACGGTCATAAACCAAGTGGAGGAATTGCAGATCATCTTCAATAATATGAAACCCGAAAGAATGATCGCGAATGAGCCATTTCAAGTCGCCTCGATTATCAAAAAATTGCCGCCATCGTGGAAGGATTTCAAAAGTTATATGAAGCACAAGTGTAAGGGGCTTAGCATGGAAGATGTGATTGTCGGGCTGAGGATAGAGGAAAACAATCGGGGAAATGAAAAGAAAGCAATGTGGGCAACCTATGGGATGAAAGCCAACGTGGTAGAAGGCAACAAATCCAATCAGCCGAGCAAGAAAAGGAAGACACCATCAAGCAAAGGTAATTCAGAAAAATGCATTGAGGGTAGCTGGTAAGTGTGCGGTAAAGCCAGACAAATGGCAAAGCACTTCCATTTTAAGAAAAATCAGAATGATGGTAATTTTTATCGTAACATTGGGAAAATGCTAATTTTTATCTCTACAACATATGATTAATTCAGAACTTCTACCTAGATTTAACGTAGAAAAATGAAATAAATGTGAAATCTGCTTAGAATCTAAATTTGTAAGTAAATTGTTTAAATATATTAAAAGAACGAATGACTTACTTGATTTGATACATAGTGGTTTACATGATCTGAAATTAACAGCTAGTAAGGGAGGTAAAAAATATTTTTATTACGTTGATTGATTATTTTAGTAAATATTGTTATGTATATATGCTTCAATCAAAAGATGTCACTTTGGATATATTTAAGACATACAAGTCAAAAGTTGAAAATCAACTTGGTAAAAATATTAAAGTGCTTAGATCTGACCGAGATGGAGAATATGACTCCACTATGATGTCTGGAGTTTGTGCTCAACATGAAATTGTGCATCGAACTACTGCACCTTATATGCCTCAAGAGAATAAGGTGGCTGAAAGGAAAAATAGAACTCTGAAAGATATGGTGAATTGTATGTTGAACAATTCTGGACTACCCCATAATTTGTGGGGATGTCTTGCTTACGGCAAGCACCATACTAAATAGGATTCTGCATAAGAAGACTAACAAGTCTCCTTATGAAGAGTGGAAAGGGAAGTTGTCTTCCAATAAAATCCTAAAAATGTGGGTGTCTATCACAAGGGTACAAGTACCGTTGCCAAAGAGAGTCAAGCTTGGACTTAAGATGATAGACTGTGTTTTCATTGGATATGAATTTAACGACGCTGCATATAGATTCTTGGTTATTAGATAAAAAAAAATGACATAAGTACCAACACTATTATGGAGTCTATTAGTGTTGAATTCTTTGAGAATGTGTTTCCTTTTAAGGAAAAAAAACATAGTCAAACTGCCAAACGAGGTTTAGAAGAAACTTTTTCTAGAACTCAGATTGATGAAGAATCTAAACCTGAGCTTAGAATAAGTAAAAGAGCTAAAATAAGTACCTCATTTGGTCCAGAGTTTTTAACAAATCTGACGGAGGCCAAACCTCAAACCTATAAGGGGGCAATGTCCAACCATGAAGCTCCTTTTTGGAAGGAAGCAGTTGATAATGAGATAGATTCCATTATGCAAAATAACACATGGATGTTGGTTGATCTCCCTCTTATGAATAAACCACTAGGCTGTAAATGGATCTTCAAAAGAAAGCTGAGAGTTGATGGTACTGTTAAAAAGTACAAAGCTCGGTTGGTAGCTAATGGATACCGAAGAAGAAAGGTATAGACTTTTTCAATACCTATTCTCCAATTATGAGAACCACATCTATTAGGATGTCGATTGCACTAGCAGCTTTGCATAATTTGGAAATTCTCCAAATGTATGTAAAGACTACTTTCTTAAATGGAGAATTGGATGAAGAAATCTGTATAGAACAACTCGAAGGATTCGTGGTTAAAACCCAATAACAAAAGGTATGTAAACTTGTTAAATCCTTTTTATGGCTTAAAACGAGCGCCAAAGCAATGTCATGAAAAATTTGATCACACTATGTTATCTAATGACTTTAAGATAAATTAGTGTGATAAACGTGTTTACATTAAAGGTACTAATGACCAGTTCATCATAGTATGCTTATATGTAGTTGACATACTTATAGTGGGATTAAATAAGGATATAGTATTTTCTACAAAGTGGATGTTGAATTCTAAATTTGATATGGAAAACTTAGGTATAGCAGATGTCATTCTTGGAATTCAAGTAAAGCGTTCTGAAAATGAATACATCATTACTCAATCTCATTATATAGAAAACATCATAAAGAGATTTGGGCAATTTAAATGCAAACATGCAGTAACTTCTTTCGACCCAAACTGTAAGTTGAGGAAGAATGATGGAGTTGGAGTATCTCAATTGGAGTACTCACAAATAATTTGGAGTTTAATGTATATCATGAACTGCACTAAGCATAATATAGCCTATTCAGTAGGAAGGCTTGCAAGATATACAAGTAATCTTGGTCGTGATCACTGGAGTGCATCGGTTAGAGTACTCGGGTACTTAAAGCTCATTATGAACTACGGATTGCACTACTCAAACTATCCACCAGTGATAGAAGGATTTAATGATGCTAACTGAATTTCTAACAGTTTAGAGATTAAATCTACTAGTGGATATTTTTTTACCCTAGGTGACGAAGCTATCTCGTGGAGGTATACTAAGTAGACCAATATAGCTCGGTCAACTATGGTATCAGAATTGGACAAGACTTGCGAAGAAGCTGAGTGGCGTAGAAATTTCCTGGAAGATATTCCTATGTGGCGAAAACTTGTGTCGGTAATATATGTCCATTATGACAATATGGCTATGAACTTTAGAGCAAAAAATAATGTGTATAATGGTAAATCTAGACATATTAGACGAAGATATAATATCATTAAGCAGTTGCTCTCCAATGGGGGTGATTTTCTTAGACTTTATAAGGTCAAAGGAGAATCTTGCTGACCTTCTGACCAAAGTTTTATCGAGGGAACTAATAAAGCTAACATCGAGCGGAATGGGACTAAAGCCTATTCAATGAATCATTAAGGTGGTACCTTAACCTAGTTGCCTGGAGATCCCAAGATCTAGGTTCAATAGGAAAACTATGGTTTCTTCCTGTTCCTATGATGTAAATATAGTGTGTTATCTGTCGACATAAAAAGGTATACATAAGTATTTAATGACATTGATGTCTTGTTTACAAGAGGAGTAGTGACATAATACTTTTAATCTTTGTCACTTATATGAGAGTAGAAGTGCGGTCTCGATGGCTTTACCTCTTTAAAGCTCTCAAGAACGCGGGATCTGTTCAGGACCAAAATGAACAAAAACGTATGAACTCAGATATTTTAAGAGGAGAAGTGTGTGAAATTTGTTGTCTCTATTTATTTCAGAGGAAGTTCAGTTCAAGAATGTAGTTTAGTGTTCTTCAAAATATATTTGATATAATCTCACTACAGAAGGTTAAGTCCAAAAGAAACCTCTCATGATGCATATCTCATATGCTCTCTCTCTTTCTCATGTTGTTGTCTAGTTATGACACATTTCATTCATGTGAGGGATTGTTGGAAATTGTTGGAAAAGATGGAGAAAAGAAAAAGTCAAAGAGAAATGTGAATGAAAGTGTGTGTTGAGTGGGAGTGTGGGATTTAATCCCGCGTTGGAAACTAAAATAAGAGTTGTTGGGTTTATAAACCAAACACTCATGCCTTGGGGTTAGCCCCAAGGGGAACCCCACATTTTTTGGGGAATGGAGGAATTAGATGACACATGCTGCCGTCCGTCCGGCTAGCCTGGCTCGGTTCGGTTCAGTCAGGATCAAAGAATTATTTTTTACAGAAAATTTGTCTTAATTAAATTACTTGGAGAATAAAGGCTTATCTGCAAAAGATATCTCCAACAGTTGTTGTTTTATCCGCAGAAGATAAACAGAATATTCAATCTATCTCCATCATCTAAAAAATCAGGCAATAATCTTATCAATGTGATCCACAAGTTTTCTTCAACTGCTTTGCTCGAATTCCAAGCTATTTTTCATTTTAAATACAGTGCATAACAACATCATTTTCATCATTATAAAAAATCACGACTCACGCTACTACATCGTGCATAATTGAGAGAGAGATATACAGAGAGTTATGTGAGAGGCTGAGGTTCTTGGTTATTGTACTCAGTTTAAGATCATTGAATCCTATAGAGATGATTCGTCTTAATCTCCAAGCACCGAGTGGAGGTCGATTATTGTCTTTAGGACTTTGCACCCGTGAAAATCTCGATCTAGTTTCTTATTTTTTTCAATTTTATTTTTTTCGTTGTAATCGTTGCTATTTGTTTTTGGGTTGTAATCGTTTCACTTCTATTGTAATTGTTTCACTTCTATTGTATTCGTTCTTGGTTTATGAAAGCTTATTGCTTCATATCTACATACATCAACAATCTAAAGGCAATATCAATGGAGGAATCTACAGTCAAGACCGACACGCTGAGAAACTGGAAAAATTCAAAGAAAACGATTTCAAACAATGGAAACCGAAGATGCTTTTCTATATGACTACCCTAAACCTCGCGCACCTGCTGACGGGTGACATTCCTACAGCACCAAAGGAGGGACAAACGAAGGAGATGGCTTCGGTGAGGGAAGCTTGGGTCCATTCGAATTTCCTTTGCCAGAACTATATTTTGAACGGCCTAGTAAACACACTCTATAATGTTTACTCGTCGTTCAAAATGGCGAAGGAACTATGGTAAGTCTTGGAGAAAAACTATAAAATTGAGGATACAGGAACGAAGAAGTTTATCGTCGGAAAATTCTTGAAATATGAAATTGATGATAATAACAGTCATTAATCAAGTGGAGGAATTGCAGAACATCTTCAATAATATGAAAGTCGAAGGGATGATCGTGAATGAGTTGTTTTAAGTCACCTCAGTTATCAAAAAATTGCTGCCATCGTGGAAGGATTTCTAAAGTTATCTTAAGCACAAGCATAAAAAGCTTAGCATGGAAGATCTTATTCTCCGGCTGAGGATAGAGAAAGACAACCGAGGAAACGAAAAGAAAGCAATGTGGGCGATCTATGGGATGAAAGCCAACATGGTTGAAGGCAACAAATCCAATCAGCCAAGCAAGAAAAGGAAGATACCAATGAGCAAAGGTAATTCAGAAAAATGCATTAAAGGCAGTTGTTGGGTGTGCGGTAAAGTTGGACATTGGGCAAAGAACTGCAGTTTAAAGAAAGATCAGAATGATGGTAACAAACCTCGTAACAATAGGAAAATGAACCAAGCAAATATGATGGAGATAAATGATCTTTGTGCTATGATTTCTGAGATCTGTGTTGTCACCGGCACCAAGGAATGGTGGGTCGATACTGGTGCGACGAAGCTCATGTGCAATGATCGAACTATTTTTTCAACTTATAGAAAGGTTGAAAAAAAATGAAGTTCTTTATATGAGGAATACCTCAGAAGTTGTTATTAAGGGAAAGGGAAAGGTCGTGTTGAAATTCACATTCGGAAAACAACTCACTCTCATGGATGTCCTACATGTGCATGAAATTTTGAGGAATTTGGTTTCAGGATCTCTTTTATGTAAAAGTGAATTCAAACTTGTCTTTGACGCTGGAAAGTTTATTCTGACTAAGGGAAGGACGTTTGTTAGGAAGGGTTATACTTCTGATGGTCTTATTAAATTTAATGTGTCCGCTATAACTCATGCTATTATTAATAAGAATGTTGCTTCTTTCGTTTATGTTGCCGAATTGTCTAATATTTGGCATGCTAGATTAGGACATGCTAATTTTCGATCTCTACAATGTATGATTAATTTAGAACTTATGCCTAGATTTAACATAGAAAACGGAAATAAATGTGAAATTTTCATAGGTATCTAAATTTGCAAGTAAGTCGTTTAAATCTGTAGAAAGAACGAATGACTTACTTGATTTGATAAATAATGATTTATGTTATTTGAAATTAACACCTAGTAAGGGAGGTAGAATATATTTTGTTACATTTATTGATGATTTTAGTAAATATTGTTATGTATATCTAATTCATTCAAAAGATGAGACTTTGAATATGTTTAAGACATACAAGTTTGAAGTTGAAAATCAACTTGGTAAAAATATCAAAGTGCTTAGATCTGACCGAGGAGGAGAATATGACTCTATTATGTTGTCTGAATTCTATGCTCAATAGCATCAGACTACTGCACCTTATACACCTCAACAGAATGGGGTGGCTGCAAGGAAAAATAGAACTCTGAAAGATATGGTGAGCTGTATGTTGAACAGTTCTGGACTACCCCATAATTTATTGAGGGAGGCCTTTCTTACGGCAAACACCATACTAAATTGGATTCGACATAAGAAGACTAACGAGTCTCCTTATGAAGAGTGAAAAGAAAAGTTTCCTTCCTATAAAATCCTAAAAGTGTAGGGGTGTCTCGCAAAGGTACAAGTACCGTTGCCAAAGAGAGTCAAGCTTGGACCTAAGACAATAGAATGTGTTTTCATTGGATATGCATTAAACATGGCTACATATAAATTTTTGGTTATTAGGTCAGAAATTTCTGACATAAGTACCAACGCTATCATGAAGTATGTTAATGTTGAATTCTTTTAGAATGTGTTTCCTTTTAAGGAAGGAAGACACAGTCAAACTTCCGAACGAGGTTTAGAATAAAAAATTTTTAGAGCTCAGATTGATGAAGAATCTGGAACCTGAGCTTAGAAGAAGTAAAAGAGCTAAAACGAGTACATGACTTGGTCCAGAGTTTCTAACATATCTATAAGGAGGCAATGTCCAACCATGAGGCTCTTTTTTGGAAGGAAGCAGTTGATAATGAGATAGATTCCATTATGCAAAATAACACATGGATGTTGGTTGATCTCCCTCCTAGGAATAAATCAATAGGCTGTAAATGGATCTTCAACAGAAAGCTGAGAGCTGATGGTACTATTGAAAAGTATAAAGCTCGGTTGGTAGCTAAAGGATACCGATAGAAGGAATGTATAGACTTTTTTTATACCTATTCTCCAGTGATGAGAATCATATCTATCAAGATATTGATTGCACTAGTAGCTTTGCAAAATTTGAAAATTCACCAAATGAATGTAAACTCTGCTTTCTTAAATTGACAATTGGATGAAGAAATTTATATGAAACAGCTCGAAGGGTTCGTGGTTAAAGGCCAATAACGGAAGGTCTGTAAACTTGTTAAATCCTTTTTATGGTTAAAACAAGCGTCAAAGCAATGGCATTAAAATTTTGATCACACTATGTTATCTAATGGCTTTAAGATAAATGAGTGTGATATACATGTCTACATTAAAGGTACTAATGACCAGTTCATCATAGTATGCTTATATATAGTATTTTCTACAAAGTGGATGTTGAATTCCAAAAATGACATCTACTATACCTAAGTTTTATATGTCAAAATTTGACATATAAGACTTAGGTATAGCAGATGTCCTTTTTGGAATTCAAGTAAAGCGTTCTGAAACTGAATACATCATTACTCAATCTCATTATATAGAAAACATCATAAAGAGATTTGGGAAATTTGAATGCAAACCTGCAGTAACTCCTTTCGACCCAAACTGTAAGTTGAGGAAGAATGATGGAGGTGGAGTATCTCAATTGGAGTACTCACAAATAATTTGGAGTTTAATATATATTATGAACTGCAGTAGGCATGATATAGTCTATTCAGTAGGAAGGCTTGCAAGATATACAAGTAATCTTGGTCGTGATCACTGGAGTGCATTGGTTAGAATACTGAGGTACTTAAAGCTCACTATGAACTATGGATTGCACTACTCAAACTATCCACCAGTTATAGAAAGATTTAGTGATGCTAGCTGGATTTCTAACAGTTTAGAGACTAAATCTACTAGTGGATAATTTTTTTACCCTAGATGGTGAAGCTATCTCGTGGAGGTCTACTAAGTAGACCTGTATAGCTCGGTCAACTATAGTATCAGAATTGGACAAGACTTGCGAAGAAGCTGAGTGGCGCAGAAATTTCCTAGAAGATATTCCTATGTGGCCAAAACCTGTGTCAGCAATATGTGTCCATTATGACAATATGGCTACGACCTTTAGAGCAAAAAATAATGTGTATAATGGTAAGTCTAGACATATTAGACGAAGACATAATATCATTAAGCATTTGCTCTCCAATGGGTTTATTTCCTTAGACTCTATAAGGTCAAAGGAGAATCCTTCTAACCCTTTGATCAAAGGTTTGTCGATGGAACTAATAAAGCAAACATTGAGGGGAATGAGACTAAAGCCTATTCAATGTATCATTAAAGTGGTAACCTAACCTAGTTGACTAGAGATCTCAAGATCTAGGTTCAATAGGCAAACTCATAGAAATGATTCAAATTGACACACTTAGAAACCTATGGTTTCTTCATGTTTCTATGATGTAAAGATAGTATGTTGTATGTCGACGTAAAATGGTATACGTAAGTATTTAATGACATTAATGTTTTTCTTACAAGACGAGTAGTGACAGAATACTTTTAATCTTTATCACCTATATGAGAGTAGAAGTAGGGTCTCGGTGGATTTACCTTTCTAAAGCTCTCACGAATGCGGGATCTGTTCAGGACCAAAATGGATGAAAATGTATGAACTCAGATGTATTAATAGGAGATATGTGTGAAATTTGTTGTCTCGAATCTCAGAGGAAGTTCAGTTCACTGTTCTACTGAATAAATCTGAAGAATTCTCAATAAGGAAGGTTCAAGTCCAAAAAATACCTCTCCTGATGCATATCTAATCTGCTCTCTCTCTCTCTCATGTTTTTGTCTAGTTATATCACATTTCATTCATGTGGTGGATTGTCGGAAATTGTTGGAAAAGATGGAGAAAAGAAAAGAAAATGTCAAAGAGAAATGTGAACGAAAGTGTATGTTGAGTACGAGTATGGGATTTAGTCCCACATTGGAAACTCACATAAGATTTGTTGAGTTTATAAACCCAACACTCATGCCTTGAGGATATCCCCAAGGGGCACCCCAAATTTTGTGGGGAAGGGAGGACATAGATAACACATGGTCATCCCCTCACACACGCGTGAACGTCGTCCGTCTAGCCTGAATGGCTCAGTACGGTCCGATCCGGATCAAAGAATTATTTTTTGTAAAAAATTTCTCTTAATTAAATTACTTGGAGTTGAAGGCTTATCTGCAGAAGATATCTCTAACAATTGTTGTTTTATATGCAATAGATACATAGAATATTCAATCTATCTCCATCATCCCAAAAATCGGGCAACAATCATATCCATATGATCTACACGTTTTATTCAACTACTTTTCTTAGATTCCAACTATTTTTCCTTTTAAATACACTACATAACAACATCATTTTCATCACACACAAAATCACGACTCACGGTAGTGCATCGTGCATAATTGAGAGAGAGACATAAAGAGAGTTCTATGAGAAGCTGAGGTTCTTAGTTGTTATACTCAGTCTAAGATCGTTGAATTCTGAAGAGACGATTCATCGTAATCTCCAAGCACCGAGTGGAAGACAATTATTATCTTTAGGACTTTGCACCTGTGCAAACCTCGATCTAGTTTCTTTTTTTCAATTTTATTTTTTTCGTTGTAATCGTTGCTATTTGTATTTGGGTTGTAATTGTTTCACTTCTATTGTAATTGTTTTACTTCTATTGTAATCGTTCTAGGTTTATGAAAGCTTCTTGCTCAATATCCACATACATCAACAATCTAAAGGCAATATCAATGGAGCAATCTACAATCAAGACCTTACACGCTAAGAAACCAGAAAAGTTCAAAGGAGAAAATTTCAAACAATGGCAACAAAAAATTCTTTTGTATCCAACTACCCTAAACCTGGCGCACCTGTTAGTTGGTGGCATTCCTATGACACCAAAGGAGGGACAGACGAAGGAGGTGGCTTCAGCGAGGGAAACTTGGATCCATTCAAAATTCCTTTGTTGGAACTATATTTTGAACGGCCTAGTAGACACACTCTACAACGTCTACTCATCGTTCAAATGGTGAAGGAACTGTGGCAAGCCTTGGAGAATAAATATAAAACCTAGGATGCCGGAACAAAGAAATTTATCATCAGGAAATTCTTGAAGCATGAAATGGATGATAAGAACATGATCATAAATCAAGTGGAAGAATTGCATACCATCTTCAATAATATGAAAGCTGAAGGGATGATCGTGGATGAGTTGTTTTAAGTCGCCTCGATTATCAAAAAATGGCCGCTATCGTGGAAGGATTTCAAAAGTTATCTGAAGCACAAGCGTAAGGAGCTTAGTATGGAATATCTGATTGCCCGTTGAGGATAGAGAAAGATAACAGGGGAAATGAAAAGAATGCAATATGGTTTACCTATGGGATGAAAGCCAACGTGGTAGAAGACAACAAATCCAATCAACCGAGCAAGAAAATGAAGACACCACCGAGCAAAGGTAGTTCACAAAAATGCATTAAGGGCAGTTGCTAGGAGTGCGGTAAGGCCGGACACAGGGCACATGATTGTCATTTTAAGAAAGATCAGAATGATGGTAAGCAACCCTACAATAGCGGTAAAACGAACCAAGCAAATATGATGGAGATAGATGATCTTTGTGCTATGATTTTTTAGATCTGTGTCATCACTGACACCAAGGAATGGTGGGTGATACTGATGCGATGAAGCACGTGTGCAGTGATCGAACTATTTTTTCAACTTATACAAAGGTTTAAAAAGATGAAGTTCTCTATATGGGGAACGCCTCAGAAGCTACTGTTAAGGGAAAGGGAAGGGTTGTGCTGAAATTCACATCCGAAAAACAACTCACTCTCCTAGACATCCTGCATGTGCCTGAAATTTGTAGGAATTTGGTTTCAGGATCTCTTTTATATAATAGTGGATTCAAACTTATCTTTGATGCTTGCAAGTTTATTCTGACTGGAGGGTGTTTGTTGGGAAGAGTTATAGTTCTGATGGTATTTTTAAACTTAATGTGTATGTTGTAACTCCTGCTATTATTAATAAGAATTCTGCTTCTTCCATTTATATTGCTGAACTGTCTAATATTTGGCATGCTAGATTAGGACATGCTAATTTTTTATCTCTACAACGTATGATCTAGATTTAACATAAAAAGGAAATAAATGTGAAATCTGCCTAGAATCTAAGTTTGCAAGTAAATCATTTAAATCTGTAGAAAGAACGAATGACTTACTTGATTTGATACCTAAGTAAGGGAGGTAGAAAATATTTATTACGTTTATTGATGGTTTTAGTAAACATTGTTATGTATATCTGCTTCATTCAAAAGACGAGACTTTAGATATGTTTAAGACATACAAGTTTGAAGTTGAAACTCAACTTGGTAAAAATATCAAAGTACTTATATTTGACCAAGGTGGAGAATATGACTCCACTATGTTGTTTAAGTTATGTGCTCAACATGAAATTTTACATCAGACTACTGCACCTTATATGCATCAACAGAATGGGGTGATTGAAAGAAAAAATAGAACTCTGGAAGATATGGTAACTGTATGTTGAACAGTTCTGGACTACCCCATAATTTATGGAGGGAGGTCTTCCTTACGGCAAACACCATACTGAATAGGATTCCACATAAAGAGACTAATAAGTCTTCTTATGAAGAGTGAAAGGGGAAGTTATCTTCCTATAAAATCCTAAAATTATGGGGGTGTCTAGCAAATGTACAAGTATCGTTGTCAAAGAGAGTCAAGCTTGGACCTAAGACGATAAACTGTATTTTCATTGGATATGCATTGAACAGTGTTGCATATAGATTTTTGGTTATTAGGTCAGAAATTTCCTACATAAGTACCAACACTATTATGGAGTCTATTAATGTTGAATTATTTGAGAATGTGTTTTCTTTTAAGGAAGGATGACACAGTCAAACTGCTAAACGGAGTTGAGAAGAAAGTTTCTCTAGAGCTAAAATTGGTGAACAATCTGAACCTGGGCTTAGAAGAAGTAAAATAGCTAAAACGAGTACCTCATTTAGTCCAGAATTCTAACATATCTGACGGAGGCCGAACCTCAAACGTATAAGGAGGCAATGCCCAACCCTGAGGCTCTTTTTTGGAAGGAATCAGTTAATAATGAGATAGATTCCATTATGCAAAATAACACATGGATGTTGGTTGATCTCCCTCCTGGGAATAAACCAATAAGCTGTAAATGGATCTTCAAAAGAAAGCTGAGAGCTGATGGTACTATTAAAGAGTACAAAGCTCGGTTGGTAGCTAAGAGATACCAACAGAAGGAAGGTATAAACTTTTTCGATACATATTCTCCAATGACGAGAATCACATCTATCAGGATGCTGATTATACTAGCAACTTTGCATAATTTGAAAATTCACCAAATGGATATGAAGATTACTTTCTTAAATGAAGAATTAGACGAAGAAATCTATATGGAACAGCCCGAAAGGTTCTTGGTTAAAGACCAAGAATGAAAGGTCTATAAACTTGTTAAATCTCTTTATGTGTTAAAACAAGCGTCAAAGCAATGGTATGAAAAATTTGATCACACTATGTTATCTAATGGCTTTAAGATAAATGAGTGTGATAAATGTATCTACATTAAAGGTACTACTGATCAGTTCATCATAGTATGCTTATATGTAGATGGCATGGTTTTAGTGGGATCGAACAAGGATATAGTATTTTCTACTGAGAGGATGTTGAATTCTAAATTTGACATGAAAGACTTAGGTCTAATAGATGTCATTCTTGGAATTCAAGTAAAGTGAACTGAAAATGAATATATCATTACTTAATCTCATTATGTAGAAAAAAATCCTATTGAGCAATATGAAAGCAAACCTGTGGTAACTCCTTTCGACCTAAACTGTAAGTTGAGGAAGAATGACGGAATTAGAGTATCTCAATTGAAGTACTCATAAATAATTGGGAGTTTAATGTATATCATGAACCGCACTAGGCATGATATGACCTATTCAGTAGGAAGGTTTGCAAGATATACAAGTAATCCTGGTCGTGATTACTGGAGTGCATTGGTTAGAGTACTAAGGTACTTAAAGTTCACTATGAACTATGGATTGCACTACTCAAACTATCCACTTATGATAGAAGAAAAACTCTGAGGAATGATTCAAATTGACACACCGAGAAACCTATGGTTTCTTCCTGTTCCTATGATGTAAAGATTGTGTGTTATCTGCCGACATAAAAAGGTATATGTAAGTATTTAATGACATTGATGTCTTGCTTACAAGAGGAGTAGTGACAAAATACTTTTAATCTTTGTCACTTATATGAGAGTAGAAGTGCAGTCTCGATGGCTTTACCTCTCTAAAGCTCTCACAAACGCGGGATCTGTTCAGGACCAAAATGAACAAAAACATATGAATTCAGATGTTTTAAGAGGAGATGTGTGTGAAATTTGTTGTCTCGATTTATCTCATAGGAAGTTCAATTCAAGAACGTAATTCAGTGTTCTTCAAAATAAATCTTATGAATTTTCACTATGGAATGTTCAAGTCCAAAAGAAACCTATTCTGATGCATATCTCATATGTTATCTCTCTCTCATGTTGTTGTTTAGTTAAGACACATTTCATTCATGTGTGGGATTTTTGGAAACTGTTAGAAAAGATGGAGAAAAGAAAAAATCAAAGAGAAATGTGAATGAAAGTGTGTGTTGAGTAGGAGTGTGAGATTTAGTCCTGCATTGAAAACTCAAAGTAAAATTGTTGGGTTTATAAACCCAACATTCATGCCTTGGGGTTAGCCCCAAGGGGCACCCCACATTTTGTGGGGAATGGAGGATTTAGATGGCACATGGTCATCCCCTCACACACACGTGTGTGGCCGTCCGTCCAGCCTGGCCTGGCTCGGTTCCGTTCGGTCTGATCCGCATCAAAGAATTATTGTTTACATAAAATTTCTCTTAATTAAATTACTTGTAGATGAAGGCTTATCTACAGAAGATATCTCCAACAATTGTTGATTTATCTGCAGAAGATAAACAGAATATTCAATTTATCTCCATCAAACCAAAAATCGGGCAACAATCTTATCAATATGACCTACGCATTTTCTTCGACTACTTTGCTTGGATTCCAAGCTATTTTTCATTTTAAATACACTACATAACAACATGGTTTTCATCATTAAAAAAATCATGACTCACGCTATTGCATCGTGCATAATTGAGAGAGAAATATACAAAGAGATCTGTAAGAGGCTGAGGTTCTTGGTTGTTGTACTCAGTCTTAGATCGTTGAATCCTGCATAGACGTATCATCATAGTCTCTAAGCATCGAGTGGAGGGTGATTATTGTCTTTAGGACTTTGCACCCGTGTAAACCTCTATCTAGTTTCTTATTTATTTTTTTTTATTTTTTTTGTTGTAATCGTTGTTATTTGTATTTGGGTTGTAATTGTTTCACTTATGTTGTAATCGTTTCACTTCTATTGTAATCGTTCTTGGTTTATGAAAGATTCTTACTCCATATCCACATACATCTTACACATGAGTGTAAGATGTATGTTTCATGAACAATCATTAACCCAGTTAAACTCTATGACATTGTTTATGAAATTGTTATGCACTATTTGCCCCTTACATAAGTCCCCGTTTCTCTAGTCATATTTCATCCATCTTCGCCATTATACAGTTGACAAGAACGGGAGAACATAAAAAAATATGTCACTTTTAAGAAGAAGAAAAACAGAAATCAAAACTAGCCACCCTAATTCTCAAGAAAAAAATTCATTGCCAAAAATTAATCCACACGTGCACCATCGAATTTAAAGTGTAATTTACACGAAGTTTATAAAATATGAACTATATACATAAAATATACTTCATTTATCACATATATAATAATAATATATGTATTATATATATGATTTAAACTACACAATTTTGGAGCAGTTATACGTGGGCATCGAAAAAATTTGAGGGCGTGAATTTACTTTTTTTTTCAAAAGACATTTCAGTAACTATTTTTTATGTTTTTTTATACTTGTAGCCATTTCTTATGATTTTCTTTAACAATAACCTATTTATGAACATCACTATAACAAAAACACTTCTTGACAAAATTGAAGAGTGCAAGTATTTATTTCACAAACAAGAGAAGGCGAAGTATATTGATGATAAACCTCAAGGGAGCTACGTGAAATTTCCTCTATTTGCAATTAGTTGTCTTGGAAAAATTAGGAGTTTAATCAAGTTTAAGTTTTACTTTTGTATAATGTCATTTTTTTTTGTTATTTTGCACATATGGCCAGGAGAAGAGAAAAATCATATAGTTAACATTTTCTTTGTTATCTTATCTTTATATCCTTATTTTAATTGATTTGTGTTTTAGATTTTTTTTTCCTTCTTCACACCCTTCTTATTCATGTCTTTTCACATTTTTTTCCTTCTTCTTCAGTCGTGCCTCAGGTTTTTTGTTACTCTTCACGACATACCTCAGGGTTTCATCTTCACCATAGAGAGACTGGCGGCCATGGCCGCAAGTCTCCCATTGCCGCAGTCAATGACCGTGGCTCTGCCGTCTGCCAACCAGATCTAGTCGCGGCTTCCCTAACCGCCACGACCAGATCTGGTCATAGCTTCGTTCACCGCAATCAAATATGGTAGTGGCCTCCCTTACACCCTCAGACCGCAATTCCCTTGCCGGTGCCGGCCACTTCTCTTTTTTATGTAACAATTCTCTTCATCCCTTTATTTTTGATTTTCGAAAGAGAGGAATGAAGAAGAAAGAGGGGTCGAGCTTGAGTGTGGGAAGAGGAAGGATGTGGTACCGAATGGTATATAAAAATATAATAATAGTATATAAAAATATATTATAGATATACTATGATATATTGATGGTATTTTAAAATATACTACGGTAAATATACATAACATAATATATTATTATATACCATAGAATATATATTTATAAACTACGTAACATTTTTGCGCTAGAGTTGTTATGCGAATAACATTTTACGTTATCCTTATTAGTGAGGGCAATCTCGTCTATTTATAATATTTTTTTTAGATTTTAAATATGAGTCACTGTAAAATTCGACCATTTGTACAAATTACAACTTTTTGAACCATTTTTTCTTTCATTTTCATGTAGTGGTCTATTTGTCTAATTGAGCCATTAGTCTTTACATAAGAAAAGTTTCTTATTCTAAGTTTTCGGCATCTTTTCTAATAAATCATCAATATTTGAATATATTTATAATATCAGAAAATTGAATTTAACAAAAGGAGGTTGGATTAAATTGTACGAGTTCGGAAGATTTTAGATTTATTTCATGGGTTGTGTCCCTCTTTCCTATTTGACCATCATTTTCGGACCTAAATTTTTCATATTACAAGCATCAGTGTATCCACCTGAATCATCTCCATATGATGTAACGTGAGATGATATAATAATGGATATACCTTCGATACCAATGCTATATAGTCTTTTACCCCATCTTCGACTATCGTTCCCAAGATCTCAAAAGGTGAGTTCACTCACCACTCCCTAAAATCATTAGTATCATATTAATCACGAGCAGTTCACTACAGCTAATTTTATGTATGAGTAACATCTCTTAGCCTAGAACGGATGCATAATAATCAATCACGATTCATGAATCAAGGCAGGAGTTTAAACCATGAAAGTAACATACAAAACTAAACCATAAGTGGGTGATGAACTGAAACGTATAAGGGTCAGCTCCTCTCGAGATAAAGCACACAATTTATCAGCACAGAATACAGTACAGCAAAACTGCTATAACATTCAAATTTACAACTTACTCAACCAGGTTTCATGGTAGCTGTTAAACTTGTGCACTGGTGGAGCTTGCTATATATAAAACAACAGTATACAGTACAGCAAAATTTATCAGCACAGAATACAGTACAGCAAAACTGCTAAAACATTCAAATTTACAGCTTACTCAACCAGGTTTCATGGTGGCTGTTAAACTTGTGCACTGGTGGAGCTTGCTATATATGAAACAACAACAGTAATGTCATCTAGCTTCCCGCCATAGTAACGGTACCCAGCTTCTTGAGCAGCGGTTGAAAATGGTGTTTGCCGTGTTTTATCTAGCGCTCTCTGGCGGGCTAAAGATGCAATCTTTTGAGCTGTTACCTGTGGTTCCAAGCCAGCTCTTACTGCGGAAATGACGACCGCAGTAATCTCATTATTGTATAAATTGTCAAATAATCCATCTGTTCCAGTAACCATGACATCCCCTGGGACAACAGGGATTGTGAAAACCTGGAAGATATGAGAAAAATAGATTCTTCAGCGTGTGATGCTAAGTCTTCGTTTCCTGTGAACTCTACAATGCTTTAGTAAACCCAAACTCGATTTAATTCAAGACTTTAAAATTCAAAATTCAGAAATTTACTAAGGGACATTTGGTATGTGAAATCTAGAATGCTCATGACAATTGAATTGGTGAAAAAACATGATTGATATGTTTGGTTAAGCACTGCAATATATAAAGCAACTGATGGCAATTTAAGATTGCTATATTTGATATAGGTATATGATTCAATGTTATATCAATGAAAAATAACTTCGGAGGTAATCCAACTGCCTCTTCAGGATTGATTTGCTTTGGTAATTCTGGATTGCTTCATCAGGAAATAAACTAGAATTACTTGCGAATTAGAATTGCTGCCAACGTTAACGGTTACTCCAAATGAATAAGGCAAATCAATTACTGGGAGGATTCGAGAGGATTGCAGTCTTGCATTACTGTACCGAACGAGCCCTAAAGAAAAACTCATTAAAGCTTTGGACTTTGGGGTATACACTTCATCATTTGAAAGCACTTCAGATTTTCAACATGAGAAAGAGAGGGGCAACGGCAAGACTACGTAGATTATCTTCAGTGCATAAGTTTTCAAATTTGATCCACTAGTCATGTGTATGTGTCCAATACCAACCAATATCAATAAAATATTAACTAAATGTTAATCGACCTAACAAGCAAGAAAACTTTCTTTGGGCAATACAGAAAGAGTTATAACATAAATATGATACTAATATACTATGATAGAAACACGTCACGAGTAAAAAACTGCAGCATAGATCTAGAGTAAGCACATGATTGAAACTTGGCATGAGACATGAGTAATATGAGTATGACCTGTCCAGAGCTGGGTAGATCACCAGAATTGCCACTCTCCAACTGATATGTAAAATTGAAGCCATGCAGCTGCACTGGAGACTTGAAGACAGTACTTCCATCTCTAACTACTATGAATCCACTGTCCCCCAGGTTAATAGCATGTAGCTCCTACAGGAGTAACAACCAGATGAAACATTTTGGTATTGAACTGTTGACAATAAGTTGGCTTTGATGTATCAAGAGAGCACAACATTGGGAAAAGAACGTAAAGGATTAATTTCTGAAGCTAGAAGAAAAAAAGAAGTCACTCTATATCAGTAGACGAATAGGCAAGATTAACTCAACTCACGATGATATATTGCTCCAAAAAATTTAATGGGTTATTCACTACAGCGTTGAACTTCTTGAATTTATAATGGAAGAAAGATAAACACCAATGATTCATTAAAATCAGGAAATAGTTGAACCTTCTCTGAAAGGGCAATGATGCAGGCCGTTGAAGAACCCTTAGCTTTTGTGCTGGAATGAGCTTTCTCTAAAACCCTGGCCGGGTCAATGGAACCGTTAGGCTCCTCTTGAATTGCATTAATTGAATGAGACATAAGCTCACGGGAAAACAGACCAGAATCAACACCAACGTCAGCCCAACCACCCACACCATCTGCTACTCCAATTACTTGCTCATCCACGCAAATAAAGTGAGCATCTTCTCCACCAGTCTCCTCCTTGGCAGGGTGTGGCAAGTAACATGATCCTGAAAGTAGCTTCAACGTTCTCTCACCTATAATTCCTCTGAATATCCAAATCAATCAGAATATCTGAGTACAGAGTATTTGAAAGTACATGCATATTTGAACAGGGTAAATTGTATGCTTGATAATGTAACCACAAAGAGTAGAGAAATATATCTAACTTAATAGAAGAGAAATCACATACTGGCTTGACAAGATGGTGGAACTTGCCACCTGTTCTTCAGGAGAATTTCCATCTAGGGACACATCATGAGCAGCCCCAGTAGCATAGCATGCATAGGACAATGAATGAATGTTATTTGATTCAACAAATGAGTTCGTGTGGCTATTCCTCCATATAGCGTCAACCGCTAAATTGCGAGAGACTAGTTGAGTGTTAGATGGCACTTTCCTTCTCAAACTCAAACTAAGTTTCTGGCAACTACTACGACTTCCATCACTAAAAAAGACACCTAAAGGTTTCGCCAGCTCTATCGCACTCCCACAACCAGTGATTAAGTCATCAACATAAATATCTCCAAGGACAGCTTTAGAACTGGAACTTGCCATTGATTTTCTCTTACACGGATGGCTTAGAGTGAACTGAGCAGTGTTGAGTAATGAAAAGCTAGAAAATGATAAAGAGCAAGAGATCCTCGAATTCCCAATCGGCGATTTCGACTGTCCGAGTATCAAGTTAGCTAAATTTTGCTGTCCACTTTGTTGAGCAGCGATTGCTTTATGAACACTAGACCGTACAGTAGTATTAAGCCTTGATACAACGCCAGATGGCATCTTATCCCCACTTGGAAAATAGTTTTGATTTAATTAGTCTAGCAAAGGACTCCCAACCTCGAATACTATGAAGAATATCAACTTTCATTACTTTTCATTAACCCAAGCAATCAGCAAGCTTTAACTGAGGCTTCTGCACAGAAGTGCACGGCCTGTAATCTGAAACAGAAAGGGAAAAAGGAATGGGTTATTTCACAATGCCTGAACTTGTACGTCAGAAACTAAAAAACACACTAATAAGCTAAATAAACAGTAGAAATGTAAATGATTTATATAAATAACCAAATAACCAGAGCCAACGATAAACACTCTAATTCTTTGCAGGGACTATTTACTGGCTGGATTTTGTTCAAATTCAATTTGCTTCTATGATTTTTCAATCACAATATCCCCATGAACAGGGAAAAAACCACCCAAGACACGTTACAGAAAGAATGAATCCCGAGGAGATGTGTGGACCATGAACATGACAAGATGGGGGCTATATGGGAAAACAGAAGTGGCACAAACAGATCATGAAGTAAGCAAAAAACGCGGACGGGAACTCTAAATGGGAAGGAACTCGACAACAGGAAAAAAGCACGGAAGCGGGAAACCTCATTAGAACGGGAAAAGTAGATTAGTCAAACGGGAAAAAGACTGACGGGGGCCTCCAAAATGGGAAAGGCACTCGTTGAACTGTGCAAAAATGGAAAAAGATGGATAAGAAGAAGAGCGGGAACGGACAAAAGGAATCCGAAAATGACAATCAAAAGGTTGTGATTGATTGGGTAAGTCGAATGACTCAGACTAGACGGATTAGCCATCAAGTGGATGTGACTGATTGCCTCGAAAAATCATAAAATGACTGTTACTAATTGACGGTTGAGCGAGACAGATGGGAAATGAGAAAGAAAAAGGGGTTCATACCAAGCAGAATGATCCCTCGAACGGGTGTATTCCCTCGGCATAATGAGTGTCACCTTTTATATTATTATTTTAATCAAATCATCCAATTTAGGAAGTCTATATAAGCCAATGTATCAAGAGGAAAAGAGGAGAGGGAACCCAAACAACTAAGGGCATTGCCTTTTCCCTCTTCACTCATCATCAACTATGTAAACTCTTTTACACTCTACACTAATGAATATCAATAGTTTCCAAGTGGTTTTTCTTCCTTTTAAAGGTTTTTCACGTAAACCATAACGTCATTATTCTCTTTTTAAATTATTATCTATATTATTCGTTCATGGTTTTCCGTACCGAAAAAATCCTTTACACCCCACAAAGAGGAAATACGACAAAAAAACAAAAAACAGCTGAAGAGATGTATAAACTTCGAAAATATATTATTTTAGCTCGTACAATTGACTTCTAGGCTTCTACAGTCTCGACTCTCGACCATGCTTAAGAGCTCATCTTACAAGCTCAATGTGCAAATAATCATTTGTGATAGAACCATCAATTTCACAACACCAACCTATGGAAGGTTAATAATGCATAGAATTCACCTGGGATGAAGATATAAGATGCCGAAAAGAAAAAAAGAACTTGGGAGAACAAAACGCACCAGTTCTAGCTGAACAGTCGGCGCCAAATCAAGGCAAACAAACCCTAGCTCAGCTGACCCTGAAGAACGCCTAGAGAAGCCACAAAGATTGCCCCGTTTTCAACCTCTCTCTCTGTGCGTAAGGTTCACAAATACAGAACACGTGGACATATACTTCCGGCTCAGCTCATTACAGACCATACTTTGTTTTGGACTGAAAAGCCCCTGCGAATCTGGCTGGGGTCTTGCCTCTTGTTCACGTAATCAAGTTTAAGTCAGTGTTTGCGAGTGACGGCAACCGTAGGATTGTAATCATGATTAAGCTATGTTTGACTTAATTTATAAACTACAGTTTATGATTTATAGATTAAATAAATAAATAATTTACTTTTAAGAGAGCATTTGACATAGTTTATTGAAATAAACTAGTAATTTATTTAAACTAAAAAATTAATAAGTTTTAAGCTAAACTAATCTAACTTTTTAAGTTAAAATTTTTTTAATTTTTTTCACATCTCTAAAATTATCCATATCTTTCTTAAAAAATTACATAAACATATATTTTTTCTTCAAGACATATCTATGAAATGAGAAGAAAATTATGTTATTTTGAACAAGAGTGGTGGCTACAGGTCGAGGGAACGGGTCGGGAAATCGGATCGGGGACACATGTCGAGAATCAAGTCGGGTCACTTGAGGAGTCGATTCGAGTGGGACACAAGTCAAGACGGGTAACGGGTCGAGAGCATAGTTTCGGGGACAGTAAGAATACGAAGAATATTATTCGACTTGTATAATTCAGGAATTAAACGATCAAATATTCGATTGAAATTCAGTCAATAATATACGATTCATAAAAATTCACATACAGATTTAAACGTGTGTGTATTTCAATCCATAATTCAACAATTATAAACTCATTTTATTATAAATTACTAAAAATAATTATTTAACTCATTGTGGAAATGTACATGCATTATATATAAGATGTTATATATGTGACTATACATAATTTTATCAACATTGTATTAACAATAAATTAATTCATAACAATAAAAAATCATTAGAATAAATATAATTAGAGAGAACTAAATTACCAAATCATTGAGATATATGAATTTTAAATTTAAGTAAAAAGTTATTCATGTTTATATTGTAAATGACAACAAAAGTTAGAGTATTTTTCTAATTCAAAACGGGTGAGAACTATAAAAAAAACTTGAAAATGTTCATACTATAATATAAATAATGTATAACACATAAGATTAAATAACCTTTAAATTGATCTTAAGGTTTGTTAATATACTATAAGGTGTAAAGAATGTATATTATAATAATTCCAAAAACAAAAGTGGTCTCCAACTCTTCCACTTATTTTATATTCATTTTCAAAAAATTTATGTTACTGGTGATGTACCATATAGTAGTTGAAAGCACCATTGATCATCTCTTATGAACCTCACACGATATGATCAATGAGTAGATTAAATCCATGTACGGTATGATGTTTGTACCATACCATCTCCCTCATCTTCTTCCCCAAATGTTTTTCTGCAACTCCGAACTTTACAATACCCACAATCCTCAATCCTTCCAGCCTCTATCTCTCTCTCACAATCCTAGCCATACAAGCCTCTCTTCTCCGAGAATAGAGAGAGAACAGAGAGGAGCGAATACACAAGGAAGGGTATTTGAACTTGAGCGTATAATTTGGTTGTATAATTCACGTGCGGTATAAATACGCGAATTATACTTCTTGACCCAAAAATATGCGTATAAATCTGTATCTTTGGAAAAATACTAGAAACGGATAGAATTATATAGATTTGTATAGATTTGTGTATTGTACGCGTAGAAAACGCGTCTTCACCAACAAAGGTCGGGAGTCAGGTCTGGAACACAGGTCGGCATGGGGGATGAGACGGGCCAGGGTCACAAACTGGGAGTCGAGTCGGATCGGGTAAGGGAGTCAGGTTCATGTGAGACACGAGCTGGGATGGGGAGGAAACACAGATCGGGAAGAGAACACGGGGCGGGGCGGGTCAGTTGAGAAACCAGGTCGAGTGAGACGCGAGTCGGGTGGGTTAGGGAGTCGGGTGAGCATGAGATCGCGAGTTCGGGTCGGAGTCACGTGTCTGGCCGGGAACATGGATCGGGCTGGGAAATTGTGTTTGAGCTAGTTACACATGCCGCAACTCATATCGGGTTGGGGGCGGGGAGCATTGAATCGGGCGGGCGCAGCCCGGTATGGGTTGGGGAGTCAGGTTCGGACAGGTTGCAGGTCGATATGGGTCGGGGACATGAGGCCAAAAATTTGGGTCGGGGACACAAAGTCAGAAAATTCGGATTGGGTATGGACCATAGGTTGGGGTCAGAGAACCAGGATCAGGTTGGGTGGGACACAGGTCAGGATGGGTCGGGGAGTCGGGTCGGGATAAGTCAAAGAGTCGTGGCAGGAACATGTCGAGGACACGAGGTCGGGTCAGAATTGGGGAACCGGGGTCAGGCATGAGAGTTGGGTATGGATGGGTCACGGGTCAGAATGACTCTCGTTTAGATTAACGATTTGAAAAAAATGAATACTAAAAAACTAAGCTAAATGCAAGTTATATTATTAAAAGAGATGCTAAAGTAATTTCAATTAAAATAATTTAATTATTCATTTATTTGACAAACATCAACTTAAAATAACTTATAACTTAAAGTTAATTATAATAAGTTAAGTCAACCACGTTTTAGCTTATAGATTAAAGTTACACTTAAATAAGTTTAAGCTATAAGTTTAAGAGGAGTCAAACGGACCATAAGAATGACAAGTATTTTCTACGGAAAACTATAATGCAGAACTCATGCGAAAATTTGAATCCCTCTTATTTGAGATCTCAACAAAATAACTATGTTTTGTCATTACGAGTCGTTAGCTCAGATAACGGCTCAGATCAGTATAATATGGATTTCAAAGAAATCTGACTAGACCTGTCTTTTCTTTTTTGCTTTTTTGTTTGGCATCGAAAACAGACCTCAGACGTCTATTTTCAAAATGAACTGCCCTTATCCGGCCCATAGTAGTCCCCACATGCATACAATCTTTTTCTAGGTAAAAATTATTACCTACGAAGTATTTTGTATCAATTATACAAATCATTCCTCTAGCTTTCAGTTGAAGCAATATGTGTCCCAATCTGGTCGGATAATCCAAATTACTTCTATTAGGGTTAAGTGTCAAGCATCTAGAAGTGCATTAAGTGAGAATTATGTAAAAATGTATTATAGAGAGGAGCCAAGTGCATGGCATTTATAGTGAAAATTGTATTGGGAAAGGTTACAATTAAACTAAGTTTTTTTACAAGAATAAACAGACTTCAAATTTCATTAGATAAATCATGAAATACGAGAGGGGTAATCCAATCAGGAGGGGGATTACTCAAAGAGCAACAGTAGAGAGATCCATTAGCATGAGCAGCAATTTCTCTAGCTACAATACTAATATAAGGCTTAATAAAGAAACACTTTACAATAGAGAAATTAGAAATAGCACTAGAAATAGACTTTAACAAGTTATCTGATTTAGCTCCATGCTTAAGCAACAAATCCCATAGCTCCAAGCAAGGCGATTCAATCTCAATGGACAACCAGAACTTGGAAAGATAGTGGTTTAACCCTTCGAGAATAGTCATCCCAAGATCGATAGAAATCGGTTTTGAGCTAGCCAAGACTCAACCACCTGTAAAGAATTCTTCTAGAGTTCCTCTGCACACCCAACCACAAGCCATCCCATTTGTCAAGTGAGACCAAAAAACATCTAGATTAATTTTGACAAAGTTGAGAGGAGGAGGAGACCATTTTTTCCAGCAAAGCTTGTCAAATACCCTTAAAGAGCCAAAACCCTCTCTTTAATTGCCCGAACATGGAATAGAGCATTGCTCTTGCTTCTAGAAGTTCTGTAAACATTTTTTAGCTGCCAAGAAGTTCCTCACTTCGTTTTTCCAGGCCCGAATCACCTTAACAATATCCCTTCGCAAACCTTTAAATATGAAACCGTTACGAGCTATCCATAAACCATACGTAACAGATCTAACTATATCATCAAAATGGGGCTGTCTTCTCACCCTGTTAGTAAGAATATTCCATATTTTTCATGTTATTCGAACCCCCTAAATTATATGTGATTAGTTGAACATCATAACCAAACCAAAATCTCTTGGCAAAAGAACGTCTTAAAAATATATGAGTGGTTATTTCTTCAACCTCCTCACAAAACGGGCAATTTGGGTCTGTTATAGCTAAATTTATTTTCTTCAAATTATGCCTTGTTGGCAAAAAACCATCCACAATCTCCACAGAAAAAATCTAATTTTAGGAGCAACATCTAAGTGCCAAACTAATTTTCAGGTATGATAGTTAATAAAGTTTTTACCAAACGAGGAAGGGATGGCCAGGCGCCTTTGTTTGCTAAAAAGCGTTATTATGTATCAAAATCTGGTAGTATACATTCATTTCCTATTATAAACCCACCAACAAACATCATTATTCAAGTTTGAATGGGAAAAGATGCATATAATAATTTTGGCTTCCTCACGGGTAAACAACTTGGCAATCAACTCCTTATTTCATCTCCCCTGAGTGCTCATCAAATCTGCGACCCCCTTAACCGAGTAATTTCTAGGGGATCAAGGTATGAAATCATGCTCCCTTGGTGACCAAGGATCTTGCCAGATATTAATATTACGCCCATTCACCAGTTTTAACATAAAACCCTCCAAAAGGAAAGATCTACCCTACAACATGCTACGCCAAGCCCAAGACGGCCTTGCTCCCAATTTAACTTGAATGAAGCTAGTTTTGGAAAAGTACTTATGCTTTAAAACTTGAAAGAAAATGCTAGTTGGATTAGATAAAAGATACTAGCAGTTTTTGTCTAAGAGAGCTTTGTTGAAGTACTCAAAGTTTTTAAAGTCAGTGCCTCGACAAGCTTTGTCCTCGGCAAGTGAATCCCAAGACGTCCAATGAATTTTCTGTTTGTTAACTAATGATCCCCACCAAAATTGGCTAAGACATTTGCAAATCTCTTTATAATTTGTAGTTGTCTATTTCAAACATTCGTTTCAAATATCTATGTGGATAATCAAGAACATGTAGCTCTTATACCAATTGCTAGGATTGTTCGGTTTTAATAATTAATTGAAAAATAAGTTTGAACCACGAACGGTTCGTGGGCGGAATATAGTTTTTTTTTCAATTAACTTATTTAATCGAATTATATAATTTAAAACCAAACAGCGCGCGATTATGCATATACAATATTAAACAAGAGGATAATGTTAGAAATAAAATTTCACCTCTTTGTATCGTAGAAATTCTGAACTGGCGGAATTCATTCTCGTGTTCTTCGTGTTCCTCAAACTTCGGGATCCGAATCACGCACTTGACTCTAAGAACGATTTACAAATTTTGTCCACCAGCAACCACCTGTTAATTTCAGAAATATATCTCACGAGAATTTTATGTAAGAATTTGAGGGAGGGGAGAAAACTTTTTTTCTCTGTATCTGATATGAGATTTATATCTCTATCTCTCTTTTTGTAATCAAATTGTTATTAGATATTTATAAAATCCAATTTTTGATATTTAATAAATATACCCATATATTTTAAATTTTTAAAAATTCACCCCCGTATATTCAAATTGTCGAAAATCAGGTATCTGCATAGCGTTAGAGTTGTATCGAAATTGATCAATCTAATCGATAGTTTTAATTGATCATTATCAATTAATTTTATTTACTAATTATCTAATAATTAGAAAATAATAAATAAATTAATTTTAATACAATTAATCATACTTAACTAATTAAGTGACATCGCCTATCACATATAGGATGTAGAAAATATGTCTTGGCACCAAAACACATTTTGATCCAATTTACTTCATTTTTATATTCCTGTCCTCATGAACTATTTTTGAGATCGGATGGACCCACATGAACAATACTAAGGATTTAAATACCTGGTGAATTTATCTCTATAAATTCCTGACTTATTTAATCCTGACATCGTATGACTTCACTATAGGTTCGATGCCGAATTAACTCTCGATTCACGCGCGCTACGTTTTCTGTTACTGTAAATAAACTATTTTTTCACATAATATTTTAACATAACACCCATCGTGAATATCGGTAACAAGAGCAGAATATAAAATTACCGTTTTACCCCTATTGTTATTATTTCCTTAACTCATTTATTGACTGTGAATAAGATGGCTTGAATGCAATTTGAACAAGTCCTATATGCAAATATTTATACTTTTGCATAAAATGATATAAATCATGTATGTGCAAGAGATAAATTATGTCATCATTATTCTGTAAAGGAATAGCATATTCAAAAGTGTTGATTATCTTTCTACTGGTGAAATCAAAAGTTTCAATTTTATAAATTGTTTCTGGTTTAACTTTGTGTATGGTTCATTTATCCAAAACTTCTTTAACATCCTAGTAAGCAATTAATTCTGTTGCTTCAAAGATTGATGCTAAGGTATTAGCTACTGTCGTGATAGAAGGTGAGCTTATATAAGACATGATTGTATAGTGACCATGTATGAATATTTTAAAGAGAATATAAACACTACTATAACCAAAACTATTCATGGCTTTAAAACTGTTGGTACTGGTAAGGTCCGTTGAGTAGGGATTACGTTAGAACTGTTGACCCAAGTAAAACATTGACGGACGTGCTAATTATGAGTTATTTTGTTATTTGAATTAACTGGGTTTGTAGTGGTTAGCCTCCTCACTTAAGATATGTGTGTTGATTAGCCGTCAGTTAGTATTAGAGTCATGAATAGTTTTGGTTATAGTAGTGTTTATATTACTTTAAATTATTCATACATGGTCATTATATATTCATGACTGATATAAGCTCACCTTCTATCACAACAATAACTAATAACTTAGCGTCAACCTTTAAAACAATAGAATTAATTACTTATCAGGATGTTAAAGAAGCTTTGAATATATATATACACAAAATACACGAGAACTGATTTCCCTCCACTGGGCCGAGACGTATATATGCAGGAAAGCCCGCATAGGCACAAATATGAAGTCCCTCAAGCCTCACCGCTGATCCTCTTATTTGCACCTGAACTTCTTCAGTCACTGATCCTTGCTCGCTTGCGGGAAAGACCACCGAGGGAGAGTGCACGCAGACTCTCTCACCATGGACTTGGACGACCTTGATGACGCACGAAGCCAGGTACCCTCTCGATTATCCAGATTTGCACCAAAATCCTCTAAACTCAAGCCTAGACCGAGAGCCGAACCAAAATCGGAGCTCCAACCAGCCCTGCCGAAATCAGAACTCCAACGACCGGTTGAGAGACAAGAACAAGATTCGGATGTGCTAATTGAAAAGAGAAAGGAAGATGGTGAAGAAACTGTTGAGCCGAAGGCTGAACACGCTGCCACCAATGGTGCCGTCAAAATGGATGTCGACCTCAAATCAGAGGTCGAAAAGGAACATAATATGGATGATTTGATGGAAGAAGACAATGATGAAGATATGGTTGTCCGCGAAATCGATGTCTTCTTTACTCCTAAAGTCGATGCTAACACTCAGGTGACTTTACTTGCAATCTCTGTTTTATTTTGGTCGACAGTTTTCCTCGCAATCTTACTATTCTCCTGTTGTGTATTTCCCCTTTTTTTCTGCTTCATGTTTGCTGTGCTTGAGTTCTTTTTTTTATCGGTAAAAGCTATCTAAAGCACACTCAAGCAGACATGCTGTGCTTGAGTTCTTACTTTTCCTTTTAGTCTTTAACATTGTTTTTCTTTTTTTCCCCAGTTATATGTGATACAATATCCTTTGAGACCATGCTGGAGGCCATACGAATTAGATGAACGATGCCAAGAGGCGTGTTAATGCTTTCCCCTTCTGGAAGAGAATAATTCCCATTGTGTTTTCACTTTTTTTTACCCTTATTCTGAGATACTGAGAGCACTGTGTTATTATTGTAAACATTGGAATTTTTCGTTGAATAGGTGAGAGTTAAACGAGGGAGTGAAGAAGTGGAAGTGGATTTGGTGATTGATGTTGATTCAAAGAATTACGACGGAAACAGCGGCACCAGAATGAATATGACGAAGCAGGTCATGGTCCAGCAAGTTTTCAGTTTGCAATTATTCAACATCAAATATTTTGTTCGCTTCCGGAGTTTATTTTCTATATGTTGATGTAGAGTGTTATAAGTAAATTCAGTTTGTTGGGTGTCTCTTTAGACTCTGGCATCTAACTGGAATCCTCCTCGTGTAACTGCTGGTCAAGCTGTTGGCGTTCTGATGGGTAATAAGGTATGTGTTGCTCATGGATTGTGAACTCGATTCTTCATATTTGAGTGTGCTTACTGCAAATCTTGATTGGCTGTTGGAACATGTAGTTTGTTGTAGTGGGCAACCAATTATGTGTCTGCTAGCTCAATGCTTAAAAATGTTTCTTGATTATGATGGCACTGAATTTGCATGTCGGGTGATTAATAGAGAATTCATTCATGTACAAGAGAATATCGAATTTAATCTCCTAATATCTTATATGTTCTAGAAAAAGGAGATTTTAACTTCTTTGTTGGTAGATCATCAAATTGGCCATTTGTTTTGAAAGATTGTGATGTTGTCAGAATGTTAGCGACTTTTTAAAGAAATTTCTGGTGGATGTAAAACCATGGTTAGCTATTGGTTGAAGTAATTAGCCTGGTAGTTGTGGAGAGTATTTAATAGTTTATCTTATTCAGTCCCTTGGTAAATCAGACGCTGATTATGAGACATTAGGTTAATAAGCTTTTCTTTATGAGGGCTAGCCATTTTTGGTTTCTGATCAAACCTTGTGCCTAAGCATGATAATTTGAGTTTACTGAGTGTTTAGCTCTGGGGCTCTTAAATACAGTATATTTTGCTTGGTTGAGCTGTCATCAGATTCCATTCCCCACTCCATTTACATGATTGTCAGTATTATCGGCATTCTTGATTGGAGAAAGGTAAATACAAGACGGCAGTTACATGATTTTTTATTCTCCCCAGGTCTAAATTAACAATGTGTTAGTCATGCCTGCTGAAAACATAGGCACGTACAAAAGTGTCTTTCCTTGATGAAGAATCTATTTTATGAACTCAAAACTACTTAGAGGAGGTTAAATAGGTTGGTGTCATTTATCAATAATTCAAATTAATCCAATAGCATAACCAAAGCCCTCGATAAATTTAGATCATCAACCATTCATTTAATAACATCAATATAAAGAGAAATCGATAAAGATTTGCCCAAAAGTTCTTTTATGTGGAAAACCCAATTAGGAAATATCATCATGTGCTAGTCCAACAGCAATCCACGAAGAATTTAAACAAGTACTTAGACCAATGACTCAAGTACCTTTACTTGTTTGCAACGTCTCCGGATTCCTGGACCAACGTTTGAGATTCTTATGGATCTTTCTGCACACCCATCAATCTTGACCTCCTGTTAAAGCACAAGCCACTAACCAAACTCATAAATGTTGATTGTTACATCCAATAGATCACGATCTTGTCTTCGTTGTCATGAGTATTTCTATAGTCTTGTGACTCCTGTCTTCTTTGACAATGCTCTAGGCTCAAGACCTACACAAATAATGAACGAAAAATGTGTTTTGTGTTTTAAAAAAAAACTCAAGATTGTTCGATCGAGAATATTTTTGTTTAATTCTTTAACTTCAATGACAATTCTACAATAACATTAAAATTGAAAGCCTAGATAAAACTAATAAACCTGAAAGCTGGATTTCTAAGGAAAAAAGAGAAAATCAGGTAGAAATACCCCTAAATTCAGATTTTCTCTCTATGATTTTGTGAGCAAATATGAGGTCAAGAAAAACCTTTAAAAATTAGGAAACTCGAAAAAGAATTTGTTTGAAATTAGAAACATAGACTTTATTTGACATTAATGTCTTATTTTTCTCCATATTGAAATATCTAGAAACTATAAATAATTAAATGTCTACTTTATTCATCTGCTTGTCAATTGCCGTGGACTTTTTGTCTTCTCTTGATGCTCTAAGTCTTTTGGGCATACAGATCGAAGTAAACTCAACTTAAACGTCTTTTGTTTTGCGTATGGATTTGCTATTGTTAAGCATAATTTGTGACAATTTTTAGCACTAACACCTTAGTCCAATTTTGTTTTCGTATTCTAGTGTTGTACATTTTAAATTGTCCAAAAGCATAAACTTTGTAATATCAGTATCAGGACTTATACTTCTTTCTGGTTTTGGTTGTATGATTTGTAATCACTGTAGAGCATCTGATTTATTTTGCAGTTACACCTGAATCCTGTACATGCAGTCGTGCAGCTTCGACCGTCTCGTGAGCATCTTAATCCGAATGTTCCAAAAAGGAAGAGCAATGTCAAAGGTGATGCGGATGTCAAACCTGAAGAACTTAGTGAAGAGAGGTCTGTTGTTTCATCAAGGAAGCAGGTAGTTGTCAATTGTCATATGTATTCCACTATTCCATGCTTAAGAACTGTTATCATTATTATGCAGAGGTATCCTGGTACGCCATTCGATATCTGTTTTACACTTTAGGATCTATGGATGAATTTTGGCTCTGACATTGTCTAGTCATTTCATATATGGAGTATTAGGTTTTTCTTTTACTTCCTCTCAGAGATTACATTTACATAGCATTCAAAGAGGATGGAAAATGAACATTGAGTTAGCAGCAGGCGTGAATACTTAAATTGGGAACTGAAAATGTAACTCAATTGTTGTAATGAACCTTAAGCAAAGCCTTTTTTTATCATAGCACTTGCAAGTTGTGAGGTTTTAACTTTTTTCTCACCGGCTCCTTTTTTTCTTTGGCATATTTTGCTTTTTCTGTAGATCTAATTGTTTATATATCTTTGTTACAGAACAAGCAAATTGACTCTTCAACTGAAATGGAGACTGATGATGGAGAGGTATGATGGTCAACGAGCATATCACTGATTTTACGTTTCTAATTTCTTTTACCCCCATTTTCACTATCATCTTGTTGCAAATCCGTCATTATTGAATTTTTTCCTTCAAACTTCGAATTATGCTCGACCTTATTGTAGTGATGGTCTTGCATTGAATCAATTGTCAAAGTTGCGTGGAAATGCGCCTTATCTTATGATTAAGTTCATACTTATGGTAAACTGAAGACCTTTTATACATTTTCTTTTCCAGTGCTGGATTCCACTCAAATACCATGGCTCAAAAAGTGATCTGTCATTCAGATACCTGCAAAGAATGCTGGCTCAAGACAACGCCCCTATAAAGTTCACTATGAACCCGTAATATTTTTGTTGCATACTTTACCATTGTCATCTCTGAAAAATTCTCGCAAGTTTTTGAATTGTGTTTTAAGTGTTAATAATTTACAGTTATTGACTCTTTATATTGTTTTTCTTAAGGTACGACTATGTTGTCTCTATATCTCCTGAGATGAGCACGAAGTATATGCAGCCTATATGGCCATCAAGAAGGTGAGCCTTCCCATGGCCATCCAGTTATATAATTTACCTCATTTTTTTATCAATAGATAATGTACCTCATTGACCTTGAAGACGAATAACTATTTTCATGCAAGCTAAGACTCATGTGCCATTAGAAAGATTTGGGGTCATTTTTATTGGGTGTAGCACAACATATTGGCTAATTGTTATTGCATGACATATCATGAATGTTGGATAATATTGTTTATCTTTGCTACTTTTCTGGTATTTAAGGGTATTTTAGTATTTTTAACTTTCTTATCCATGTGTATAAATACCCCATGTACTATCTAAATATTATTTTTGATCTATATAACTCTTTTAGCTTTCTAGTTGGTATCAAAGTCTAACCCTAACCCTAACCCTAATCTGCCACCTATTACTACCACAGCCACTAGACAGCGCCGACACCGCCACTCGCGCCGGCCGCCTCCACCCGCCGCCTCCCAGCCTCCGGCCTCCGGATCTCCGCCGGAGCTCTTTTTTTACTGTTTCCAGCTTTGTTTTTTCAAAGTGGTTGGGTTTTCCTAGGCTGTGTGCTGACCAGACCTAGGATTTTTTGTATTTTTTGGATTGCTGTGGCTTAGACCACAGTTTGGTCACTCGTTTGGTGACTTTTTCATGATATGAACGGTCGTGTTCAATCTTTCTTCATCTCTCCATCGGATATTCTTGGTAATTTGTATTGCTTTCTTGGATTCGTGATGTCTGAATCTTCAAATGTCGCTGTTATGGCTGTTGCTAAGCCAGATCTGGCTTATCCTGTGTCCGGTGGAAGAGTTACTAGTGTTCTTTTAAATGGACGAAATTTTGCTGCTTGGTCTCGATCGTTGAAGTTATTTCTTGGTGGACGAGGAAAGAGTCTTTGGCTTCAAGGACGTGTTCCTCGCACTAAAGATGACGATGCAAAGGAAGCCCAGTGGGATGTTGATAACTGCTTGATATTGGGATGGATGTTTGGATCTATGGAGTCTTCGGTCTATAATATGTTTATGTATAATGAGACGGTTGTCGATTTGTGGAATGCTTTGACTGCCATGTATGCCCATTCAAGGAATGAGGTTCGATATTTTGAGTTGTATCAGGAGATTGCTAGTGCCAATCAGGAGAGACTTGGATTGAATGTTGCTCAATTTTTTGGATATTTACGTGTGCGGTGGGATGAGATGGCTCAATATGAACCAGTCAGTGACTTTGGGACAATGGCTCATGTAGCAGTCAAGAGGCTAGATCATCATCACACATGCATTTCTGATGGGGCTTAAACCTGAATTTGAGTCACTTTGTACTCAAATTCTTAATTCCTCTCCTGTACCATCCTTGCTTGAGACCTTTGCCATGGTTGATGGAGATGAGCGTCGACGTCTTATCTCGGTCCCGACTCCCATCCTTGCCACTGCTAGTAATAATGCTCAGATGGCCCTTGGTGCTCGTGGTTTCTCTAGTTCTCGTCCTCCAGCTGGGAGGAAATTTTGTCATCATTGTGGGAACAATGGTCATATCAAGGATACTTGTTGGAAACTTCATCCCGAGTTGCGTGCTCATTTCCAGAAAAAGATTAATATACCCACTAGATCGGCAACGGTAGCTAATACTTCCGTAGTCACCAGTAATTTGGCCGAGTCATCTGTCCTCTCTCAAGTAGCAGCTTTACAGGCTCATGTGTCTCGTCTTATGTCTTAACAGACTCCTACTATTGCTATTGCTCCTGTCTCTGATCCTCCTACCTCCACTGCCTCAGGCACTCCCACTGCACTTCATATTCGTACTGAGTCACCTACATGGATTTTGGATTCGGAGGCAAATTATCATATGACTGGTGAGTTATCAGTTTTTTCTACACCATTGGAACCTGTTAAAGGTTCGGCACAGTTAGCTGATGGTTCTCGGACTGTTGTGAGCGGTAGAGGGACTGTACAACTGTCTCCTGAAATTACTTACCTCTGTTTTTCATTTGCCTAAATTTGCTATAAACCTTTTATCTGTTAGTCGCCTAGCCAAAGCTCTAGATTGTGCTGTCATTTTTTTGGCTGATCGTTATTTTTTGCAGGACCGTCGTACGAAGAGGATTTTTGGCAGGGGGTGTGAGCGGGATGGACTATACTACTTTGGCGATCCATCTCCCCTTCAACCACCAAATCCTATTATTCGAGTTGCCTCTTCTATTATTTTTGATTTTCCTGTTTCCTTTTCTTTTAGAGACTTACATTTGTGGCATGCTCGTTTGGGACATGTCAATTTTCAATATCTTTGTTCGTTATTTCCTTCATTGATTAATGCATGTAAACACTTTCAGTTTAAATGTGAAATTTGCGAGCTTTCGAAACATTTTCGTAAGCCTTATATTTCTCGCATGAATAGATCTGTTGCTGCGTTTGATTTAATTCACTCTGATGTTTGGGGTCCATCTCCTATTACTGCTATGTCTGGATATCGATATTATGTCACATTTATTGATGACTTTTCTAGATATAAATGAGTTGATTTGCTTAGGAAAAAATCTGATGTCTCACATGTGCTTAAACAATTTCTTACTATGATCAAAACCCAGTATCAAACTGTTGTTCGATCGATTCGTTCTGATAACCAGGGGGGAGTATATTTCAGGTGATCTTGTCTCTCATCTTTCTAGTTTTGGGATTCTTCAGCAGCTTACATGTCCATATACTCCTGAACAAAATGGCGTAGCTGAGTGTAAGAATCGCCACTTCATTTGCATTTCCCGTTGCCTTTTGAGGGGAATGTCAGTTCCCTAAATTTTTTGGGACATGTCTGTTCTCACCGCAACATATTTGATTAATAGAGTTCCTAGTCGAATCTTGGGCGGGCAAACTCCTTTAGGTCTTCTTCATCCCGAAAAACCCCTTTTCCCTATTATTCCGTTGCGCATTTATGGGATACTAATCTCAATCCAAAGGGTATCGATGTTACGATCCCTCATCTAGACGGTTTATTTTTTCTTTAGATGTTACTTTTTGGGAGAATACCCCATTCTTTTCTGGTTCCATTGGTGTTAGGACTGAAGTCCCATCTGTTGAGGATCTTCCTCATCCTATCCCTATTCTTGACCCCCCCAATATAGATGCTCCCGTTGTTTCTCCTACTTCTTTGCCTCCCATTGCAGGTCCTCCTACCAAGGTGTATAGTCGTCGCTCTCATCTCCCTGTGCTGAACTCCTCTACGAACGAAGGTACTGATCCTCCCCCCTCTCAACGATATCCTTTGCGGAACCATTGCCCCTCTAATCGCCTCACTTTATCATGTTCTACTGACCACCCTATTGAGAATCATATTTCGTATAGTGCTCTGTCCAGCTCCTTTCATGGATTTGTCAGTCACATTGATTCTACTGCGATTCTGCGATCTGTTGGGGAAGCAACACGAGACCCAAGGTGGGTGGCCGCCATGCAAGATGAGATGAAAGCCTTGCAAGATAATCATACTTGGGACTTGGTTGCTTTGCCTCAGGGGGAGAAAACGGTTGGATGTCGTTGGGTATTCAATCTTAAATATAATGCGGATGGAACTGTTAATCGGTACAAGGCACGTCTAGTCGCCAAAGGTTTTACTCAGATTCCCGGCAAGGATTTCAATGCAACCTTTGCTCCTGTTGCAAAACTCACTACTGTTCGTCTTATTATCTCTTTGGCTGCTTCTCACTCCTGACCCTTGCATCAGATGGATGTCAAGAATGCCTTCTTGAATGATGATTTGGATGAGATTATTTATATGGATCCGCCTCCAGGTTTTCAGGCTGAGGGGGAGTATTCAGGGAAAGTATGTCGTTTGCGAAAATCCTTGTATGGATTGAAACAGTCTCCGCGGGCTTGGTTTGCTCGGTTTAGTGCAGTGGTGCTTGAGTTGGGATTTCTTAGATGTCATTCTGATCATACATGTTTTATCAGACGGAATTCATTAGGGCAATGTGTCATCCTCTATGTGTATGTGGATGATATCATCTTGAGTGGTGATGACAGTATCGGCATTACTAAGGTCAAGAAAGATCTTAGTTCAACTTTTGATATCAAAGATTTGAGGGCGCTAAAGTATTTTTTGGGTATTGAGGTTGCTCGTTCCGAGATAGGTATCTCTCTCTCGCAGCGGAAGTATGTTCTCGACCTGCTTGGTGATACTGGGATGTTGGGATGTAGACCTGCATCTACACCTATGGATCCGAATGTCAAACTTTCAGCTGAATCAGGTGAACTATTAGCAAATTCGAGTATGTATCAGAGATTGGTTGGAAGACTTATTTATCTGACCAACACACGTTCTGATCTGGTTTTTTCTGTTAGCCTTGTGAGCCAGTTTATGCATGCTCCCCGTATTTCAGATTTGGATGCAGTTTACCACATTTTGAGATACTTGAAGTCTTGTTCGGGCCTTGGTCTTTTGTATTCCTCCAAAAACACATTTGATGTGTCTTGCTTTACTGATATTGACTATGCTGGGTCAAAGACAGATAGGAGATCTACATCTGGTATTTGTATTTTTTATGGTAATCATCTTCTCTCCTGGAAAAGCAAGAAGCATTCTGTGGTTTCTCGGTTATCTGCTGAGGCAGAATACAGGGCAATGGCTCAAGGGACGTGTGAGGTTCTTTGGTTTCATTCTATTCTAGGGGAACTCGGTTTCTTGTCCTGTTTACCTTCCACATTGTACCGTGACAATAAATCGGCCTTAATTTTAGCTTCAGATTCTGTTCTTCATGAAAGAACCAAGCATATCGATGTTGATATTCACTTCATCCGAGAGAAAGTTCGGTCTGGAGCTATCTCTACAAAGTTTGTTCCTTCATCTGAGCAACTTCTGATACTCTTACAAAGCCTGTCGGTCCTACTCTTCTACAGTCAACTCTTCACAAGCTAGGCATGATTGATATCTATGCGCCAGCTTGAGGGGGCGTGTTGGATAATATTGTTTATCTTTGTTACTTTTCTGGTATTTAAGGGTATTTTAGTATTTTTAACTTTCTTATCCATGTGTATAAATATCCCATGTACTATCTAAATATTATTTTTGATCAATATAACTCTTTTAGCTTTCTAGTATGAACCCTTCTGTATTTGAGGAGATTTTCGTTCTATAGTCCATTGCATGAAGCCTTCAGATTTCAACCCTGTACGAGGGAAGTTACTGATAAGAAGAGAACCTGGGAATAGCCCAGAAAGTGTCTCATCTAAGCATATGGTCGTGCTAGTTGATATATTATGGCAATATGCAATATTTTTTGTGTGATAGATTAGAGAATAATCATATTTGGCTCCTGTGATGGTTTCGAGAATCATGTGTCTGGCCCTCAAATGTAGCTCATCATCTCCTTCCTTTAGATGAACAAACTTTAAATGTCAGAATTAAGATATTCAAATTGAAGTTGACTCAAACCTATTTGATTATAGTTCTAATTTTTTGCGAAGCTGTAACTGCAGATGAAGCGGAAGTGAAAGTGAGCTATTTACTTTTTTGAAGATCAGATCTACAACATGCATCAATTATAGTCTTTTGATCACCTTGAATATGATGCTTTATCTTTCTATGGAATTCTATACTCCTTGTCAGAAAAATAGCTGTGAAATTAAGTTACTACTGTTTTGAATTATATATGGATTTTTATATACATCTATTTTCAAGTGATCATGTTTATATTTTGCTAATTATTTATAGATTACTCTGAATGGAATGGTAAACAGTAGTATCTACTCATATACCTGATAAAATCTTAATCAATTTAATATTTGTGCTAGGTACTTGCTTTCACTGCCACTGGAAGATCGGATTAAGAAATTGCTGACTAAGGTTTGGTGTCCCTTAGATCTTCCATTGTGATGTTTTGTAACGGAAACTTTAGCCTTGATGGCACGCTTGTAAATTCAATCAGGGTGCATTGGGGCATGCATATGCTTTCAGACACTTGATATTTTTTTTTTATAAGAAACAGAAAATATATACTAATAATTGAAAAAGAGTACAAGAGCAGGATTTGGAGGATGAGTAATCCACCAAAAACTGAAAACTAAACATAACAAGAACAAAACAGACACTGAAATCTAATATTATACACAACTACATCCATAACAAATTCCAATTATAAAAAAAGGAAGACCAAGGGGTATTTTTAAAAAGTTTCGACTTTGACGACCAAGAAGAAGCCAAAAGAATAATTTTCTTCCATAAAATAGGTTCATCAGCAACTGTATCTTAAAAAATTCTTCCATTTCTCTCAAGCCAAAGGACCCAAAATACTGCAAAAACCGCTTGATACCACAAGCCATTTTTCTTTTTATTTCCACCACCGAAATCTAATCTAATCAACATCTCCACTGAGCAAGGCTTCACCCAACTTAGATCAAACAACAACAACAATCGATTCCATAATGAAGAAGTTAAAGGACAATGCAGAAAAAGATGGTTTGAAGTGTGTCAGCAGTACTTAACTTTCCCAATTCTAACAGCCATAATAAAACTTTAACTTTGGAAGGAGAACATGATTTACATATTAGAGGAAAAGGGAAGGATTGATGGGAATCCGCATCATTAGAATACTCTCCTATTTCTGAATTAGTAAGGTTTCTTCTAAAGGATAAATTCCAAGAGAGTGGAGAATAAGAAAGAATCAAGTCTCCAACTTTATTATTATGGTTCAAAGAGATTAAAAAAGGCTTGGAAAAGACGCTGAAAAAGCCTTATCACCCAACCATCTATCTTCTCAGAATTTAATTTCTTACCATCACCTATGTTCAGAGAAACTCCATTGAGAAAAGATTCAAGTCCTCTAAAAATAAACTTCCAAGGTTTTTTAAAAGAACCACATACTACCTATTAGAGTCCTATCCGTTGGAATGAGTACCGTAAATGCTTTTGATAACAGAAACCCACAAAGAATCATTTTTCAAAGGAAATCTCCAAAGCCACTTCCCTTAAAGTGCTTTATTCCTAGACCAAAGATTCCCTATGCCCAACCCACCTAGATCCTTGCTTTTAGTAACCTCTTCCCATCTAACTAAGTGATCTTTTCTCCCTTCCTCAACACCCTCCCAAAAAAAAATCTCTCATCAATCTTTCTAAGATGCTAGCTACTTCCCGTGGTAATTTAAAAATAGAAATGTAATAAATAGGGATACTTCTCAAAACAACTTGTATCAAAACTAACCTGCCTCCTCTAGAAAAACAGCCTTTTTTCCACCCATCCAATCTTTTCTTCACCTTCTCAACAATCGGATTCCAAAATTCCAAGGAATTGGGATTACCTCCAAGAGGGAGGCCTAAATATTTCATAGGCCAAGATCCCACACCACATCCTACAAAGTTGGCAAACTCGTTCAAGACTAGATTATTAACATTAATCCCTGCCACAACACACTTCTCTAAATTAATTTTCAATCCGGAAAGAGAGCAAAACAATTTAACTGTGTTCATCAAATTTTCAAACCTCTCTTTATTGTTAAGGATAAAGAAGATAGTATCATCTGCAAATTGCAAATGAGACACATTATATCTATTTCTTCCTATTTTAAAACCCTCTAAAACATCATTATCCATACCTCTCGAAACCAATCTGCTTAAAACATAGACCACTAATATAAATAAAAAAGGAGATATGGGGTCCCCTTGTCTCGAGCCTCTAGAATCTTTAAATTTTCCTCTAGGTCTCCCATTAATAATCATTGAAAAATTGACTGAGTTCAAACAACCCTTAATCCATTTTCTCCAAATCCCTCCAAAACCCTTTTTCTCTAAGACTAAATCAATAAAATTCCAATTCACATGATCATAAGCTTTTTCGAAGTCAATTTTGAAGACACTTCCTTTTTGTTACTTCTATAATCCTCAATAATCTCATTTGCCACCAGCACCACGTCCAAAATCTGCCTATCTCTAACAAAAGCCCCTTGATTTGTAGAAACAGTTTCCTCCAAAACTTCTCTTAATCTAGCAGCCAACACCTTTGCCAGGATCTTGTAAATGCTGCAAACTAAGCTTATAGGTCTGAATTCAGCCAATCTCATTGCTTTTAATTTCTTTGGGATGAAGCAAATGAAAGTTGCATTGTTACATGCATTCACCACTCCGTCACTGTGAAATTCATGAAAAACTTTCATCACATCCAACTTGAGAATATCCTAACACTCTAGAAAAATAGCCATTGTGAAGCCATCTAACTGCCCTTTTGACCTCTTCTTCCTCAAATTGCCTTTCAAGCCACAACCTGCTTTCTGAAGAGATTGGAGCCCAATCCAAGCCCAAAATGTAAAAAAAAATTTCCTCTTTTTCTGAATAAAGATACTGAAAAAATCTCAAAACTTCCTTAGCAATATCTTCTTCCTCCTCCAAAATAGTTCCATCATCCACAACTAACTTATTCATCAACTTTTTAATTTTCCTCCCACTTGCTATTGTATGAAACATCTTTGAGTTATTCTCCCAATCCTTAATCCAATCAATTTTTGCCTTCTGCTTCCAAGAAATTTCTTCCAAAGATATGACCTCCAATCTTAGTTTTAACTCATCCCTCGTTGATCTTAGCTCCAAATTACCATGATCTAAAATCTCCTTATCATCTAACTCCTTAATTTTGGAAATAATAGCCTTTTTTTCAAAACCTATGTTTCCAAACACCACTTTATTCCATTTTCTGAAATTCTTTTTCAGATGATCAAGCTTCCTTGCAAATTTATATCCTTCCCATCTAAAGTTTTGAGGCTCCTCCCACCATCTTCTAACACAATCTTTGGAAGTACCATGATTTTGCCACATGTTCTCGAATCTAAAAAGGGTTGGACCCCACTTAAACGCAATAGTATTTAAGATAATTGGACAATGATCAGAAGTGACCCTCGATAAGGCTTCTTGCCTCGCATTTAAGAATATATCCTCCTAACCTATGGTAAAAAGAAATCTATCAATTTTTCTGCAAACCAATCTCTCTCTCAAATTTGACCACGTAAATTCTGCATTATGTAATCTAATATCCCTCAGTTCAGACTCTTGGATAAAGCTATCAAAGCTTCCCATGCTTCTAGTGACCCTATTGACCCCCATTTTTTCAAATCGAAACCTAACCACGTTAAAATCGCCGCCAAGACACCAATTAGGACTACATAAACCATACAAAGCTGCTAACTCCTCCCAAAACCAGTTTCTAATGCTACATCTATTCGGACCATAAATGCCAGAAAACCACCACTCAACACCATCAAAGTTTCTAAACTTGACTGACACAGAAAACTCACCCGAGACAAACTCCACAGCGTTTAAAATTCTCACATCCCAAACTACAACTACCCCCCTCCTCTTCCTATAGAAGGAATAAACGACCAATTTTTAAATCTATTTCCCCAAATGCTATTCATCATCCTCCCATCTATGTCTTCCAACTTAGTCTCCTGTAGAGAAACTAGATCAGGATTTTCTTTCAAAATGACATCCCTAACAATTTTCCTCTTATTAGGACACCCTAACCCCCTCACATTCCAACTAAGAATCTTCGTAAAAACTGGATAGCCTTAAAAAACACTCAAACCAAATGTAAACAGAACTACTTCGACACTTGATATTTTATCAACTGATTTTATGTCTTATAGATTCATCAAGGAATTTTTTCATGTCATATATGATAACATATATCAATATAGAGGTGATATTGTATCTGCAGATATGTAAAAATAAAAAAATGACACGTAATTCTTACTTGGACTATAATATAAGAAGTTAACGTTGAAAATATCTTTGATTAATAGAAGAAGTATGAAGGAAACTTGAAATCAATAAGATATAGAATCTTCGCAGTAATTGTTGGCATTTTTTTGAAATCTTCCTTTGAAGTATGATTACAACAATATTTATTGAAGAATTTTTTTTATACGTAAATTATTGTATCAAGAGAAAAAAGCCAAAAGGCTATACAAAAACTAAAGGGAAAGATACCGAGTGCCAAAAAATTCAGTTGTGATAGAAGGATCTAAAGAGTAGATCCAATCTTTACACAAAAAAAAAGATTGAAAAAACAGGACTTTTTTCCAAGAATTAGAAGAACCGTTAAAAGCCCTTGAATTCCATTCTTTCCAAAGAAAATGTAGCAAAGGTTTATCGAAGAAATCTAAAACCAAATTTAGCTCTAATTAAGGTACCTAGGCTACTACAGATGGAAGTACTCAGTTGTAGACTATTTACCGCAAGTTCAATTTTGATAACTGATAAGAATCTTACTCTCTACATCAAATCGAATTTGAATAAACTTGGAATTGAAATTTCTAGAATTTGTCCTTTTTTTACCTTTTGATTTTTCTTTCAACAGTTTCTATCGATGTGCACTGGCAGAGGCCATGTTTATTACATGGTATCTCTCTTATATTATCTCATTAACTTATGTTTTCCCCATCACAGGGACCTCCAGTTTGTAGTTCCAGTGCACTAACGAATTTTGTCCCAGATTATGGCATGGAGGAATTTTTGGAAGTCCTTCAGCGGCATGCTCAATTAGTGCAGGGTTTCTGGGCTCCAAAAAGTACATTGTTATTTCCAGATGACGGTGCTGAATGTTTGGCTAGAGATTTCACCCTACTTTTACTTAGCAAGAATCCGGTAGTCAGTTATTCACAACTTAATATCCACAAGTCTCTTCGTGACAAAGTAAAGCGCTTCTTGAATGTCTTAGCTGTAGAAAGGCCTCTTTGTAAGGATTGGAAATTCAAGGAGCGCACAGATATGTCCTTTATAAGACTCCATCCACAGGTTGTCCGGGAGCAAGAAAAGATTTGGGAACAGGCAGAAGAAAAGATAAATAGTCATATACGTAATAGAGGTGAAAGAAGTGGGCCAAGTGCAAAGACTGTGACATCAAAGCCTAACATGATTAGCAAGCCAATGAATCCTGATAAAGGTGGGACTAAAAGCAGTAGTGGAACTGTTAGAGGGAAGATTACCATGTCGGATGAAACTCGAGAAGCTCTACCAAAAGCCCTTCAGAAACTTTTGCAAATTCACAAGGTTTGCAGGTAAATTTTCTATGCTTCTGTATATGTTGCATAACTAAATCACCTTGGCTATTGTTGTTGATAATTCAGTATTTGCACTCAAGATTAGAGCATGTTTATGTATTAAGTAGGATGTCTCCTTAATTATTGCCAACTTCATTTAGGTCTATATCCATTTTTATGTTATGCATGCTAGCTTCATATCTTATGGTTTACACGAGTTAATGGAGAAATTGGTGACATATACTTCATGCGCTCCATCTGTCTCTCTCCCTTTTTATTTTAGGTCGTAGTAGTACATGTTGGACAGCCTTTAGTCGTTGGATTCCTTTGAGGCTTGAGCTGTCCACGAAAAACAGGGTGGTTGAATATTCGTGGATTATGGTATGAGGATTCAAATTCAAAAGCTTGAATTTAGGTCTATATCAACACCAGGGGCTGGCCTAGTGGTAAGGGGGAATGCTGAGATGCGTTGATTAGGCGTACATCTTGGGTTTAATTCCGCCTAGCTTCAATTTCTTGGGGCCACTTGGAGGTCTTTCGGTCAAACTGCCAGGGTCCCATTGGAATAGTCGGGCGAAGTCCGGAGACCCACAGTTACATAAAAAAAACATCAAAAGCTTGGAAGTTTGCTATTTGCATCTGAAGCTTGGAATTTGGTAATGAGGATGCCAAGTTAATTAAGACTGCAGGGTTATTTGCACCCTTGTATAAGGTTCTTGTTTGAAAAGCTCGTTACATATATGTTTTGTAATGACTTTACAGCATACTTAGATTCCTTTGTGCATAATGGAACTTCTAAGTTGAAGGGAGTTGTCAGCTGCAGCAGTTGAGAACTGAGAGTATTCTTGCAGGACTAAGTATTAAACTTTAATCACATACAATTCATGACAGACTGAAATCGTTTAATTTCTTTTCTTTTTATAGGAGACATCGATGTTTTGTTAATATATCAAAATTGAAGGAGGACTAGCAATCCTCATTGTAACTCAATTGTTACTAAATGAAAAAAAGAACATTTAGTTACTAATTAATCAGTGGTATTTCAGATTTATAAAAAAACTATCACAGCTTCTTGTTGTTTTGGAATGGTACAGGGTTGACCATGATGTTTATTTATACCATGTTGGATGCTGTACGACCAATCAGATACAGGACATATGTGGGTGTATGTTTTAAAGAGGGATATTTGACGCTTCATAGGCATATTAGTTGTATTAATGATTTTTTGGCAGTAGGATGGTTAGAACATGGATGACTCGGTTCAGTTTAACTGACAGCAGATCCATTTAACCAATAACGGCCTTTACTTCACATTTTAAGACCTTAAATGAAGCAATGTAAGTTTTTTTTTAGGAATCTGACTCTTTGTGGGATTAGTTTTTGCCTTTTAAATGCATTGATGCATCCCATGGTTCTCCAAAATTGCTTGAAGCTTTTGACTCTGATTGCTGTTGACTAATGGTAGCATACCTTACTATTGGCAGCTTTCAATTGATATGCCAAGGTTTGCGTGATTTGGCTGTGTCCCAGTCTAGTCTTCCCAAGGCCGATCCTAGAATGGTAGCTGCCGCATATGGCGCTGATGCTCCTCCAGATGAATTGAAGAAAATCATAAGTTCGGTTGCAACAGAGATTCATGGTCTTTATGTCTTAACATCATCGCCCGAGCATCCAGAATATGATCCATTGAGGTTGTTCTGATTTTCTTTTGCTGTCATTAGAGTACCTTTATGTTCTTTTTTAATTAATGTGCTGGACTACTATATTTTGTGGTCTTGACTACTTTGCACTTGCAGAAAAGTTGTCATTGAACTTCTTCGTGGAAACGGGCCAAAATCAATGCTTAAGAAGGCTGATGTGATGCAAGCTGCTCAAATAAAGCTTGGGAGAGATATTACCAATAATGAGTACAGCAAGGTCAGTTGCAGAACTACTGTAATATTTTTTTTTTAAATTACTAAAAGGCTGGAAACGATTGTGTAATTTCGGAAACTGGGTATGGAGTATTAGTGCATGATGGTGTAATAACATAGATCTTTATTGTTAACGTAAAACTCCCTGCACACTTGATTGTCATATCAGATCGCCATTGGCAGTGAGCCAGTGCTCAGACCAATCCAGTATGTAACATGTTTCAAAGATGTTTGTTGATGTACTCGTCCAGTTCTTTGACTTCATTTATATGACACTAAACAAATATCCGTGCATTAAACAGAATTAAATAAATGCATAAAAAACCAAAAACTTGATAATGAATTATGTAACAATGATGTGGGAAATATATAAAATTAATAACCATGTCATGAGGGATGAGACATATAGCATTCGTTGATATAACGATGTAGATACTCAATTAAAACAATATGACTGGTTCCCATGACCATTGTAAAAATGAATTTTGAGAAACAAAGTTTGAATATTTGAGTATAATTTGTGCAGGTCATGCATGACTAACATATGCGTTTCCAAACTTGACTATCATGTGATCATCCTCGTTTGTTCTTTTGTGCAGGTCATGACTGACATATGCGTTTCCAGGGGCTCTGCGTGGCTCCTGAAAGGCGGGGATGGAAATTTAAAATGATTAGTTACTTCTCAACGGATTGCAAAACACAGTTAAGGTTCAAAGTTTCGATGCATAGATTTTCTTCTTCCGTACAATATGCATTTGTTAGTAATATCTAGCACTAGATCACTATGCATATTGAATTGGCTGGATTTTCTGAGTCATGTGACTGATTTCATCCCCATTTACAGAGTCTAATGCAATCCTTGCATGGAAAATTTGCATGCTGGTAGGCCTGTAGCTACTAAAGGAACAAAATGCTAATTAGAAGTCTTGACGTTGATACTTCAATCGCAATGGTCCTTTTTCTATCCCATATAATCCAGTTCCTAAAATACAGAGTTACGTGCTATATAACTATTCTTCTCTCTTATATGAGGTTGATAGGGAGAATTTTTTAAATTTGGGTTGCATATGATAATGTCCTGTAACTCTATTCTTCTTTTTTGGTCATTAAAAGTAGCTTATCTATCAATTTGGGTTTTTAGGTGATCATCCGGATTCCCCTTCGCTATTCTTTGGGTCATTTGGTGGGAATGTAATTCTAGGATTTTCTTATGGGATTTAGAATTCTTTTTGTAAAGTTCTTATCATGCTTGTTGGGGTTTTCTTAAAATAGCAGGGGTTTTTGTTCTCGGGTTTTGATTATGAAAAAACCTAGGTGGAGTCTGCTTTTTTTCTCTCTTTGGTACTTTTTTGTGAATAATACGTAGATAAACTGATAATAAAATACGATGACGTGTTGGTTGAACATTATGATAGCCAATGTATATGTTACTCGGGATATATCTCATTGAATGATTAGGGCGGTAAAGAAGCCAAGCTGAATCGAGTTATTCGCCACTTTAGTATTGGCTTATTAAGTTTTACACGACGGAGCTGGAGGTCAATTGAAGCTGAATTTTGGAGCAAGCTTGAGCATCCATCCCTGCAAGAAGTGAAAAGTAGTCGGACTCCAGATTACCAAATACCAATCTTCAATTCATTGAACATATTAGCTATAGTTTAGGGAGGAATTTGAAGTGAAATAATATTCTTTTTGTTTATTACTTTTTAAATCTCATATAAGGTGTGGTTGGAGTGTAGAAATCATTGATTAGATACCAAGAAAACTGTTTTTAGGGGATAGAAAGAGTGATTGATTGATGATATGAGTCAGTTTTTGTGGTTGTCTTCCATCTGGGGAAACAAATTTTGATAAAGAAAGCCGGGTTCTAGTGAAGATTTTTTTTGTTATTCTTATATATATGATATTTTATTTTTCTAACAATATGAATTGAGAAGCTTTGTACTCATATTCATATTCATGAGGTCGAGGGGTTCTATGACAATTGTAATCTCCATATAATTTTTAAATATTATTAAAAAAATTATATTTTCAATTGTAATCTGCATATAATTTTGGTATTCCTAGAGTATTAAAAATTCAATACTTTTACTTCTCATTTAATGTCAAGTGAGTATCATTCTTTTTAAAGTTTAAAGTTTACTCATTTTTCATTCTGAGTTAAATATTAACTTTAATACATGTGGTAGAATGTTAATGGGAGCATTGAAAACTACGTACTTCTGGAGTACTGAAAAATTTAAATAAAAAAATCTTGAGGCTGTTGGTTTGAGTAGCAGAATACATCTAAATTCATAAAATTGTAATTATGAAGAGAGCAATACCATTTCTTTTAGAAAATTAATCCAACTTCTCCTCTATTCTTGTTGGCTGGTCATAAGGTGAGAATTTTCTTCGATTCATATCACATCCAATCTGATCCGGATTCTCTCCTATTTCAAAGGACATCAGAGAATCTTGTTGAATCTAGACTATCCATTTAAAAATGGACGGTTGAGATTCAATTATTAAAAGATAAAATAAAAAAAATAAAAAAAATAAAAATAATCATATAATTTTGGAATCGTGTTAACAGATCCCTAGGAGGGGTTCTATTTCCCACCAATCACATTTCTTATTGTAAAAACACATGATAAAAACAATTGAAAAAACTACAAAAAAAAGGAACAACTGTTTAATCCTAAATTTGTTTTATTATAATTCAGAAAGAGAGAGTGAATTACAGAGACTTCATTTCATTCTTTTATAGGAAGTTTCTGCTATAAGCATACTTGACTTATAATATTACGAATAAAAAAAGAAAAAAAACTTTTGGAATTATAATTAATTTTAAGTTTTTTTTTTTAAATAACATAATTGCAAAAGCAAAATAGAATCATGGAAATGGTTTGCAAACATGCTTGTGGAGGATGTAATCCTTGTGGCTATTGGTATGGGGAAGTATGGTCTCTTATTCTATGGTGATGATTTTGTGGGAAACTTTTAGCAGATAATTTGTGTAATCTCAAAATTATCTAGAATTAGTCGGAGAATTACATTTTAAATATGAAGAAATATATTAATTAAATTAAAAAAATATGTTTGTTGCCCTCTGGTATTGGGGGAATTTTCAGGTTTAACGTGATTTTAAAAAAAAATCTAAAAATAAGGTAGTTTTAAAACTAATTTCAAAATTAAGATAGCAGTGGCCACATCGGAAGACGTCTTTTGTAAAGACGACTTTCAGTTGGTAAAAGTCGTATTTACAAAAGACGCTTTCAATTCAGCCTGAAGGCGTCTTTTGCAAAGACGCCTTCAGTGTAGAAACTAACACCGGTATACAAAAATCATCAACAACCTAACCTGCATACAAAAATCATCCATCCTACAGAACATTTTATGATTTTACCACACATTCTCAATGAATAGCATACATTTTTAACAAATTTTATGACTTTACATTTTATATTATTCTACAAAAATCTAAATACAAAAAATATAAATCCATCACGTTTCATATATTTGTAATTGAGTTACTTGTGATGCTGAACATTTCTCCATAATAGCTGCTACACTTTTTTCCTCCACAATAGGTGCGTCTCCATCCACAAGAGGAGTATCTTCCACAATAGGAGAGTTTCAGGCACGTCTTCTACTCCTCCTCCAGGAGCACCAGCTCGTTCTCCTCTACGCTGTTGAGGTTGATGAAATGATTCAGAAGTGGAATCAAGTTGAGTCACTGACTCACCTCCGAATGTATAAAAGACCGGTGGTGTGTATGGCTCTTGCTGAGACATAAATGGTTCATCTCGAGGCATGTGTGATTCTTGTTGACTTATTTGAGATGAGTTATGCACTCCATGCCTTCAGAACAAAGGAGTTTGATAAGCCATATTCGCTTGTTTTATTGCTTGTGTAGTTGTCTCATACACATTACGGATTCGAGGCATTATCCAAGACGGTTAAGTATTATCAAGTGTCAAATTGTTAATATTGTCCAGACTCTCCGTCTGCATAGATAAAAATATATTAAATAAATTACTTATTAAATAACCATATAAGCCTATGAATTACATAAATTAATAAAAAATTATCATTAAATCATATAACGCTCTCTGTTGAGTTATGTATAACCGTATGATTCTCTGATACCATAACATGTATGAGCTGTCATATCCATGTTCATCCACGTGCCCCTCAGCAATTTTTAAATGTATGAGCTGTCATTAACATGTGAGATCAAATGAGTTAGAAATATACCTACGGTTTGAGGAGTTCTTATTAGTGATTTGAGATATTGATAATTTTTTTTGTGAAGGAAAGTGAGAGGGTGCAATGCCAGCAAAATGACAGTAAACTCCGGCCACAATCGACGGTGAATGGCGGCGGGGAAGGGTGTTCGCGGGCTGAGGGGCTGTTTTGTTCGCGGGCTGAGGCTGAGGAACAACTGCTTCTGCTTTCTGTACCGTGATTTTTAAAGGTAACGTTGAAGACGTCTTTTGTCGTTGTCTCATATTTGTGGCCACGCCACCACAATGCTTCTTTTGCAAAGACGCCTTCATCTTAGGTGTATCATTCCACTTTACTTTTAGAATTAGCTGATACCTTAACATGTTGAGTTATGTATAACCGTATGATTCTCTGACACCATAACATGTATGAGCTGTCATATACATGTTCATCCACGTGCCTCTCAGCAATTTTTAAATGTATGAGCTGTCATTAACATGTGAGATCAAATGAGTTAGAAATATACTTACGGTTTGAGGAGTTCTTGTTAATAATTTGAGAGATTGAGAATTTTTTTTTGTGAAGGAAAGTGAGAGGGTGCAATGCCAGCAAAATGACAGTAAACTCCGGTCACAATCGACGGTGAATGGCGGCGGGGAAGAGTGTTCGCGGGCTGAGGGGCTGTTTTGTTCGCAGGCTGAGGCTGAGGAACAACTACTTCTGCTTTCTGTACCGCGATTTTTAAAGGTAACGTTGAAGACGTCTTTTGTCGTTGTCTCATATTTGTGGCCACGCCACCACGATGCTTCTTTTGCAAAGACGCCTTCATCTTAGGTGTATCATTCCACTTTACTTTTAGAATTAGCTGATACCATAACATGTTGAGTTATGTATAACCGCATGATTCTTTGATACCATAACATGTATGAGCTGTCATATCCATGTTCATCCACGTGCCCCTCAGCAATTTTTAAATGTATGAGCTGTCATTAACATGTGAGATCAAATGAGTTAGAAATATACCTACGGTTTGAGGAGTTCTTGTTAGTGATTTGAGAGATTGAGAATTTTTTTTTGTGAAGGAAAGTGAGAGGGTGCAATGCCAGCAAAATGACAGTAAACTCCGGCCACAATCGACGGTGAATGGCGGCGGGGAAGGGTGTTCGCTGGCTGAGGGGCTGTTTTGTTCGCGGGCTGAGGCTGAGGAACAACTGCTTCTGCTTTCTGTACCGCGATTTTTAAAGGTAAAGTTGAAGACGTCTTTTGTCGTTGTCTCATATTTGTGGTCACGCCACCACAATGGTTCTTTTGCAAAGACGCATTCATCTTAGGTATCATTCCACTTTACATTTAGAATTAGTTTAAAAAACATTATACTTTAATTATTATTTTTTCAAAAATACCGTAGAATACTAAAAAAATCCCTGGTATTGGCCGAATAGAAACGACTAAAGAGAGGGACGAAGGCCTGCGGTCCCTAAAACCCTAGAGGGTAAAAAAGAGTAGACATACTCATCCGAGCCAAAGGTACAGCCTAAAACCCTGATAATGTCTTCATCCATTTCCGTTCGCCATCTCCGTCACCTCTCCACCACAGCCACTGCTGCCGCTACGGCCTCAGATATTGCTACTACAGCTACAGAGCCAACGACCTCTTCTATATCTATCTCTAAAGCAAAATCAAAGCTCAGATCCGAGTACGATCCAGACAAAGCTTTGGACATCTACTCTTCAGTCTCTAAGCACTATTCTTCCCCTGTATCATCTCGCTACGCTCAGGAACTTACAGTCAGGCGCCTCGCCAAGTCTCACCGTTTTGCTGACATCGAATCCCTAATCGAGTCCCACAAAAATGATCCCAAGATCACCCAGGAACCATACCTGTCCACCTTGATTCGATCTTACGGTCGAGCGGGCATGTTCGAGCAGGCTATGAGGACTTATGCTCAAATGGGCGACTTGGGGACTCCGAGATCGGCGATTTCCTTCAATGCTCTGTTATCGGCCTGTAATCAATCGAAGCTTTTCGATAAAGTTCCGAAACTCTTCGAAGAAATTCCAAGGACATACGGGTTTTCACCGGATAAAATCTCCTATGGTATATTGGTGAAGTCCTATTGCGAAGCTGGGTTTCCTGACAGGGCGATGAATACTTTGAGTGAGATGGAGGAGAAAGGCGTTGAGATAACTGCGGTGACTTTTACGACCATATTGGATGCTCTGTACAAGCGAGGAAAGAGTGAGGAGGCAGACAAATTGTGGAATGAGATGGTGAACAAAGGGTGTGAGATTGATGTAGCTGCCTATAACGTTAAGATCATGTACGAGTATGGAGGCCAGCCGGAGAATGTGAAGGCTTTGATTGAGGAAATGAGCAATGCTGGTCTGAAACCGGATACCATTAGTTACAATTACTTGATGACAAGTTATTGTAAGAGTGGGATGCTTGATGAAGCAAAGAAGGTCTATGACGAATTGGAAATCAATGGATGCAAACCAAATGCAGCCACTTTTCGGACATTGATATTTTATTTGTGCAGAAATGGTGATTATGAGAAGGGTTATAAGGTTTTCAAGGAGAGCGTGAGGATGCATAAGATTCCAGATTTTAACACAATGAGGCATTTGGTGGAGGGATTGGTGCAGAAGGATAAAAAGAAAGAGGCTAAGGGATTGGTAAGGACGATCAAGAAGAAGTTCCCTCCTAACTTTTTGAATGCTTGGAAAAAAGTCGAGGATAATCTCGGTTTGGCTTCGGTTTCCGATGATTCTTCGGTCTCTGATAAGGATGAAGCTGCCAGAAGTTGAGTTTTGGTTAAACATTTCATTGGGTTTTTTTTCTTCAGTTCACAGCTCCATATTGACATCTTTAACTGCAAAAATCGATGTGCTTTAAATAATTGAAATTTGAGAATTTTTCTAAGCTTTGCAGGTTTCAGATGTTTATGTAATGGGTTGGCTGTGAAAGCCTGCTTGGAGCTGCCATGGAACTACATAAGTATGAAAGCTTCAATTTTGATCAATGTTTAATCTGAATTTTAGGTCTCTTCCTATTTATCGGTATGCTCAAAGTTAAAACTTTTATATTTCATTGCTAGGGATCATGGGATTGAATTATTCAGTCCCAATATACTTGACTATGAGAATTAAAAAGTGCAGTTTGTGAAAGGGATCTGTGTGTCATTGCATCCTTTATTCTCCCTTGTTCCTATTAGGATCCAAACTTGGAAACTTCCTGGGAACCTTAGAAGGTTGGTCGCCATGGTGCTCTTTCAAATGGTGCGTGCTTCGGTTCGAGAGTTCAAGTCATGTCTAGTTACTATTATCTTATCCCTTCAACATTTACCTTATTTTCCACCATTTTTTCATCAAATTTATATCTTCTATAGTCTCTAATTCTCATGTTCCCGAAATATCATTTTATTGCTAAAAATTAAGATTTTAATTTACAAGTTCTCAAGTCTTAAAATTTCAAGTGCTCAATTTTTTATATATGGCAAACTATTAAGTTTTGAATTATCGACTCAAGCACTCTAACATTTTAAAATTTTAGATACATATTGGATAATATAATTTAGTAGAAATTTTTAGCAATGTTGCATTACCTATTATTTTTTAATTTATAATATTTCTTATTAAATAATTATAATGACATCTAAAGATATCAATATTTATAATATTGATGAGAAAACTGAGTTTTTTAATATAAGGAAAATAATATTTGATGAAAATAAAGACAAGTTTAAATAAAAAACTATTTTAAAAGCTCGCCGATAGGCCTGATCCTTCGACACAGCTCGATAGTCCGTTTCAAGCACGGACCCATAGACTGGGCCTGTTGATTGATCAACGGCACGCTAGACAGGGTTAGGGTCAACAATTTTTGGACTAGGTCGGCCCGGCCTGACTCTTTGACGATCGTGAGATGTTATACGTGCGTCAACTGTGTCTGTCCACTGGTATAGTTTGATGTGTCAATGCCTATGTCTTTTTTTCTTTTTCTTTTTCAAATTTAAACGTCAACCTACCATCATACAAATTCTCACAATTCACTTTATAAAGAATTGAGATTATTTGTCGTTAGGCTTCTATCGACAAGCTCAACCATAAAAGAACAGTCCAACGACAGAAGAACGTTTCGGCCCATCTCGATTGTTAGATCAGATCTCAATAGTCTATGTGAGTTGAGCTGAAAAAATAAAAAATAAAATATTCTCTCTTCTTTTTTAATCTAAGCAGATCTGACAGCTAAATTAAAATTTCACCGAGTCATTGCTCATCCACATCAGTGTAGTATTAGTTAATATAATAAGAGTGCAGTACCAAGCTAGGGAGAGAGAGACATAGTACTTTCCCCTTTAAGATTGTATTACTTCGGAGTAATCAAGAGAATAAGAGATTACTTCGGGGTTATCAAGAGAAGAGAAAAACAGTTCCTTGATTTTTAGAAAGATTTCTAGATTTGTAAGGGAAAAGACTTGGGTTTACTATTAAAACTCACAGGATATATACGTTTTCTAGGCTTTATGAAAACTGGACCAGAAGGTATTTATATCTAGTGATATAGGTTTCCCTTTGGTTTTATTTTTGTCATCCTTGGATAATGCCCCTTATATTATGTAGTTCTTTTGATTGATATATTTTATCTTTTTAACAAACAAAAAAACAAGAGAGAGAACAACAATCTTCAATTCTATGTTTAAACATCACAAGCCTTCATAAAGCTCATAGTCATTACATGAGCAACAAACAACATAAACTTTGCACATGACGAGCAAATAATTCTATGGTGTAGCCCTGTACAGTAAATGAACTGTTTTTTGGTATAGATGTAGCAAAATTAAGTATATACATATTAAAACGTGGTCAAAACGTGGTCACACACTAAAAATGTGACACCATGCTTAAAATGTGTCACATCCCTAAAATGATGTAACATAGGAAACCCTGCCCGGGGTTCCCCTCGTGGCGGCATGGGGAGCCACCCTTGGGGTTCCCCCCGGGGTGGCATGGGGAGCCCCCCCCCCCCCCCCCCCCNNCCCCCCCCCCCCCCCCCGTGGTGACATGGGGAGCCGCGCCCGGGATTACCCTCGTGGCGGCATGCAGAGCCACCCTCAGGGTTCCCCCGGAGCGACATAGGGAGTCGTGCCCAGGTTTCCCCCGTGGCGGCATGGAGAGCCACCCTTAGGGTTCCCCCCGAGGTGGCATAGCGAGCCACCCTCGGGGTTCCCCCGAAGCGGCATGGGGAGCCGTGCCCGGGGTTCTTTCAGGGCACCGTCAAAGAGTCATTTCCAAGACTCGTTAGGTAGCTACATTCTTCAAGGAGATCTTCCCATCCTGGTGTAGTGAACCTTGTCTTAATCCTACTAGACCACAACCCCCAGATTGTTCCCAGGCAAGAAAAGACCTTCGAATCTTTGTCACTGAACTCGAAGACGAAGTACAACATTTAATACCTAATTTCATATAATGAGATCACTACTTTTATAAAATAGGCGCGTCCTTTACAAGCGTTATTTTGGCATTATCACGCACCGATAAACGTTATTCCATGTAAGTGCTAAATGGACTTGTCTTTATATGCCACATGTTCTTTTGATACGTTACTCTTAACAACATGACTCACTATTTATACTAGCCCCTTGTTCAAAGTTGAGGGTACATCAGTCAAGCTTGAACATGTATTCTGATTTAAGTGTTGCCTAGGTCTTTCGCACTTATTCGTGGGACATACGTCTTTTTGTCTTGATGACTACGGACATCAAATCATATAAATGTAGATCTTACGAGTAGATGCATTTTGGGGAAGTCCCCATAGTTTCATCGTACCTCGAACGAGGCGGAGAACCTCACCCACCCGAGGTGTGTGTAAACACCTCACTGAAGGCGAGGTATGTCACAATACCTCTAATGAGGTGTGTTAGAATGCCTTTACTGAGAGGTGTGTCACATCGCCTCGAACGAGGCGTGACAGCACCTCGAATGAGGCGCTACAAGAACACCTTGTTCAGAGGTGTCGAACGAAGAGTATGACCGCGCCTTGACTGAGGCGCTGACACGCCTCCGAACGATGGAAAGATCTCATTGAAGGATGTAGCCACCTTACAAGTCTTGGAAGTGCCTCTTTGATACCGCCCCGGGAGAAGGATGTAGCCATCTTGCATCTTCCATTTTTTTGCAACCACAAACCGTTCGAGAGCGCCTTAACCCTTGAGGAAATGGAAATTCTCGAATTACTCAAGGAAGGCCATCACACTCTCATAAACTTGATGCAGCATGTGTCCTAAGCAAGAAGTCAAATTTTGGTGGGTGGTTGTGCTATTTTTTCAAGGATGTGGTGTCCTCCAAGAAGAACTCGACGCTGGAAGTTAGAGAGGGTGCCAGATTGAGAGATGAAAGGGTCGAACTCTTCGCTTTGCTGACCATGTGACTTTCTCGATACATCTTCCAAGGTACTTTCTTTCTCATTCTTTCTTTATGCATTTAATTATAAGAATATACAGATATTTAACCATACTCGCCTCATTGACTAGGTGGGTCTCGAACTTTTCTGTTACGTTGTCTCTTCATTTATCTTTCCACTTTGTAGGCCGTCCCGATGATATGGTCAGTGCGCGAGTTTCACAATGGCTATCAGCCTTGCTAAGGGTCGTCGTATCCCCTTAGCACTGATATTCTTGGGAAATCTATATTACATGTTGGATCGCCTCCACGAAGATCTCGAAAGGAACTTGGGTCGGTACAAGATCGACTCTTGTATTGATCTGTCATTCTTACAGATGTTCACTTGGGAGCGGTTCCCAATGTGTGCTCAGTCTCAGTTTGATATTGATTGTGTTGATCCGCCTCGGGAATGGGCATGGTGTAGTAACAAACTTCTGAAGCATCTGTCTTTTTCTACTGATATCGACATCTTTGGGTACTTTATGTCGCAACCCTATACCTTATGTCCGGACGATTACGTTAAGGATGAACTATGACCCTTTTTTGGGAATCACATTGACTTAAGCATGCGTGGTTCTTTCCTTTGGCTCTCTGATACTGACGCGACTATCTTGGCTATTTTGAGACCATCGACACTCCCGGTAGTGCCTGAGCGTGCAAGTGAGGCTGGCCTGAACAATTTTTTGAGCACTTGTTACCAGTACAACTGAGTGGCTCACCAATTTGGTTTCGATCAGTGTATTCCATCGGGGCGACGACCATGTATCCAATTCAGAGAAGCCTCTGAGTATTGGATGGTAGATGCGCATACCCAATGTAGCATTACGTCATTTTTCCGTGTCCCCAATCCACTTGTAAGCTTAATGTGATGACGTTAATGAAGAGGTATTGGGAGGCCTTGGCTGACTTGTGGTTGCAATACCTTCAATCTCCCCATATTGATCTACGGGAGGAAAATATTTACAGAGGGGACCTGACGCTGCGGTCCATGAAACCACCTCCTAGCGGAAGAGTGGGCCAGATGGCTCTTGCTGTACCCTTGAGGAAAAGGAAGGCTCCCTCCGTTGGTCATAAGACTTCCGCTGAGACGTCCGAGTCGAGTGATTCTGATCCTGACTAGGTTGATTCTTCAGCCAATCGTCCTGCATCCTTCTTGAGGTCAACAACTAACCTTAGGCTCAAATCCACACCGATACACAAACGCCCTAGAGTAGTGACGAGGGATGTCCTGGTAGAGAGGCCTGTCACTGCTTTAACTTCAGGAGATTTGGAGCCACCTCGGTGTAAATCCTGAGGTAACATCGTCAGCTCTGACGACGAACCTCCGGTAAGTAACAGTTTTTTTTCTTTTTTTTTCACGCTACCTTTTTGCATTCTAATTTTGTATTAGCAAACAAATGTACTTTACATGCGGCATATATCTCCTCTAGGGAGGTCAGTGAGGCCTGTGAAATGCTCTTGCAACAGCAGGCTGGAGGCGTTTGTGATGTATTTGTAACACCCTCTTTCTCTACATATATATATTAGTTCGATTATTATGACTTAATCTTGTCATACTTCTCTTAGGTCCATAAGTCAGGAATGTTTATGAACTCTCGAGTTTCGAACGTTGCTAGGGGTCCAATCCTGCCCTTACAGATGTTTCGTCAGCATTTCACGAGGTGGAAGTTTTTCGCAACGTATTTTCATGTTTCAGTCTTTATATAAAGTTTCACTTTAGCTCTTCCTTTCCATTTTTCTTTCTTATCGTTTTTTACACTTGTTGTTTTGCTTTTTCAGGACCTTATTGTGCCTCTTTCACCTACTTTAGGCCAACTCCCATTGATTGGACCGTGGGTGTGGACAACGCGGTGAATCCTTCGGTGGATGTCACCTCTGGCCTGAATGCTCCAGCGCCCCCACAGATACGCGCTCTGAGCCTCGAAGTTCGCACTATGATAAACGCACCTTCCTTGATTGTCTTTGTGACTTGAACTTTGTTATTTCTAACTTGCTTCTTCTTTTAAATAGAGTTCCTTCAACATCTTCGCGAATATCCTTAAGTTTTCATCTCCCAATCCCTGGCGTGAATCCATGGGTGAATGCTCAGTTGGTCTTGATATTCCCTTGGAATATCTAAATGATATCGGGATTGACCTCACCTTTAGGGCCACGTACTTTAACATTTTTGAACCTCCCACTGGGGCATGAACGATGCTACAAGGTAAGCCTTCTGCACGTCCAATGACAGCAAAGAAGGCGAGGGTCGAGAGGGAGGCCCATCGAGAGTCTTCTCAGGGTGCTCATAACACTACAGAGGATCGTACCGATCTAGCGTCTACTGTCGATGTCGGATCAAATGGAGATACCTCGGTCGCCAATAGTGGCCAATACTCTTCTTTTGATTTTGAGTCTTTTACCCTGCCACTGTCTCTCCTTCCAAATGAGAAGAAGATCTCGTGATTCGACTACGTCCAACCATACTCGAAGAAAGAAGAAGGTGGTAGACAGATCACTCCCTAGTGGAGTCGGCAAAATGTTTCGAGAGTTTATGGTGATGTGTGTATGAGTGATCTAGTTTATGTCAAGTATGCCTGGGAATGTAGAAGTTTGTGGCCGGATGGTGAATGATAAGAAACCTTAGGCAGCCATCGGAAGATGACAAATGCCTTTAAGACTCTAAAGTAGGCGGGAAACTCGATGAGAGAATATTCTCAGTGTTTGATCCTCGGGATTGATGAGAAGTGATTGCCTCAATAATGGTGCTAGGGATCCCCTTTTATAGATGGGTCAAGTGGGGACCACCCTCACATCCTTTACAATCGCATTTTAAACGCGTGTCAAGACAGAAACTGACACCAGTAAGAGTCAAGCTCAAAATGTGGTCACACACTAAAAACGTGACACCATGCCTAAAATGTGTCACATTCCTAAAACATTGTAACATAGGAAACCTTGCCCGGGGTTCCTCCGTGGTGGCATGGGAAGCTGCGCCCGGGGTACCCCCTATGACGGCATGGAGAGCCACCCTCGGGGTTCCCCCCAGAGAGGCATGGGGAGCTGTGCCTGGGGTTCTCCCGGGGTGGCATCAAAGAGTCACTTCCGAGACTCATAAGGTGGATACATCCTTCAAGGAGATCTTCCCATCCCGGTGTAGCGAACCTTATCTTAATCCTATTAGACCACAGCCCCCAGATTGTTCCCAGGTAAGAAAAGACCTTCGAATCTTTGTCACTAAACTCGAAGGCGAAATACAACATTTAATACCTAATTTCATATAATGGGATCACTTCCTTTATAAAATAGAAGCGTCCTTTACAGGCGTTATTTTATCATTATCATGCACCGATAAGCGTTATTCCACGTAAGTGCCAAATAGGCATGTCTTTTAACATCACATGTTCTCTTTGATATGTTACTCTTAACAACGTGACTCACTATTTACAGGCATTATTTTTTCGTACTTATTTTTGTTAGAGAATGTAATCCTATAAAGTGAATGAGTTAGGAGCAAGATAGCTAGACTTGGCAATGAACACTAACTTGAAGCGACCATGAATGAGTACATATCCCTTACGGAATCGAACTCGTGTCTTCAACATGAAAAGTGCATGTGAGTCTTTGGACATTGGTTAGGCCGAGTTTAGTAAAGTCTGTCTACCTTAGGCACTCTCTTTCTATCCTTTATATCGACTACATGCTATCAAAGATAGAGCACTTTAGGTAGAAGTTGGAGTAAAACAACCCGAAATCCCAAGAGCTAATCCAAAACTTATCTTTCTATTCCCTTTTCTGGTCTACATAATTCTTCAGAGGAAAATATAATATCATTACGAGAAGATAATACTTAGCCCAACCTAATTATCTATAATATATTAAAAGGGGGAAGCAAGTCTATAATTTTTTTGGACAATAATGTCTATATGTTATTATTCTAAATCTTAAAATACCCCTTAAAAGTACATTTGTCACGTTCTTATTCGTTGTTATCATTTGGTACATATGAACAAATCATAAATCTAATGAATACAACTTTTGGTTTGAAATAACACCATTTTTTCATTTTTTTTAACGATAAACAATACCACTTTTATAAGTAGAGAAATATATATTGTCATGATTGAAACAATCAGTATATAATTGTATAAATATAATTACACAAAATTTACAAACGAGAAATGAAATTTGTAATACAAACGAAAATGGAAAATCAAAGCTTAAAATAAAATATGAAATAAATAATTTATTTCTAATGATATCATTTTGTCTTTTAATTTTTTGAGCACAGTTCTACTGTATACTCTTAAGTTTTTTTCTTCAAACACACATGAACATGGTATAACATGGTTGAAACAAAATATATCAACAAATACAAATGATAACGATATAATATTGTACTGATTTTATTCAAATAAATTGAAAACAAATAATATGATATTATATATTTTTATTTAGTTCACATAAACACAATATAATCACAAGTAATAATCACAATTAAAAATATATTATATTTAATTACACGTGCACCGTACATGTATATTGACTAATAAAATTAAAAATGTATATACTCAGGACAAAAGAATATTGGTTGGATATTGTGAGTTTTAATTTTAACGGTTCCAATTAATATTACTATTACTAAAATACCATAGTATGTTCCTTGAGAAAATATTTTTAATTTGAAATAAATATTTCAAAATCTTTTGAAAATAGTTTTCCAAAAATAATTTTTCTAGTGGATTAAAAGGTTTTAAGACTTGTAAGTTTTATATAATAAAAGACATTATTATTAAAATTCTAAACTGAATGAAGCAAGACAATCAAAGTATACAATTTTTTTCTTTTTATTTGTTTTTTTTATTACTTTTAGCATTATATTCATAATCCATGTAAACGTGAAGTTTACTTGTAGTGTCGGGTCTGTGCTTCTGCAACCAACTGCTGTCATCAGTAAAGATCACGAAATGATAGTGGATGTTACGGATCCATTCCATATTGATTGTGAAGGATTCGATCCGAAACCCCAAAAGGCTGTGTCGTTAGGAGCGCATGCAAACGAAACGACAGTTAGACAGTGTGTTTCATCGAGATGGGTAAGGAATCTCTGATACCGTGCGAGTGATATAACCCGCGCTGAATTTTGCCTTTTGCAGTCATATGTCAGGCAAGAAGGTTAATATGAAGAAATTATTCAAAGCTGCGGTCACAATGTGACTTGGGTTCTATATTGTGTAAATCTGATCTGTTGATTTAAATCAGAATGATCTAGATCTATTGAATATAAAAATTAAAAAAATAATTTTATTCTTTAAATTAAAATTGAACAGGCTGAATCGTTTATAATTTAATCCAACGGATATCATAAAGATTCACATTATGACCGGCAGTTGCTATAATAACTCGTTATATGATGTTTGAGTGAAGAGATTATTGTGGCTAGCGGCCATAATGTGAGCCACAAATTGAGATTTGGCATGTGGATCCACGTCAAATGTTATTATATTGGCGTGGGTCTCACCGTCATCAAAATAATATATAAATTTTTTTTATGTGAATCACATGTCAAAGTAAAAAATAAATATTTTTTTTTCTGTTATTCCCCAACGTTTTCAAAACGAAATTTTAATTAATTTTATGGTTTTTTGGATACTTAATTAATGTTTAAGTAGTTAGTTTTTAATTTGTTAGTTGAGTATTTAATGAGTTAGTTGGGTTTTGGTAGTTTTTTATTAATTTGATTTTTTTTAAAAATTTTATCTCATTTTTATTAAAGCGCTATTCTTATTCACTTATCACTTCAATCTCTATTTTTTTTACTTCATTTCTCAATTCAACCCAACAAATTTTTACTTCATTTCATCATTCCTTCATTTATCCAAGCAATTAGCGCATACTAATATTAAGATAATAATCTATTTAGTTGACGTTTAGTGTTATTCATTTTTTGCTTCATTTATTGTTTTAGTTAACTAAATTTTGTTTGCTTTATGTGTTTGTAGTGCTAATTTCTTATGTGTGTTTTCTTATGCTTATTACATGTTAATGTGATTAATTTTTTTGCTATTTTAGTTTGAAAACGACAATGATCACAATTGCTTTTACTATTTTTTTTTAAAAATTCTACTGTTTTATGGGGTTTTTTGTACTGTTTTACAGTTTTTTAAAATTTTAAAATCTTTAAAGATTTACTTTTTTTGCTATTTTTACCGATTTTACTTGTATTTTTAAATTTTTACAGTTTTAGTTTTTTTTTTACAGATTTTACTGTTTTTACAGTTTTTTTAAATGTTTACAGATCTTAATTTTTTTGGCAGTTTTTACTGTTTTTAAGTTTTTTAACTGTTATTAAGTTTTTTTACTGTTTTTTAAGAATATATTAGAATTAAGAATAATTGAATTTTAGATATGTGAATAAATAAACATGTTTATGTGATAAGTATGAGAATTATTTGTTTGATTTTGTTTTGTTTCGTTACTCTCATACAATATTGGTTACTTTATTTTGTAGTAATTTATCTTGCAATTAATAGAAGGAGCAGAAGATGAGATTCTTGAGTCTTATATAGGATAATTTTCAGTAGTGTAGAAGAGTGTGATGAATTTTATAACAAGTATGGTTTACAACTTGATTTTAGCATTAGCAAAATGAAAAGACAGTTTGGATAAGTATGAGAACCAAACAATTATTAATCTTGTTTGTTCAACAGAAGGCTTCGTAAAGACTTAGATCCACTAAAAGATAAGAGAATATAAAGGTTAGAAACAAGAACTGGTTGTAAAACATGTATTAAATTTCATTGTAACGATAATGGGTGTTGGAGAATCATTCACTTCAATTCAGAACATAATCATGAATTGGCTAGGCTTGAGGAAAAGGCAATTTCTTCGATCTGGACGAAAAATTACTGATGCTAAAAAAGGTATCATACAAACTATGGTTGATTCAGGCATGAGAACAAAACAAGCATATTCATTCATGGTTAATGAGTCTGGGGGAGTAAGTTCTGTTGGATTTACTAGGAGGGATTGTTTTTTAGGGATGGCAACTAATTAAGGTTGGAGATGCACAAAGTGTGATGAACTCATTCTAATTAGATCAAGAAAATAGAATGACAAATGTTTTTTAGGGATGGCAGATCAAGGCTTGCCTATGATAGTTTTGGAGATGTAGTTATATTTGATACAACTTATCGCACAAACAAGTACAACATGATATGTGTGCCGGTTGTAGGGGTTAACCACTATTGGATGAGTGTTATCTTTGGTTGTGCATTTTTACTAGATGAAACAACTGCTTCATTTGTTTGGTTATTTGAAACACATTTGGAATCAATGGGTGGTCGGCAACTAAGAACGATATTCACAGATCAAGATCAAGCAATGTCTAATGCAATATCTTTAGTTTTTCTTGAGTCAATTCATCGCCTTTGCATTTGGCATATCTCAAAAAATGATACACAACATCTATCTTCATTGTATGCAAATCTAGAATTTAAGAGGGAGTTTAACAAATGTCTGCATTGGTCTGATTCACCATGAGTTTGAGGTAACTTGAAAATTCCATGCTAACCAAGTTTGGTTTAGAAGAATATATATGCTTGAAGCATCTCCATGAGTTAAGAGCTAAGTGGTGTCTCGCTTTTAGTATGGATACATTTTATGCCAGAATTAGATCATCGAAATGAAGTGTGAGTACAAAGAATGTGTTTCAGCATATGTCGACTAAGACAATGCGGCTTACTAAATTTGTGCTTCATTATGAGAAGATTACAGAACATATGAGGGAAAAAGAGTTAGAAGAATATTTTTGTTGCCACCAAGGTATGCCTCCCAATACAAATGAATGTGGACCCATTATAGTTCAAGCTGCACATATGTATACTCGTACTTTATTCAAACACTTCAAACTTGAGTTGTCATCAATATTGTATGTCTTCATTAACAAGAAATGTATCACAGATTCCATCGAATATTTTCATGTTGGAATACATGGGAAAGAAATGAGTTGGGAGGTTCTTTACCACTCATTTTTTGAGACAATTACTTCTTCATGTAACAAGTTTAAATCTTTTGAGATCTTATGTCGTCATGCATTAAGAGTTTTGATTGAAAAAAATGTTGTCAAATTACCCTCACAGTATATCTTGGAAAGGCGGATAAAAATGGCGAAACAATGTGATACAAAATCAAGTTCTTCCTCCATTTCACACACATATCAGAAAATTATTAGAGCATTGCGGTGTAATGAAATGGTGTGTGCTGCTTATAGACTTGGTAAAATTACATCAGAAATAGATGAAGGTAGTAAGATTATGAAAGATAAGTTTGCTAAAGGCTTGCAAATTCTTAAGAAAGAAACGAACAAGTGCAGTGTGATGGACACTATTGATGGTAGAAGCAATGACGATTATTTGAAAAATGGCATACAATTAGGATATGGTCAAAAGACAATAATGGATCCTCCATGTATGAGACCAAAATGAGTCTCTAATGCAAGACTAAAAAGCAACTTGGAGAAGTATAAGAAAAAGAAACCAAAAGAAGCATCATCTGGTATGTAAATTTTAATTTTATTTCTATGTTAATAAAATAATATTATGTTATCTTACTGATTATGACTAAATAATTTCATGTACCAGGAGTTAGGAAGTAATAATTTTTCTCATTTCCAAGTCAAGAATCTTCTTTCCAACCAGTTAGTCAAATAAATTAAGATACAATCACCAATGATATAGTATTTGATTTTTCTTAGATAATTTGTTTATTATATGTCGTTTAAAATGATTTACAACTTACAAATTTTGTTAAATTAGGCTATGTCCCACCTTTTAACTTTATGAATTCAATGTAAAGTGATGGTCATAATTTGTAATATATCGAGGTAATTAATCTTTTTAATAGAGTTGTTCATCTTTAAATTTATATCAACTAACATTTTTTAAATACTGATAGTCATATATTCTAATTAATTTCAGGATCTCAATGGATATGAGAATAGAAATAAATACTCAAGTGGAAGCTAAATTATGTCAACAAGTATACATGTATTAACTGTTCTTGGTTGAGTGTCGTATCATTATTACTTAATTTATGTGTTGTTCAAACTTTATCGATATGTAAACATGTATTAACTTTTCTTGGTTGAATGTTGTATCCTTATTACTTAATTTAAAGGATTAGATAAATTGAAAAAAAACTCCAATTAGAGTTTTTGTCAGCAGGAATTATTTATACTTGTGTTAATTACGGCGGAAATAGATGAAGGTAGTAATATTGTGGAAGATAAGTTCGCTGAAGGCTTGCAACTTCTTACAAAAGAAATGAAAGAGTGCATTGTGTAGACACTGTTGATGGTAGAAGCAACGACGATTATTTGACAAATGACATACAATTAGGATATGGTCAAAAGACAATAATGGATCCTCCATGTATAAGGTCAAAGGAGTCTCTAATGCAAGATTAAAAAGCAACTTGGAGAAGTGTAAGAAAAAGAAACGAAAAGAAGGATCATATGGTAAGTAAATTTTAATTTTATTTCTATGCTAATAAAGTAATATTATGTTATTTTACTGGTTATGACTAAATAATTTCATGTATTAGGAGTTAGAAAGCAACAATTTTCCTCATTTCCAAGTCAATGTCTTCTTTCCAACCATTTAGTCAAATAAATCAAGATACAATCACCAATGATCTGGTATTTAAATTTTATTAGATAATTTGTTAAATATACATTGTTTAAAATAATTTACGACTTACAAAATTTTGTTGAAATAGGCTATGTCCTCACCTTTTAACTTTATGAATTCAATGCAAACTGATGGTCATATTTTGCAATATATCGAGGTAATTAATCTTTTTAATAGAGTTGTTCATCTTTAAATTTTTATCAACTAAGATTTTTTAAGTATTGATTGTCATATATTCTAATTAATTTCAGGATCTCAATGGATATGAGACTAGAAATAAATACTGAAGTGGAAGCTAAATTATGTCGACATGTATACATGTATTAACTGTTATTGGTTGAATGTTGTATTGTTATTAGTTAATTTATGTGTTGTTCAAACTTTATCGACATGTATACATGTATTAACTTTTTTTGGTTGAATGTTGTATCGTTATTACTTAATTTAAAAGATTAGGTAAATTGAAAAAAAAAATTAATTAGAGTTTTTGTCAGCTGGAATTATTTAGACTTGTGACAATTGCGGCGGAAACAGATGAAGGTAGTAATATAGTGGAAGATAAGTTCGTTGAAGGCTTGCAACTTCTTACAAAAGAAATGAACGAGTGCATTGTGATGGACACTGTTGATGGTAGAAGCAACGACGATTATTTGACAAATGACATACAATTAGGATATGGCCAAAAGGCAATAATGGATCATCCATGTATGAGGCCAAAAGGAGTCTCTAATGCAAGATTAAAAAGCAACTTGGAGAAGTGTAAGAAAAAGAAACCAAAACAAGGATCATATGGTAAGTAAATTTTAATTTTATTTCTATGCTAATAAAGTAATATTATGTTATTTTACTGGTTATGACTAAATAATTTCATGTATCAGGAGTTAGAAAGCAACAATTTTCCTCATTTCTAAGTGAAGGTCTTCTTTCAAACCATTTAGTCAAATAAATCAAGATACAATCACCAATGATCTGGTATTTGAATTTTATTCGATAATTTGTTTATTATCCATTGTTTAAAATGATTTACGACTTACAAAATTTTGTTGAAATAGGCTATGTCCTCACCTATTAAATTTATGAATTCAATGCAAAGTGATGGTCATATTTTGCAATATATCGAGGTAATTAATCTTTTTAGTAGAGTTGTTCATCTTTAAATTTATATCAACTAACATTTTTTAAGCACTGATTCTCATATATTCTAATTAATTTCAGGATTCCAATGGATATGAGACTAGAAATAAATACTCAAGTGGAAGCTAAATTATGTCAACATGTATACATGTATTAACTGTTCTTGGTTGAATGTTGTATCGTTATTACTTAATTTATGTGTTGTTCAAACTTTATCGACATGTATACATGTATTAACTTTTTTTGGTTGAATGTTGTATTGTTATTACTTAATTTAAAGGATTAGATAAATTGAAAAAAAATACTTCAATTAGAGTTTTTGTCAGCAGGAATTATTTAGACTTGTGACGATTGCGGCGGAAACAGATGAAGGTAGTAATATTGTGGAAGATAAGTTCGTTGAAAGCTTGCAACTTCTTACAAAAGAAATGAACGAGTGCATTGTGATGGACACTGTTGATGGTAGAAGCGGCGACGATTATTTGACAAATGACATACAATTAGGATATGGTCAAAAGATAATAATGGATCCTCCATGTATGAGGCCAAAAGGAGTCTCTAATGCAAGACTAAAAAGCAACTTGGAGAAGTGTAAGAAAAAGAAACCAAAAGAAGGATCATATGGTAAGTAAATTTTAATTTTATTTCTATGCTAATAAAGTAATATTATGTTATTTTACTGGTTATGACTAAATAATTTCATGTATCTGGAGTTAGAAAGCAACAATTTTCCTCATTTCCAAGTCAATGTCTTCTTTCCAACAACTTAGTCAAATAAATCAAGATACAATCACCAATGATCTGGTATTTAAATTTTATTCGATAAATTGCTAAATATTCATTGTTTAAAATGATTTACGACTTACAAAATTTTGTTGAAATAAGCTATGTCCTCACCTTTTAACTTTATGAATTCAATGCAAAGTGATGGTCATACTTTGCAATATATCGAGGTAATTAATCTTTTTAATAAAGTTGTTCATCTTTAAATTTATATCAACTAACATTTTTTAAGCACTGATTGTCATATATTCTAATTAATTTCAGGATTCCAATGGATATGAGATTAGAAATAAATACTCAAGTGGAAGCTAAATTATGTCAACATGTATACATGTATTAACTGTTCTTGGTTGAATGTTGTATCGTTATTACTTAATTTATGTGTTGTTCAAACTTTATCGACATGTATACATGTATTAACTTTTCTTGGTTGAATGTTGCATCGTTATTATTTAATTTAAAGGTTTAGCTAAATTGAAAAAAAAAACTTCAATTAGAGTTTTTGGAAGGATTAGCTCAATTATTTAGACTTGTGAACTTATCTTCCACAATCTTCCTAAACTCTAACCTCTTTCCCATACTGATATATGCCAAAATTACCCTGTACAAGCTCTCCCGAATCTCTATCACATTCCTTTGCTATATGGGCCCCTGCAATTTTCAGCTTCATTCCCCGCCTAAACGGCTTCCTAGAGTCTATTTTAATACTAATGGGTAGGTGTTCGTCTACCTCAACAAAATTGCCAATAACATTCCCTATGTGAGCTGCCATTGCTACCATCATACTGACTACTGGCAAGTTAAAGACTAGTATCGAGAAGTGGACTTCGTGTAAATCGACCTCTGACGATTGTAATAGGCCATTAAGTTCCTGCAGAAGGATAATTTTTTTTATCAAAGTCTCAGAGTTCATTCATGAGCACTCTTCAGAAGCATATGATAAATTTGTTATTAAAAACCTCTTTAATGGTCGCTTCTTTCCCTGGATTCCACAACTTCAGAAGCGTAGTTTTCACTGCGTTCTTGTTTATATGCTTCCTGGTTAAGATTTTCATTACCAGGCAGATCTTCGTGTCCAACGAGTTTGCTAAAATTGCATCATCAATCTGCACCACGTCCACATCTTCCTCTATGAGGGCTAACGAGTTGTAAAACTTCTTTACTTCCTCCATGTTTGTCTGTCACAAGGTCAGCACACGACCACGATGAGAAAGGATAAGAAAATAAGAAAATGGGGGGACACTCCCTCACCTAGGGGGACTACTCCCTCACCTAGGGGGACTACTCCCTCAATTAGGGGGGCTACTCCCTAACCCTAAGAGAAGATTCTCTCTCACTGCTGGGAGAGATCCCATATCTTGACACTTGTTCAATTGAAAATCTAAAAAAGCAACTTATGTAAAAATTATTACTTTCTCACTTAATTATATAATTGCCATTTCATCTCACAATCACCACCCTTTTATATTTTATTATATTTATATTCATAAAATTGTCATTGTTTGCTTTTTTAGAAAGTTCAACATAAAAACCAAATCGTCTATAGATTAAAAAATTATTTTAGATTCTTACAACTAAATTACATTAAATTCATTTTCTATTTAATGAAAGATGACTTGTCTAATAAAAGTGAACATGTATAAAATTTTCATCAAGCCACGTGTACAAAAGAGAACCAATCAGAAAAGAATGCGAAGACAACCATTGTGGCAGAACAGGAAAGGCTAAATTAAGACCATAGGCTTGATTCTACAATTAGAGTTGATTTAGTAGTTAAAGCTAATGTACATAATTCTAGGGGAATATTCGGGTACTCCCACGAATATGGTGATACCTCCATGAATTTAGTGATAATTCCATTCTTAGAGATATTTGATTAGATTCTGTAAATTAAGGAAAGACCTATAAATTAAGGCTGGTTGTAAACATATTCATTTACAAACCGAGTGAAAATCATTCATACTATCGTTATTATCTTTCTCTTCTCTCTTTTCTCATTACATTTTAGTGCGAGGAAAAAATCTTTTACATTTTGGTGCTTTCATTGAGAGTAAAGAGAAAGTCTCGAGAGAAATCCTTCTGAAACCCAATGATGCCTAATACCAAATCAAACGTTACCCTCAATGAGGGGATTATAACTGAGAACATGGGAGATCACATTGATCAACTCGTTCCACCAGTCGAGATGCTCCAAATGATCATGACTGAAATGTAGGACATGGATCAGTGGAATGCTGAAACGCTGCGCAATGCGTGGCAAACAGTGCAAGATCATATCAATGTGTTACAATGGGACTTTGCATAAACACATGCAGAGTTTATCCAACGAACCATCAATGAAGAACGGGGAAACCATTCAGAAGGAGGCAGACAAGATGCTAGGCGGGAAGATAATGAGAATAATAGGAACGTGCAGTATGAAGACTGGGAAATCCAATCCCAACTTCATACAAAAGAGACAACGGGAGAAGCACGTCCGCTGAAAGTCATAACGAAGAAGTTATGAAGGAAATGCTGGAGAAAAATTGATGGAGATGAGAAATTTGGAGAGAAAAGCCAATCTTAAATCGCTCACTCGAACCTCACTGAGTCTGGAGATCCTGGTGGCCCCAATACTAGAAAAATTCATGGCGTGTAATATCAACATGATGATGGACTAATCTGTAGAGTGTTTCCCACCAGCCTAGAGGAAACTGCTTTGAAATGGTATCATTCTCTTCATGCGCACTCAATTAGTAACTTTATTGTCATGTCTATAGTCTTTTCAGAATAGTACTCTATCTACCGTGCAGTAATGGAGGACACAGAGTACCTCCTGACTATCTCCATAAAAAAGGGATAATCTCTAAGGGAATATACTCATAGATTTAAGGAGGAGATGACCAAGGTAGGGAGCTGCGACGATCGAGTTGCCATACTGGCTTTCAGATGAGGGTTGGATCCAAACTCACCCTCTTTGGAGATTTTTCAAAGGTAAAACTGTTAACTATGGCTAAAAGACTTCAACGGGCTCAAACCTACATCACACTAGAAGAATAAAAGAAAATATTGTTGAAGATAGCAAAATGAAGGAATAAGGAATTGTGAAAAGGAGAACAAAGTCCCAGAACCGATAGGAAGAGAACGCAGAGAATGGAAAAAGATAATGAACGGGGTGACAACAAGCGAAATAGGACTGAGAGCCAAATGAGATATATTGACGAGGTCCATCCCAAAGATGAAGTCTATATGCCTCTCAAAGTGTTGATAAATTAGGTTTTAGACATGATCAAAGATTAGCCTTGGTTGAAATGATCGGCCCTGCTCACAAAGGAATCATATTATAAAGACAAGGACAAGTATTGTTCTTGCCATAGGAGCAACAAGCATTATACGAAGGATTGATATCAACTCAAAGATTACATCGAAGGACTAGTCAAGGATGGACACCTTCAACAATATGTGAAGAAAGAAGAGCAGAAACGGGAAAACAAAAAGGAAGCTCATAATGGAGGGAAATTTAAAAATAGGAAAAAGCCTATTCAAATTGTCGATACAATTATCGTGTTGACTGAATGAGAAGGAAGCACTAAGAATGAGAGGAAAATATATTGTATGAAGCCCATGTTGGAAGAGAGCATTAGAAAAAGGAAACTCCTCGAGTGACAATGGGAATCTCTCTTTGATATTCGATGACTTGGATTTGGAGCACGACGAACGTTACAATGACACCTTGGTCATTTCGATATAAGTTAGAATCTGTTTATTGAGAAGAGTATTAGTTGACGAGTAGAGCATAACTAACATTTTACACCGCTCTCCACTTGAGAAAATATCCATGGGTGACAAACAGCAGCAGGGACCATCACAACCACTGATACGCTACAACGGGGTTGTCAGTTATTCTGAAGGAATTATTGTTCTTCCTATGAACGCATAACACTTTAATCATCTTACAAAATTTGTAGTATTAGACACCTCATCCTCATACAACGCCATCTTGGGGAGGACCTGGCTACACAAGATGAAAGATGCACCGTTTATCTTTTACCAAGTGCTAAAATATCTGTATTCAGAGGGAATCAAAACCATAAATGGAGATCAAGATGCTGCCCGTATTTGTGCTGTAACTGCACTAGAATCCGCCAGAGAAAAGACAATGGAAAAAAGGTGGAGGAGCGGACAACAACTACAGAATAGTAACAATAACAGGAAGACGAGCATGTGGGTCAAGGTATGAAGTAGGGGAAAAGACTCAACCTGTCTTCCTAGACGAGGAAACCTAGAAGACAACCAACATCGGTGTCCACCTTGAGCAAACAGTAAAAAATATTGACGGATTTTTTACTGAGGAACGAAGATAATTTCGCAATTACTGAACACGAGATGACATGTATTCCTGAACAAATAATATGTCATAGGCAGAATACAGATCCCGCCGTCAAACTAGTAAAGCGACGAAAAAGGACTTTCACTCTAGAATGGAACATCGAAATCAAAGAAGAAGTGGAAAAACTTATAAAAGCTAGCTTCATCCTCGAAGTGGACTATCCGGAGTGACTCGTCAATGTAGTTATGGCAAAGAAAAAAAAAGGGAAATGGAGGATCTATGTGGATTTTACTGATCTGAATAAAGCCTGTCTGAAGGATGAATATTCGTTACTGAGAATAGACCAAATGGTGGATCCCACATCAAGACACGAACTCCTTAGTTTCAAGGCCTTCTCCAGATATAACTGAGTAAAAACGTTTCAGCCTGATGAGGAAAAAACCTCATTTTTAACTGAACATGGTACTTTTTTTATAAAGTAATGTTGTTTGGATCAAAAACTGCAGGTACAACTTACCAAAGACTTGTGAGCAAGGTTTTTCACGAACAGATTGGAAAAACCATGGATGTTTATGTGGATGACATGTTGGTGAAGAGTTGTAAATGGGAAGACCACATCATAGATCTTAATAAGGCCTTCTCAATCTTAAGGGAAAGATCCATGAAGCTGAATCTGTAGAAATGTATTTTTGGCCTAACAACGGGAAACTTCTTTGGCCATCTGGTCACACAATGGGGAATTGAGGTTAACCCGGATCAAGTAAAGGCCATCATAAAGATGAAGTCCCCTAGAAACCGAAAGGAGATACAGGGCCTGATAGGGAGGTTAACAGTTCTAAACAATTCATCTCAAGGTAAATGGATAAATGCATCCGTTTATTTTGAAAGTTAAGAAAAAATTCAGTCGACCACTAGGATAAAGAGTGTGAAGAGGCCCTCAAAATCATGGAATACTTATCAACTCCCCCGTTGTTATCAAAACCAATACCTGATGAGTAACTGCTTCTGTATGTAGCTATATCACAGAAGGCTATTAGCGTCATGCTTATCAAAGAGGAAGACACGAAACAGAGACCCGTGTATTTCGTAAGCAATAGCCTAGTGGCAGTCAAAACCTGATACAAGAGAATGGAGAAATTAGTACTGGCCGTTGTGACAGCTGCGAGGAAGCTGAGGCCTTACTTCCAAGCACATAGCATAAAGGTGTTGATAGATTCACCGATCAGGAATCGGTTAGACTCATCTGAAGTCAACAGGAGAATGACAAAGTGATAAATAGAGTTGGCCAACATGAAATCCATTATGAGCTGAGAACATCAATTAAGTGGCAAGTTCTGGCTGACTTCGTAGCGGACTGCACCAATGATAAAATGGAAGTTGAAAATGAACCACAAATCAAAGGAGAAAACGGGACCTGTAAGCTGTACACTGATGGAGCCTCAAATAATAAAGAGCTCGGGGTGGGAATAGTGCTACAAATCCCATTTTGAGAAACATTATAGCACTCCATCTCTTTTGGCTTCAACGCCTCGAATAATGAAGTAGTGTATGAAGCCTTGATGGTAGGATTCTCCTTGCTATGAGAATTTGAGGTGACAGATGTAAAAATATTATGTGATTCAATGCTAATCGAGAAATATGTTACGGGAGAACTCACAGCGAAAGACAAAATAATGATCAGTTACTTACAACGGTAAAAGAGTTACTGAGTCTGTTGAAAGGCTACCAGATTCGTCAGATCCCAAGAACGGAAAATGGACACACTGATTCTTTGGGAAACATGGAGTCATCACTACAATTCTCGTATAAAAGAAACGTACCAGTAGAATTTCTCGAGATACCAAGTATCTCTCTCACTCGTGTTAAAGGAAGTGGCAGATGTGGAAGTTGAAAGGGAACCAAGCTGGGAAGATGACGTAATTCACTACTTAGAAAATGGGGCGTTACCTGACGACAAACTTCATGCAAGGAAAGTTTGACAGCAAAGTGCGAGGTACTCCTTAATTAATGAGTTATTGTATAAAAGATATTTTTCAAGTCTATATTTGAAGTGTCTACGTGAAAAGGAAGAACAATATGTGTTAGCCAAGATCCATGAAGGAATATGCAGGAATCATATTGGGGGCATATCATTAGTTCATAAAGTGTAGAACGAAGGGTACTACTGGTATGCAAGAAATTACGATAAGTGTTAGTGCTTTGCTCCGGTAGCTAAGATGGCTCCCAGAGAACTCAACACAGTGGCACACCCGTGGCCGTTCATGTAGTGGGCACTTGACATTATTGGACCACTTCCCATGGCGTCAGCTCAAAAATGCTTTTTGTTAGTAGTAACGAAGTACTTTACTAAATGAATTGAAGCTGAAGCTTTTACAAGGATTTGTGAAGAAGATGTTCAAGAGTTCCTATGGAAGAATATAATATGCAGATACGGGATTCCGTGAATTCTCATTTTTGACAATGGGCTTCAAGTCGCGGGGAAGATAGTGAAAACCTTTACGAAGGCCTAAAAATTTCTATTCAGTTCTCTATGCCATATTATCAACAAAGGAATAGACAAGATGAAAGATCAAACCGCATTATACTTGATAGCATAAAGAAACAACTAGAATAAGCTAAAGGAAAATTAGGAAAGGAACTACGAGTAGTACTCTGAGCATACAAAACCACCCTCAGGGAAGCAACAAGCCAAAAACCTTTTGCTTTGGCATACGAAATATGAGCAATAATACTGGTTGAAATTGGAAGCCTGACTATGATATCAAAACTAAATGAGCAAAAAAATGAAGAATTTCTAAGCGAAAATCTTGATCTGTTAGAGGATAGAAGAGAAGTGGCTATAGTCCAGATGACCCACTACAATCAGAAGAAAAAGGCTTACTTTCGAAGAAGAGTTAGAAAACGGGAATTCCAAAAAGGGGATCTAGTTTTGAAGAAAATCTTCCAAACAGAAGGAAAATGCAGACCAACCTGGGAAGGGTTATACATTATCAAAAGAATTGGAGGCATCGAATACTATTACTTGGCAACAGAAAAAGGGGAGGAACTGGTAAAATGGTGGAACATTGTTCATCTAAAGAAGTACTTTGTTAAAATTATAAATATTTTATAGTGAATATTTTCCCGTGATTTTTTCCCGCAAGAGTTTTCCATGTAAAATTCTTGGTGTCAACTCTTTCTCTATTTCTCTTTTCCCCAACAAAACAAACAAGGGTCGGCGGTCTTTTGGCCTAAATCCTTTGGAGTTGACAATTAATAAGTCATTCTCTCAGAAATGAATAAAAAAACAAGGGTCGATGGTCCGTTGGCCTAAGTACTCGGGAACGGGCAATTAATAAGTCATTTTCTTAGAAATGAACAAAATAAACAAGGGTCGGTGGTCATTTGGCCTAGTCCATGGGAACGGATAATTAATAAAACATTCTCTTAGAAATGAAAAAAATAAATAAAAGTCGGTTGTCCTTTGGCCTAAGTCCTTTGGAGCAAACAATTAATAAGTCTTTCTCTCAGAATTGAATAAAATAAACAAGGGTCGACGGTCCTTTGGCTTAAATCCTTGGAAGCGGGCAATTAAAAAATCCTTCTCTCAGTAATGAACAAAATAAACAAGGGTTGACGGTCCTATGGCTAGTCTTAGGAGCGGGAAACTAAAAAGTCATTCTATCATAAATGAACAAAAAAATAAGGGTCGCCAGTCCTTTGGCTTAAGTCCTCGGGAACAGGCAATTAATACGTCATTCTCTCATAAATGAACAAAATAAACAATAGTTGGCAGTCATTTGGCCTAAGTCCTTGGGAGCGGGCAATTAATAAGTCATTCTCTAAAAATTGAACAAAATAAATAAGGGTTGGCGTCCATTTGACCTAATTCCTTGGGAGTTGGCAATTAATAAGTCATTCTCTTAGAAATGAACAAAACAAACAAGGGTCATCAGTCATTTGGCCTAAGTCCTTAGAACGAGCAAGTAATAAATCCTTCTCTAAAAAATGAATAAAACAAACAAGAGCTCAAGTCAATGGAAGCAGACAACTCGTATGTCCTATTCTCAGAAGGAAACGAGGACTCATCTTTTCTAAAACACAACGTGGCCAGAGGTTGACGCTGAATTCGTTTGAAGGTAGCACAAAGGAAATATGTTTCAAGAGAAAGGACCAAAATGCAGAAATCAAAGTCCTTTGGAACGAATCATAAAGGGAGCAGACACGCCAATAGATCTAACTTTAAACCACTATAAGTCCTACAATAGCTAGCAAAATTTTCTAAGTTATACCTTAAATTGCTGCAAGTTCCTTTAGTTGCAACATTTAGTTTTAAAAAAAGATTAAGGGTTAACAAAATACAAAGTTATCATTAACTGGAGCAAGGAGTACAAAAGTTACTTAAAAAAAGGAAGCTAAAAAGACAGAACAAAAGGAAATACAGGAAAACATGAAGGAGGCTGAAGGAGCCATCATGTCCTCTTCAACTATAGCTTTTGCGATGGTGTTTCCCATAGCCCCAACAGGATCAGCATGGGTCATGGGCTCAAGAGCGTTGATCGTGATATCTTTAGTAGAAGTACTCATATCATCTTTGGCAGAAGAGACATCAACAAGCGACATCTTGGGGGGAAGGTTCTCTGGCCCATCTTTATAGCCTAAGCTATACACCATTTGCTCGGTTTGGTCGAATAAAGCTTGAAACTTTTCCCTCTCCTTTTCCTCTACGAGATCGGGCTAGCTCAGATGCTGCCAAAGAGTCCTCCGTAGTCTTCAGAGAATCATCCACTTTCTGACGCTCCTCCTCTACCATGGTCACGTCCTGGGCCAACTTCTCCATGATCCCTTGAAGATCAGCCTCACTCCTCCCCATATACTCATTCTCAACTCTCAGGCGATCGAGGACACCGTGGCACTCAGTAATTTCCTTCATCATCGTGAACATAGTAAGTTCACAAGAAAGATAATGCTCTTGAAGAGCGTTGTGGTGGACAACAACCTAAAAAGAAAAGACATATGAAAAGTTAAGTAAAAATTAGCAAGTAAACAGAATATTAAAATAAAACAATGAAGGAATGGAAGTCATACCCTCATCAGGTCGTGGTTCAGTGAAGAGAATGTTGCCCGCACTAACATCGGGGATCGCAGCTGCATCAGTTTCAAACTGAATTCCCAAGAGCATGATATGAGCGGATCGAGGGTCATTCAGGAAACTAAGATCAGCAGGAACGAGGGGAGCATTGGAATACCTTATCCACTTCCAAAGGGAAATCTCTTCAGTCATCCCTTGAGGATTAGAAGCAGAAGCAAGAATTGGCTCCTGTTGCATCGAAGGTGGGGGAGGAGCTGGAAGGGTAGTCGCCGAGCGCTCTGAAGAACCCTCACCCTCAATACGGGGAATATGAGAAGATGGCGAGGCGGGTGCGACTTGGGAGGAACTGGAAGTGTCCGTTCTCGAACAGACATTCCTCGCACGGTTGATATCGCCGAACATATTACTATGGAGATGCTTCACCATTTTGGCACTCTTGGTAGTCCTTTGAAATATGCCATATACCCGTTCATCTTCCCCTAAATCAGAAGATCTAGAAGAACTCAAAGCGGAATCGTTAGAAACAGAACAGAAAGAGTGGATGGGGATGCCTCTTGAAGGTTCGAGAGAAGATGGTTGAGCAGATATTGAGGCAACGAGAACTATAGTTGGGACGAGGGCAACATTAACCTCTATCCTCGAGTTAAGAAGCTCATATTACTTCTGATCCGGGCAATGGTTAGTGGCAGTCGTCCTTTCCTTGGATGCCTTCGATAAGTACGATCTTTTGTTTTTCTTGTAATATGCAAAAAGAAGAAATTCATTAGTAAGTAAACCAAAAGAAATTAAAGAAATACTCAGGAACTGGAGCTCCTGCAACTTACTGAAAATTGCTCAATTTTTGAAAATTATCCAGCGACCATCACCACCACAGTCCCCACTAACCAAAATAATATCTCATTTCCAACCTTTGTCTCCCTTCAGGATATCGATTATCAACTGTCCACTCTATTCGGACGGGCGGGGAGCAAGGTAGTATTACTCGTCTTAGCATTTAATTATATAACAATATCAGAGCTCGTCTATTCCTAAGCCTAAATTATATCTCCTATTCATGGTCTCGAAGTCGATAAGAACCATATAAGAACTTGGAGTAAACTGGGACGAGGCAAGGCTAAAAGTGTAAAAGAAGTCCTGCAAAAATGGAGAAAAATGGAATTTGAGGCCTAAATCTATGTACATCAGACTTAGAGAAATTTGGTAGGGGGATTTAAATTATATCTCCTATTCATGGTCTCGAAGTCGAGAAGAACCTTATAAGAACTTGGAGTAAACTGGGACAGCGAAAGGCTAAAAGTATAAAAGAATTCCTGTAAAAATGGAGAAAAAGAGAGTTTGAGGCCTAAAGCTATGTACATCGAACTTAGAAAAATTTGGTATGGGGCTCTACATGGGACTCCCGTAGCCTTGCTCTCTCCTAGGGCACATACAACGTCGGAGGGAAAGGCGTCTCGGTAATGGTCCATAAATTGAGCGAATTCACTCGGATACCTAACTAAGGGGACGATGGGCTTAAACTCAGTATTTTCTTCTGTGGCACTCAGAAACACATAAAATAGAAGAAACAAAGAGAAGGAATGAGTTTAGAAGAACTTACAAAGAACGAGGTTTGAAAGTAAGGAAGGAACGAGATGGAAGGAACCTTAAATAAACCACAGACGCGAAAGAAGAATGGGAAATGCTTCATAAATCTTGAAACGGGTAAACGAAGGGACATTTTGTAGGTACTTGATGGCAGGGAGGTGGACTGACAGCATGATGGGACAAACCGTCGTTGGAACTGACGAATGAAAGGATGATAGCTGGAAAGGAAATGAGGTGTGTCTTGTCAAATTAAAGATTTGAAATTTGTGCCGCAGATTCCTGATGAACAAACATTAAAAATGGGAAGATGTATCGGCTAAAAGGAATAATGGGTGATAAATGACAAGTGAAAAATCTGGGAAGTCGTGTGTATATTTTCAAGGAGCACGTCAGTGATAACGAAAAATGAAGTGACAGACAAAGCATTACACACGTTTCTTACCTATTTCATTAATATATTGTTATCCTTATACATTATTCATGTTTGCAAATTTCAAAAAATACCAAAAAGAAAGAGATCCAATCAATTAAACCTCTTAGCTACAGAGGAAACACACATGAACATTGAAGTACCATCATTATGTTGGAGTTATATCCATAAAGTAGGGTGTAATAACTATTTATGATTATTTAGTTATTTCCCTAACATTTTTTTATTACTGAATTTAATGAATAAATGAAAGTTTTTCTTTAATTAAAGTGTGTTTATAATTTACTCAAGTCTTGGAACTATTATCAACATAAGAAGGGTAAAGACAGATGAGTCTTCCAGATAAACTCTTAGAATCGACTGGACAATCGAGTCCTATTACGACTGTTAGGTTGAACCAAAGGATGCCGGTCTTGGGGCATGGGAGTGGAGACTCTAACGGTTGACCTAGACATGTTATGTAACATGTTGAATAGACCGTTAACAAATTAGTTTAGAGAAAAGTCATTTATCTAGCTCTAAATCTAATTGTTACACCTTAAGGGTATTTTCGTGATTTCTTTGATATGCCAAAGAAGTGAGTTCGAATTGCTGGACAATACCTTAATTGTTGGGATCGTGATTCAAATATGTTGGAGTTGTGTGATTCACAAATATGGAATTCGTAGTGAGATTGTAATACCAATAATATCACCTTATGCTTTATTGATGAGTGTATGAATAAATAAACTAAGCCTGGTACTCGATGACATGAGTCATTGAATAAGACATTATGAAGTGTACGAGACACTTCACTGATATGTCTTTCTCATTCACAGTTAATAAATGAGTTAAGGAAATAATAACTAAAAGGGTAAAATAGTAATTTTACATCCCCGGCTCTTGTTACTGATACTCACGAAGGGTAACATCATAAAATACTCTGTGGATCGTGAAATAAAATGTTTATTTGCACAATATAAAATGTAGCGCGCGTGAATTAAGAGTTGATTCGGCATCTGACTTATAGTGGAGTAGTACGATGTCAAGATTAAATAAGTCGAGAATTTATGGAGATAAATTAGTCGATATTTTAATCCCATAGCTTTATTCATGTAGGTACATTCAATCTCTAGAGTAGCTCATAAGGATATGAATGAGAAACAATATCAGTTGGACCAAAAGCATGTTTTGGATCAATGTATACTTCCCGGAGCCATATGTGATGGGTGCCATCACTAAATTAGTGAAGAGTAAAATTAATGTTCAAATTAATTAATTTTTTATTTTCAAATTATTAGATAATTAGTAAATAAAAAATTAATTAATTAATTGATAGATATTAATTTAATTTATCAATTTAGATTGATGAATTTGAACACAGTATTGACTCTAGGGAGGTGTAAAAATCACAGATAGCAGTGCGTAGGGAGGAGATTTTCGGCAATTTAACATATATGAGTATATGTGTAAATCTTTTCATTAGTATATAAGGGATGGAATTCGGGTTGCATCACTAAGATGTATGGACATAACCCTAACGACATTGTGTGATTACACAGAGCAAGAAAATAGTTTATCTCTCCCCTCCTCCCATGTTGCCACCGAACCTATAGAGAAAGAAGAAGAAAAATTGTATTTTTTCTTCCTCAATTATTTAGAGAGCCACACTCTATTCCTAGCAATATACTTGTGAGATATACTCTTAAATCCTACGAGTGGTTGTTGGTGTGAAGATTATTTGAAGTCCTGCAAAAAATGAAGAACACTAGACGATTAATTAGATTCCATCAAATCAGAATTTCTCCGTTACAAAAAAATAATATGAAATTGTTTCTATCTCTTCTTGATACGTTTATATAAATATATATGATCGTTGTATTATTTTATATTTAATATGATTAAATATTTATTTTTGAAAAATTTTTATATTCCATCCACGAATCGTGGTTCATTAAATTTTCATCAAATTTTTTAAAATCTGATCCAACACATTACACCACAACGAAATAAATTTCGTTGAGTGTAATGAGAGCAAATGAATAGGTATAGAATTCTCGTCAAGCCATGTGTACATAAGGGAACCAATTAGAAGAGAATGTGAAGACTGCTATCGTGGCCGAACAGAAAAAGGTAAATCAAGACCGTAGGCTTGATCCGACGGTTAGAGTTAATTTAGTAGTTATAGCTAATGTACATAATTCTAGGGGAATATTCGGGGCATACCTCCATGAATTTAGTGATAATTCTATTCTTAGAGATATTTAATTAGATTATATAAATCACAAAAGATCAATAAATAAAGGCCGATTGTAAACATATTAATTTAATACAAATCTAGCAAAAATCGTTCATACTACCGTTATTATCTTTCTCTTCTCGATTTTCTCATTCTGTTTTAGTGTGAAAAAAATCCTTTACAAAAAGAATAAAATCAATATATATTTGTTTCGCCAATGACGAAATTATCCTAGTCCGAACTTTGGTTAAATCTTTAACTTAGTTCATATTATAGTTTGTATTTTATTTTCTACTAGATTCATCTGGTGTACCAATATAATATATTAACATATTTTAATTAAATACTTCATATTTACATGTACCTATGTATCTTAAATTAACTAAGGGTCTTTTTAGTTCGCGTAATCTATAATGATCAACATAATTCAATTACTGATAATTCAATTACTTGTAAAATATGATTGTCATGTTTGGTTATGCATGATAATCTATGATGTGATGAGTGATAATTAATGATTGTTATGTTTGATATAAGTTATTTTTTGTTGTAAATTTGTGTAAATAGCAGGAAGTTACTTTTGACCCTTTTAATTATATATTATCTAAAAAACTATTTTGACGTGCAATTTTAACAGTAATTTTTTAAAATTAATCTTAATTATTATTTAAATAAATGAATAACGCTGAACTAAATTTACAAAATATTCTTGATCAAATTAATAAAATAAAAGATATAATAAAAATATTTTACCTGAATGTTCTTACGTTAATTTTATTTTTTATTAATATTTAAATAAATTCATATTGTCAGACTAAACTTTAATAAATTCAATTTTAGTTAAATTAATAAAATTAATGTTTATTACTATTTTAATTAACAATAAAAAATAAATTTTAATTAATATTTAAATAAGTTAATAATGCTAGACTTAATTTTAAAAAAATAATTGTAATTAACTTAATAAAACAAGAGGTATAATAAATAATATTTTCATGTGAAATTTTAACATTAATTTTTATTAATATTTAAATAAATTAATAATGTGGCATGCCCCTCTGCAGCTAGGTCCGGGAATGGTGCCTGGCGAGGGCATCTCTATGCCCCGCTGCTCTGCTGCGGCCGGCTGCTAAACTAAACATTAATAAAATTAATTTTAATTAAATTAATAAAATGAGGGAGAAAGTGCGAGAAAAATATATTTCGAAGAGGATAGGAAAGTAATTTTGTTTTATATTAGAATTGCAATGACATTGTAAATTAGGATTGCATGCATTTTATTCTACAATTCAATTGCCTTAAATGATTGTAAATTAGGATTGTATGTTAATTAAGATTGCAGCCTTATTTAAGGATTACTTAAAACAAAATATCATAATTCAATTACAAAAGGATTAAAAAAAAGATAGTGCAAAATAAACGGGACCTAAATGAAGTTTTTGATAAATGTATTAGCAATGACACAATGTGGTTTGGGGGGTTTTATGATTAGAAAACGATTCATGTGGATAAAATTAAGGACTACTCAATTATTTCAATGACAAAAGGGACTTACTTTTCTTAGAATTACGCCTGATAGAAAACAAAATAAAAGATAATACATGTACACCCGTACACTACACATTACACTAACATAAAAATATAAAAAATCATAAGAGAGATATTTGTAATAGGTATATTTACAAAAATATTACAATAGGAGCCAATAAATAACCTCAAATATTTAGGGTTATAAATAAATAATTCATAATTAAGCATATTAACCCAAAATAATACCTTCTTACCGAACTCACGTTGCTATTATATTATATATAAAAGTATACAATTTAAAAAGAACAAAATGTATTGTGATTTTACGATGATAAGTTTGTAATTAAGTAGGTATTTATTGGTTTTTGTTTAAGTTATCTTTAAGTTTTTCAATGCAATAGGTTTCAAAATATTGGAGTAGAGAATGGGAAAGAGAGTGAAGAAAAGAGTGATCTTATCACTCCTCCCTTAAAAAAAGCATATTTATCAAATTTGGAGATTCAGATTAGGAGTGTTCACGGTTCAGTTCGATGCTAAAACCGAATTGAATTATTCATGCTAAAAGAATCGAATAGAACCGAACCATAAGTTTCAGTTCAGTATTATTAATTAAAAATAAGTTTTTAAATGATATTATTGGAAAACATAATATAGCATTAAAGTTTTGTTTCGGTTTAGTTCGGCTCATAAACCATCAAAATTTTGAACAAATCTGAACTGAACGCATATAAAGAACCGACTAAATCGATCATTTTTTGTTTGGTTCGGTCGATTCAGGATAATTTTGAACACCCCTAATTCAGATTAGGATCGAGGATTTTATTTGGTTCTTATTAACTTCCAGACTTCAAGATTTGGATTCAGATGTTTGGGTTTACTAACTTATGAAAGTGTCAATAACTTAAGTTTGTGTTTCTTATTCAAGATTTGCAGTCACCGTCTCTTTTACATAAATTTATTTCATCACATGTATTCAAGATGTTGAGTAATTGACTCTTAGCACATGGCACATTTTTCGTTATCACAGATGTAGCATTCTAATCAACATGAACCATTGAATTTTGTAATGATGAACATGAGTTTTAATTATCTAAAACATGAGTTATAAAAAGGGTAAAATGTCATCTATACCATATACGCTTTTTCATTGGCCATTTACATCCAACACATTTGTTTTTAGTCAATTATATCCTACACCCTTGGGATTAGTCAAATGCACCCTCCAAACTTGATCACCATCAAATTGATAACGACGTATGGTGAATGCACCTATTGGAGAGAACAACTACAACTAATTTTTTAGCCCAAAAATAATTGTTAATAAACAGAATTACAAGAAAAGTTTATTATTGCTGGTACAAGAGAGATGACACTATTCATCAAAAGAGATCATTGTTGTTACAAAAGGATTTGAATTCAGATGTTTATATTTACTAATAACTTATGGATTCAAGATTTAGATTTAGTTACAATAACTTATGTTTGTGTTCACTAACTTTGCATGTTTATTATTTGGGGCAGTTTGTTTTTTACTTTCCGCGTGATAAAGTTCGTGATAAACTTATTTTTCAGTATTTTCTCATGTTTGATACAAGTACTCTTATTTGACATGGTAAAGTTATTTAGCCTTGTAAAATAATAATCTTACATTACTTTCCCTACCACTTTCCCACAAAAATTCACTTTAGCAAATAGTTTTCCCATCTTACAACAAATCTATACATTTTTCAAAAATACTTTTACTTTTCCAAATTCTCATAAAATATCATTAGTTGTTTCAATTATTCCTACTTGATTTTGATATTTTATTTTCTTCAAGACCAAAGTCTTACAAAAGTGTCGTAAAATATTTCGATCCTAGTGGAACCGAAATGGTCATGATACCAATTTTTGAGTTTTTTTGTCCCTTCCGACCCGTCCGTCAACTTGTCTCGGGTCGTCTCATAAGATTAAGATATGCACGTTAATTGAAATGAATGAAATAAAATATTAAGTTTGAATTAAGGATAGATAAACTCTTCATATATACAAAATATAAAATCTAAATGATTAGAATACATGTTAATAATATCAACTATTTTTTTAAATTAAAATTAGTTTCTTCCCTAAAATAAATATTATTCATGAACTATTAATATTTAAAAAATACTAAATTTATAAAGGAAAACAAAACTAGATTATTTGTCACGTCTCATTTTTTGTATGGATGATCAGACCCGTGGGATGAAACCACGAATGAGGGGTGCTCATCAATCATATATATTTAGTTTTAGATTATATTTAACCAAAATATTAAAAAATTACATCATTGTTTTGTTTTGTTCTTGTCGGAGCGGAAGGATATTGATAACCATGGTATACATATTTATTGAGGAAAAGTACATGTAATGAGAAATTATTATGTATTATTTAATGTGTTAATATAAATGATGGTTATTTATATCAGATTTATTTTTATATATAAAAGAGGAAAATTGTATGATAATTAATTTGTGATATCAAAAAAAATTTAATCAAACACGTTATCAATTATTATGATTTTTTAGTAGTTACAAATAGAGAATCTGTATACAACTTTGCTATATAATTTTGAACAATTTGTCATTGAATTTATTTATGCGGTGTAAGTAAAAAACTTATTTTAGTTTTTGACGTAGTAAGAGGAAAATATTTGATAAAAATAGTTAATCAATTAGTGCGTAAAATAACGTGTGTGTATATATATATATAAGACATAATGTGTATTTAGAATCTACAAATAATTATTGACAACAAATTAAAAGTTGATAAAAAAGAAACTATAAATAGTAAATAATGTTGTTACTTAATATAATTTGTATAACTTTTCCAACAACTTTATCAAACTTTCTTATACAACTTTACTCAAGTATCATACATACCAAACAAGAAAATGATAATTTTCAATAACAATTTTCACTTGACCATGCGTTACCAAATATGATAATCTTAATATCTTATCATCTAATTTTACAACTTAAATTTTTTCAACAACTTAATTTTTCCAACTTTCTTACTTAACGAGTGTCAAACGGCCCCTTAAGGATTGTGGTCATTGCCTCTTAAATTAAGATAAATTTACTTCCTCAGAGGTGCTCAAGATATTGCGTAACTGCTTGCCAAGATTTGATGGAATTTCTTTTTCTGCAGATGTAGTATTCCAATTGACAGAAATCAACGAACATAAACATATATTGTAATCGCATAAAACCACAAATATGTGGTGATTTTTTAAAAGGAAGCTTCTATGTTTCGAACAATGAATGAGAGAGGGAGGGAGTTTTTCTACCAATCTTCTTATAGAAGGCACAAACCACGTCTGTAGGGCAATTTCGGTGCCATTCAAACTTTCCAGGCAATCTTCTGTAATGGAAAGAAGAAGAACAAAGAGAAATAATTTATGGAGTAGAGTGGTGCAATTTTTTCTAAACTAATAACCCGAGAATAATTTCAGGTATCGTGATGAGTCAACCAGACGACAACGGGAATGCTCGTGTTTGGTCCGTTAAGTAGATTCTTTATCATGGACAAATTACTTTACCTTTTTATTAATTAATTACAGTTCTAATTAACTTGTAGCACAATGTATTTAACTGTTCAAACTAACACAATTTAATTTTTAGATGATAGTCACATCTTTGATACAATGACAGTTCTCTAAAATATGTCAAAGAAAAATAGTATAGGGTGGGGTAATTCGGGTAAGATGACAGCTCAAAAATTATCCGTCATCAATGTGTTCTCTACTATGACAGTTAATTTTTAAGCTGTCAATATAACTTCTTATTATGACAATGAAAAAACATGCCATTGTTTTATGGTGCAAAAAAATTGTCTATTTACCTCAAAGTTCATTTTATTTACAAAAATAGTAACTATATAATCAATCTAAACCTAATTTTACTTTACTTTGTCATTTTTCTTCTCATTTTACAGAGCGGCGCGACGACTGGCGATTTAGAGCTCCCTTTTCCTGACCGCTCGCAAGGCGACTTCATGCGGCTTTCAGGCGAGCTTCGACGGTGATCTTCCACAGCGAGCTTCCCCCGAAGCTCATGCAAGGTCTCTCGAAGCTTTATCTCTCAGCGCTCTCTCTCAAAGCTCTCTCTCTCTCTCTCTCTCATAGCCCTCTCGTCTCACCACAATCGTAGCTCAAGATTTCGATAAGCTTCTCTCTTCTGCTCTTTTGGGAGGCCTCTCTACTCTGCTCTCTCCCTCTTCCTCATGTGATTTAAGTAAGATCTCTCCCTCTTCTATTCTGTTCTATGAGCTTCAATGCTTGAGCCTAGGTTAGGGTAACTTTGACCTCTTTAGAGCTAAAGACAAGGAGATGGCAATGTGCAAATGGTGTACGATTTCAAAGTTGATTTGGGGATTAGGGTTTTTCCCCCTATGCGGTGCTTTCATTCTTTGCCCAAGTATTAATGTATCTGATTGGCTTTTTATGTGTTTCATTTTCCTCTTTTCTATAATCTTTTAATATGATTCATTTCAGTTGAAGCTATTTGTCACGCCCCGATCCCCGAGGGTTAAACATACGTGTAATTTTATAATTTTAAAATCTTCAATTTGAAACAAACCCTAATTTTGAGAAAATTCTCAAATTAAAAATTCTTAATTTACCCATAGTAGAAAAACCATGACCTTAAATAACGGAAGCATTAAACTTATCCATGATTGGAATCTTAATCATTAAATAACGGAAGCGATAAAGTGTCTTAAATGTATAATTAATAAAACCTCTAAAAATGAATTAAATTATGAAATAAAGTCAAAACTTGAAATCCATAATTCATGAAACTTTCACTCATCATAATTCGTAGGAAATCATAACGTAAAATAAACTACTTAAATAACTAAGTTTAACAGAAAACGTTTCCCTAAGTTTTGAATCAAATCATAAACTGAAAACATAAATTCCTCCAATCTAACTAATTATGGCAGTCTCCCACTCACGCTGCTCGCCATCACTACATGCATCATAAACAACTGTGGGGGAATGGGTATTTTAAAATATTCAGTAAATAAATTCACATAATAACATGCATCCACATGTCATAAATGCAATCATGACATAACATAACTGAACTTGACATATATCGTAAATGAAATAAAGTAACGTACTTGATCATGACATGGCTTAACATAGCACAAATATAACACGTGTCTCAAACATTATCATTTAACAATCTTAATCATATCTTGTCTTGAAATATCTCCTAGTTAACAACCTAATCAGAACTGATTACACGTTAATTGAAAACATCATGACAAATTGAGCGACAAAACAAATTGCACACATCGGGCGACGAAACAAATGACACACATTGGGCGACAGAATAGATGACACTCATATGTGACGGAAAACGTGAACAGATGGCACCTCATGAGTTACGGAAAACATTTAAAGATGAAACCCAATGTACGACCAAAACATGAACATATGACACCCTATGTGTGACGAAAGCATGAATAGATGACACCTCATACGTTTGACAGAACAAAACGTGAACAGTCTTTAAGTTCATATCTTGCTTAATTACCACTTGAATGAATTAACCTCATAATTTGCAGAATCCAATGTATGACAATAATTAATCATATAATGCATACTGATACATATAACAGAATCAAACATGATAACATACTAACGTAAAATCAGTCATACTTAGACATTTATCTCATGATAATCATATTAATAACTGAACAGTAATCAATTACCAAAGTGTTAATGAAATATAATAATTATTGAAAAATGCTTAAACAGATAATAAATACATGATATGATTATAATATCAGAGTCACATCGTTATATAAGTCAATTTACACAAACATATATATGAACGTAACATGCTTATAAACAATTAAAGCTGATGAGAATAACACATATTATATTTATCACACGTGGGTCACATTACAATGTAAATTCACTTACACAAAGCATATATATTTATCACACATGGGTCATATTACGATATAAATTCACTTACACAAAGTATATACATTTATAACAACAGGAGTCACACCATCATATAAGCCCACTTACCTGAAGCAGAAGAATGAATTAAACAATTAATGACCTGAAATCCAAAAAAATATAATTACTAAATTGTTTTGAAATAAAGAAATATAAACACATTTTTAATATCATATAAATAGAAATTTAATTAAAACGGTGCAAATGGGTCTGAGCGAGGTCAGAAAATAATATATCAGGTTCAGAAGTTAAATGATAAAGCTTTGTGTCAAATGGTTCAGACCGGGCTGGATCAAACTGGGTCGGATCAGTTTTATTTGATGGACCAGTTTAGACCGGTCCGGGTAAAGTGAACCGGACCGGCTCATGTTGAACCGGTTCATGGTAGAACTAACCTGTAGAATGAGAAAAGTGGAAGGAAGGAGCAGGGGAGAACGACGAGAAAATGATAAAATAGAGGGGAAGGGAGAGAAAAGAAGAGGTGAGAGCGAGAGAAAAACAGAAAGAGAAATATGAAGCAAAAGATGGAGAAGCAAAGAACAAAAGAAGATAGACAGAGGGAAAAGGAAAGGAAACAGAGAGAAAAATATAGACTGAGAGAAACAGAGAGAGGGGGACGAAGAGAAGAAACAGAAACTTACCAACGTGGAGACGTGGCAGCGCTAGAAGCAGTCCATGAAGGTGGCGAAAGACTTTCACGAAGTGCAGAGTCGAGACCAAATCAAAGATGAAAGCATAGGGGAAAGGAGAGAAAAAGGAGAAATAAACATAGAGGGAAACTGAGAGGGGAAGAGAGAGGGATAAAGAGAGAAGCAAAGAGAGACAGAGAGAGAGAAGATGAGAGACAACGCAAAGAGGAAGAGATAAACCAGAAGAGAGAGAAATTGAGAGAGAAAGAGAGAAAGAGAGGGCGAGAGAGAAGGAAACAGAGGGAGAGAGAAATGACAGAGAAAGAAGAGAAGAAGAAAGAAATTGGAAGAGAGAAACAGAAGGAGAAAGATGAAGCAAAAGAGGGAGAAGCCAAGAAATAATGAAGAAAGACAAAGAGAAACAGGAAAAAAAGGAAACGGAGAGAGAGAGCAGGGAGAAAGCAAAGAGGGACAGAGAGAGAGAGAAAATGAGAGACAACGTAAAGAGGAAGAGACAAAGCAGAAGAGAGAGAAATTGAGATAGAAAGAGAGAAACAGAGGGCGAGAGAGAAGGAAACAAAGGGAGAGAGAAAAGACAGAGAGAAAAGAGAAGAATACGGAGAAAAGAAGAAGCTTACCAAAAGGAATGGCGACAGGGGGATTTCGCTGGGGCTGCCAAGGGGAAGAGAAGGAGAAGGAAAAACATTGGGTTTTTCAATGGGGTTCGCAACAGAGAGGCTGCACAAGAGGGAAAGCTGGGAAAGATGAAGATTTGGAATATATAGATTAGGTTAGGGCTAGCTTAGTGTGTATAAGCATATAGTGTGAGTGGGTTTCAATTGAGGGGTGAGATTGCCGAATCAAGGATAAAAATAGGGTTAGAGTAATACTAGGGGTATACATAAGCATATGGTGTGAGTGAGTTTTAAAATTATATACTAAAACACTTTTAAAATTTAAAAAAATCAAACTTTGAATAAATCTTATCTAATTAAAAATAGTTTTACAAATAATCCATCTTTAAAATCAAATTTTAAAATTATATTATCTTTTAAATCAATTTTACGAAAATGCTCATTTACGAAATGTCAGGATATTACGCTATTTTTCTTCAATTTGAAGTTTAGAGTTTCGATTTTCCTTTCCTTCGATTTTCTTTTTCCGGATGTGATTGGTGAAGTTAATGGGTTTAGGTGGAGGCTGGTGTTAGGATGTAAATTTTTATACATTGGATTGTTTTGGGTCATTGAACATAATTCTTTTAAGTTCTTACATAGTATTTTTTATTGTAGACTATTTAGTGTTATTGAGTTTTGTTTCTTTATTTCCATTTCATTTCGAGAATCGAAATTCCCCTGCTTGGATTATTTTCTTGATTGGTCAGAATTCTTACTTTGGTTCATATCAGCAAAAATATTCATTGATCAGAATTCCTGCTTTGGCTCGTATCCGCCACTTGTAAACAATCTGATGGTATTCTGTCTTGTTATGTCCATGAAAATAAATGGAGAACATTTGGTTTTACTTACTTATATGCACTCTGCGGCATGTTCCTAAAACTAATGAGAAAATACCCTCTACTAATAAGATGTCGGATCATGGAAGATTTTTCAAAAGGTTTTGGATATTTTTCCATTTTAGTCTAGTCTATTTTTCTTAGATTATGAGAACAAATCCCTCATTCATCAGCTTTTGTTGTTTATATTCTAGTCGCAAGTTTTTAAATTTGTACATATGTAATCATAATTCATATCACTGTCTCAACTTCTCATTGCAACTTAATGGCCTATTATGATGCTATATTGTTTTGATCAGTGCTTATTATAACATTATAGGAACTTGTAGATTCATCATCTCAATGTTCTATATGCAGGATAAAAATGAATATTTCTATTGGTGTATCTTTTTTCTCCACAAAATATAGCATATAAAACATGATATTTTTATGTTCTTCGTTTAGCTTTTTTGCAGGTAAAGCTAAAGTTCTTAATGGAGTTCATCCTTACTATTTATCCTTTCTGGTGTTATTCTCTTCGAGTTAGATATCTACTTTTGACATGATAAGGTGGGTGCTAGGATCAGAAATATGGCTCATTCTTTAGAGTGTTAGATTATAATTTGATAACTATAATCTAAATGTTAAACGTATGCTAAAACTGTGAACCATTCAGTACAAGGATTCTTGGTAAGTTTATCCATGTTGTTGAGATCAATACTCGTCATTCTTTGGTTTCAGTATCTTTCTTCTTAAATTTATCTTTGTTATTGCTCATATGTGACATATTTCAAAGTCTCATGAATTCGGTATCTGTTTATGCACATCCTTTTTTCCTTGAATAGGGGTGAACTACTTATATCTTTTAATTTCAAGCAAAAATAACTACCTCCTAGACATTGACAAATGTTTGTGATACTATCTATCACTGCATAACTGAGTTTCCCCCGAAATAGCTTATGGGTAGGCTACAAGAGCACACCTTTTATAAATTTTTTCATTTGGACTTTTCTAATTATTGTTACTATTTTTCCTAGATTTAAATAAAAATTCCCATATATTGACATCATTGATTAACTGTGCTTTGCGTCTTGTGATTGATGGAGACAAGGTAATACGCTAACATGATAGATTAGTTTTATTACGGTTTCTTTGGGCGATTATATAGTTTTTTCTTTTTATTCCCTTGACTTTTGGCAATTATGGCTCAATGACATCTTCAGATGCTCTACTTACCTCTCTCTACCCTAGGTCACCTTTGGCCCCAAAAGGTTCAACTCTTTTTTAATTTTCTTGTATTAATTTTGAGGGTTTATGCAGTTTTCACTAAAATATTGCTATCAAAACAAACCAATTTGTAGTAGGGTAACTAATAGGTTTACATTGTAGAATTGGACTTTGAATTATGTTAATCAACGGTAGATTTGCTTTCCTAAAATCTCTCCATTGCACTTAGCTTCTATGTTTCTGTTTACTAAAAGATGGTTGTGCTTGTGGTCATATAATTATATCATGTTATGTTGTTTGTGGGACTTCCATCATTGTTTAATTCTGGGTTTGGGAAACTCTGAAACTTTTCATAATTATTTGAAATTCAGAAAGTAATTTTTCTCGGAGTTTTTAACCATAACTGCTGCGAGTTGTTTCTGGAATTTCGACAGATTAGATGAATATGTTTTGGGCTTTCATTATAATGATATAAAATGCGAAAGCACATATGGAAAGGTAATAAGTTAGATACAGTTGAGAAGAATTTGCCTTTGTACATCATACATTTTAGTTGTTTCTCAGACTGTTATCTGATAAAATGCAGGTGGGAATTTCCACTCATAGAACAGTCAAGTTTTACTTCAACAAACGTAGCAGAGGTAAGCTCTTTTAAAGAGCTTGTTCCTGAGGTTTATTTAGTTAGCTTGTGCCTTTGTATTGAAAGAGAATAAGATTATCTTATTTTTTGTTTGTTAATATAGCAAATTTTGTGACTCATATTTTCTATTTGCTTATCATTTCTAGATTTCTGAGGAATACTGTGTAATTTGATGCAAGAGGCTATGCCAGAGCTTATTTTTTTTTTTATTTTCTTGAACTTTAGATGACGGGGATTTCTCGTCATCTATTTGTTTTATGCGATACCTAAGATGACGGGGACTTTTCGTCATCTAAAGTTTACGTGGATAACTTTAGATGATGGAGAATCCCCGTCATCTATATATTTTTTACGGCGGCTAAGATGACGGGGATACCCCGTCATCTATCTACTTTTCACGGTACCTACAATGACTGGGATTCCCTATCATTGTATCCCCTTATAATGATGGTTTTTTTAAATGACTAAAATTGACAGCCTGGTAGATGACAGTCGGTCAGCCGTCATCTAACATCCTTTGTGGTAGTGTCATAAAAAACAGAATGTATTTAACTGGATCACATCCAAAATTCCAGTATTATAACAATTTTTTACGTAATAATATTATTAAGTAATAACATTTCCAATATTGATTCGGATAGATAATTGTGACCGACATTCCCATGGTTTATGAGGCTTCGCCGATTCAGACCAAGCCTACGGCGATTGAGGAGGCACCAAGGAATTCTCTCCCTCATATGGCGGTGAGATATTTTGTTTCCTAATCTCTCGTTAAACGAGTCCAGCACTGAACCTCCGTCCCGAGTCCTTCCTCCTGGAAAACCCCTCAGTATGGTGACTTCCGTTAGTAGAGCACAAGCTCCGCCCTATATATTCTCTTAGTCAAGCCTAAACACCCTGCAATCTTTCTAAAGCGAGAAACTTGACTTTGGGAAAGAAGGGCCTTCTATAATATTAGTAAAGGCGCCTTAGCCTATCTATAGTAAGGGGCCTTTTCTTGCTTTAGAAAGATTGCAGGGGCGCTCACCTTTTTTGGCTCCTTCCCGGCCCGGAAGTTCGCTTCTGGCGACTAGCTTCTACAAGCGCTTCAGCCAAAGATGATTTAAATAATTAATACCCATGTGCACCATTACAATTTAAAAAAAAAATATGTCTATAGAAAACATGTATATATTCCATGGTACTGTCGGTGAAATATCAAAACATGTATATATGTAATCAATATTTTGTGTCTCGTGATGAATGAAAATATCAAAATTATGTGCACGAGTAATACATCCATAATTCTCAATATTTTTCTTGTGAAAACAAAAATAACAATTGGAATATCCATTAAATTAATCAAGACGATTTAGATAATTAAAATATTTACACAAGATTATGTTAACGAGTAAACCTATTCATAACGATCTCAATAATTTGTTTCTCGTGACAAAACAGAATAATGTAAATACAAATTTCTACTCAAAATTTACGATTTCTGTCAATTAAAACTAAAATTTGACCTTTCAGAAGTGATCAGTTCGAGTCTGCTACCGCAATTGACAATTAATTGGATAAGCTGTAGTCCCTCTTAGACGCATTCACCTCTAGCTATTCTTTCTTGGGATGAATCCCTGTCCTTGTTGAACCTGTGTCAAATTCCTCATCTGAATTGAATAATTCATTGTCCTCAATTTGGTCACCTCAGCCTTCCTTGACCTTGGTTTAGTTAGATTTCACGCGGACTGCTATTGTGGTTGTGGTTAGTTGAGATGCCGTTCTTCTTTCTGATGCATAAGCCCATTTTTTCGTAAGTGAGAGCACTAGCATCGTCGACTCCACTGATATTATTCATCTATATATGAACTGTGTTCTTTCTCCCTGATCGAGTGATTTCGCGGTACCTTGCAGAACGACCTCTAAATATACAAATGATGACTTCTATCAAAAAAGCGTCTTATTAGTCAGTGGCCAGTCTAAATTGATAGTCGAAGATTATAGGTTTTCACGCCCTAAGCGTCCTCTTTATGACCCACATATATTTGATAATAAAAAATATAAACACTATTTTAGTTAGTAAACAATTTTGATTGAAGTGACAGACATAAACTTAACAAAAGTTGAGAGTGGTTAAAATTAAGTTTGTTTTGAGATTTTTCTAATGCATTAAAGTTACATAAATAAAAAATTTGAGAACTGAAATGTTAAAAAAATATTAACCTTAAGGGGGTCATTCGTTTTCAATTTTTCTCGTGATAAAATTCGTGGTAAACTTATTTTCTAACACTTTTTCATGTTTATTATAAATATTCTCATTTATTATGTTAAAGTTATCTAGCCTGGTAAAATAATAATTACACATTACTTTATCTACCACTTTTTCGCAAAAATCTATTTTACCAAATAACTTTTTCATCTTACAACACATTTACATATTTTTCAAAATAACTTTTACTTTTCTAAATCCCCATAAAATATCATTATTTGTTTCAATCATTCCTACTTGATTTTGATATTTTTTTCTTCAAGACCAAAACCTCACAAAAGTATCGTAAAATATCTTGATCATGGTGGAACCGAAATGGTCCTGATACCGAATTTTGAGATGTTTTTCTTTCTTTTAGACTCGTATCGGGGTCATTTCATGAGATTAAGATACGCACGTTAATTGAAATGAATTAAATAAATATTAGATTTGAATTAAAGATAGATAAACTCTTCATATATACAAAATATAAAATCTAAATGATTAGAATACATGTTAATGATATCAAATATTTTTTGAAATTAAAAATAGTTTTTTCCCGAAAATAAATATTATTCATAAACTATCAATATTTAAAAATACTAAATTTATAAAGAAGAATATAACTGAATTTTATATCACGTCTCATTTTTTGTGTGGAGGACCGGACCCATGGGACGAAACCAAGAATGGGTGGTCACTCAATCATTTATATTCAGTTTTAGATTGTATTTAACTAAATATAAGAAAAACAATTACATCATTATTATGTTTTCTTCCTGTGACAGAACTAAAATATTTTGCACGTTCCTGCCGGAGTGGAAGGATGTTAATAACCATGGTATACATATCTACTGAAGAAAAATACACGTACCGGGAAAACTATTATGTATTATTAAATATTTTAATGTGATATTAAATATATCAGATTTATTTTTATATATAAAAGAGGAAAATTATATGATAACTAATTTACAATATCAGAGAAAATTTAATAAAACACAACATAAATTATTAAGATTTTTTAGTAGTTGCTAATAGAGAATCTGTATACAATTTAATTTTAAACAATTTTTCATTGAATTTTTTTGTACGGTGTAAGTAAAAAAATTATTCTAGCTTTTGGAGTAGTAAGAGAGAAGTAGTTGATTTAATTTTATTGATGGGTTAATAAAATAGTTAATTAATTAGTGCGTAAAATAATGTATATATATTAGACAGAATGCGTATTAGAAACTATAAATAATCAAGTTGATAAATAACTAAATAATAAATAATTTATTAATTTAATATAATTTATATAACCTTCTCAACAAATTTATCAAAATTTCACACACAACTGTACTCAAGTATCCTACACACTAAACAAGAGAATCATATTTTTCAATAATTTTTTTCACTTCACCATGCATTACCAAAGATGATAATCTTGATATCTTGACATTTAATTTTAACATTTAAAATTTTTCAACAATTTAACTTTTTCAATATTTTTACTTAACTCATATCAAACGACTCATAAGCGTATAATTTATATTTCAAAATATAAAATTTTTGAAGTAAACATCAAAATAAACGGAAAATATATGTTTAATTAATTAAGATATTTGGGTACAAAGGACCTTAAGAAAAGAAGAACTAGCTAGAATTAGCAAGAAGATCTAGTACAAAACAAAGATTCACATATTTCAGAGAAGGCCTCCACGATAATCCCATGGTGCTGCGGATCATTCAGTGACAAAAAGCAATCCAATAGTTGCTCCAATTCCTTCTCCTCATACATTTTCTTCTCCATTACCATCTCCATCATCGATCTCTTGAAATCTTCGTATGGATCCTCCGATTTCTTAATTACCGCAAAGCTCTCCCTCACTTTCCCCTCCACCCTGCACGGTATCAGCCTCTGGAACGCCGACAACCTTGCCGGTGACTCGCTCTCTGGAAACCAAGATAAGCTCCGTTTCACCTTCTTCCCCTTCCTCTTCTTCCTGTTTTCGCGTATTGTTTTCAATCGAGGGTTGAATTCGATTGAGGAATCTGTCGAAAAGGTCGAAAAGCTTCTGGAACATGAAACGAGGGTTTCGGTTTCTTCGCCGTCGATTTCGTCGAAGCTTTCGCTGCTGAATAATCCGCTTTCGGCTGAGGAAGTGCTGATTCGGAGTCCAGGTATGGTTCTTTTCTTCTTAACTCTCCGTTTCTTTTTCTCCGCCGAGGAAGGTGGCGGAGGAGGAGGAGGAGAGGCTAAACTGTCGTCGTCGAATTCGGAGTCACCAGAAATTGAGGAGCAGAAAGTTTGACGGCGAGCTTCGACGTCCTCCTCGTAGACCTTAGCTACCACATGCCAGTCGTCTTCTTTTTGCCACTGGAAGTCAGGTGATACATTGCGGTCGTCCTCAGAGAGAGTTGATCTCGATTTGGAACCACAGCCGACGGATGTTAGTGCAGATGACACGTGGCGTCTGAAAGACGAACGATGGGTTTTGACCCTGGGGACTTGTTTTGGTGGTGGTCGGGTAGAGGTGGTGGTTGGTGCGGAATTGACGGTGATGAGCTTGGACTTGACTGGAGATAGTCGGAGTAACGAAGGGACAGGATCTGTAGTTTGAGTGGAAGTGTCTTTGGAGCGGCATGATTGAAAATACGGGATCACTTTGGATATCTTGAGCTTGAAACGTTTCACCATCATCTCTATCTCTTTCTCTGGTATTTCTTTTTGCAGTGCAGCACAGTAGTGTGGTATCGTCAATATGCATTGGACTGTCAATGGTGAAAAAGGTTAGTTTATATAGTAATTGTCATTGTCTTTTCTTTTTTCTTTTTTTTTCTCTCCTTTTTGTCTTTTGCGGTAAAAAAACAATTATTTCATTAAATAGAATTAGTGTAAGTAATCTTATAGTCGCTTAATTGTGACATGTTTTTCATTTTGGTCCTTAGTTGTTTCAGATCAATTTAGTCATTTGAAGTTTTGAGTCGATATCAATCAAGTTTTTAGTCATTTGAGTTTAGAGAAAACTTCTCAAACTAAGGAGTAAGTTCAAATCTTTCTGCGATAATGACAGAGAAATCAAACTGTTAACTAAATCTTGACTAAACCTTGACACATTTTGAGAATCTTACCTAGATTTGGCCAGATAATAATATCGGTCTCTCATTGGAATTTGGACACCAGAGTTAGTGACATTATTCATACTGGACAGTGGTTTTGGTCTACTTCTAGATCCGGTGAGCTCTTAGAAATCAGGGGTACCATCATGCCTTACCCTTAACCTAATTTTCATGATTCTTGGACATGGACTGCAAGCTCCAATGATTCCTTCTCATCAGGTCATACCTATAGAGCCTTGGTACAGCCTAGGGAAAAGGTAAGATGGGCAAGTTTAATTTGGTTCAAATTTAATATTCTTAAGTGCAGTTTTATCTTTTGGTTGGCCTTTAGCAACAGGTTGGCCATTAGAGATAGAATTGGGCGATGAAAATCAACCTCTAGTTAGGGGGTTAATTTGATTGTACCTTTTGTCTGGGGCATACTGAATCTAATTCTCATTTGTTCATTGAATGTGACTATGCTAAATCAGTGTGGAAATCCTTGTTAGAGAATTGTGATATGTCATGTAAAGCTTCAAATTGGACCCAATTGATCTTGTGGTTATTAGTGTGGAGCAATAGTAAATCTTTAAGGACATATTTACTTAGAGTTGACTTTTCATCTTTCATGTACTGCATTTAGAAAGAAAATAATTCTAGAGTGTTTGAGGGCAAGTTAAGGGATAAAAAACTTATTGTTAAGCTAATAATCTAAGATGTTAAGCTAATAATCTAAGACAGTGTGAGAGGTAGATTTTTTCTTGTAAAAGGCTTCAAGAAGGATGTCATTAGTATAAATTTGGTTGACAAGTGGAGCCTGGACCCCAACATTTTGGTAACTACTTGATTTTATGGATTTGTCTTTCTTATTTCTATTTTTAGAGCCCCCCCTCCCCGTTCATATGACGTGGTTTTGTATTTATAGCCCTGTCCAATTAAGGCATTCCTTGGTACGTCCTTTATTGTGTTTCATCTTGTAAGTTGGGGGTCCTGTGTTATAAAGTACATTTGTTTTTTATCTGTTGGATGTTGGATGTTTTGTATCTCTTCTAACTGCATGCAGGTACCTTGGAGCTAGTTTGGGGGCATTTGGTTTATTTGCTTACAAGTTTGTACTCTTAGAGCCTGATTTATAAAGACGTATATGTCTGTTGGTGTTTTCCTCTTGTCTTTTACTAGGGTTTTAGTTGGTAGTTGGTGTTGATTTTATATTTTGTATGATCATTCCTATATAAACTTATCATAGAATTAGTCTTCGTCGAAGTTTCTTGGTCATGTCCAAGCTATTTACCTTGGGTGTTTCCTTGGTTGGTCTAGGCCTAGGAAGTTAGGTATTTCTGTCTTTCATGTACACATTACTCTCCCTGGGGTATGCCCTTGTAGTTTTGTAATTTTTTTTTGTTAATATATTTTCATTTACAAAAAAAATGATGATTTCTAGACATATATAATTAGGGATGTGAAAAAAATCAAAGAACTGACGAAACCGCCTAAACCAAACTAATCCAAACCATAATATATTATGCTGTTTAAATAGCAAAAAATGGTTTGGTTTAATTTATTTGTTAAGAAACCACTATATTATGTCTGGTCCGATTTATCTTAAAATCACTCAACCCAAATCAATCTGACTAATTAGACATAACGATAGGCTTTTCATCCAACATAACTCAGTTCTCATGCAGAACACAGTCTCAACTTAATGAAAAAGACTCATTTTATTATTCATTAGCTATGAAGAAATAATGTTATAGGTTATCTAATCGAATAAGGCTCATTTTATTAAGATGATTTTTTTCTTGCATTAACTTTATTAACTTTAAATACTAAGAAAACGAAACCATCAACCCAACCAAAACCAAACTGATAATTTCAGAAATCCTAGTAAATGGTATATTTTTATAGTTATAAGTTAAAAGCTGGCCTAAAAAAATAAGAGTAGATAACTAGCCATTTTATAATTGGGTGATTTGAAGATTTTTAATTTATCTAAAATGTCTTATCTTATCCATTATCTAATTATTTTTTATTATTTTTTAAAATTATATATATTAAGTGGTCGCAAACCCCATGTTTATAGTGATTTGTAGGTAAGTTTTTAAGTTTAATTATAATTATTTTCAAAAAATTGATTTTATATGCTCACGATATACTAAACTAATTTTATTGCTATCCTCACAATTTTAGAACCTAGTGCAGTGATGGAGAATTTACTAGGATAACAATACATTATTAAGATAACAATATATTAACATCCGGATGCAATATATTAACACGATTGCAATATAATATTAACAAGAAAAACTATCATTTAATGAGGTATTAATATTCGTGATTATCGATGTCAAAATTTATGTAATGATATATTAATCATTCTTAAAATCATTGAATGATTGAAAGAGTTAGCATATTTTATTTTAATAAATAAATAGATAAATCTGATAAAATACATTGTTAGGGTATTTTAGACAAATCATGAAAATTTAAATTCAAACTAAATAGAAAGAGTCATTTATCTACTATAATTTTTTAGGCCAAATCTTAACTTGCTACTATGAAAGTGGCATATACTTGCCATCTCCCCTGATAATTAATGGTTTAGCATATATTGGTTTATATTTTTGATTGGTTTGGTTTGCTCATTTATCAAATCGATTATATTGGTTTGGTTATAGAATTGATCGAAAATCAAATCAAACTGCTTAATGAACACCTCTACATATAATGTATGAGGAGTTGACGCATTGTTAAGTAAAATGATGTCATTTTAAATGTTTTAAACGACGTCATTTTATAAAAAATAACAGAGAATTAAACAGACTTAGATTGAGGGTTTAAATCATAACTTTTAGATGATTGAAGGTTTAAAGTATAAGCGTGCTAAAGTTTAATGTTTAAAATATAGATTAGTAACAATTTAAGGAGGTAAATATAATACATGAGAACTTAACACCTTATTAAATGAGAGTGTTTAATGTATCAAGTTATCATTTTCGTCTCCCTATCATTAATCTCATAATAGTTTGCTTTGATAATCTACTCCTATAATTTTATGTTGAGTGTTATTTTACCAAAATTTGTTCAAACTAAAAGGAAGATTGATTTTACCAGTATTTAAATATTATTATATTTATAAATGTTTTAAAAATATTGATCAATTTAATTAATATTCTAGGTTGGACATGACACATGACACTCCTTCCAACCATAAGCTGAAAATAATTTTCCACCAAATGGGAACTTTTTATTGGTATATCTATAGTTATTGTACCAAACACATTTGGCCAATTATTGCGTTCTTTTCTTTTATGTAATTCTTAGAAATTTGACTAGAATTCAAAAAGAAGAGAGAAAAAATCCAACATTTGTAACCATATAGGGAGCCAAAGGAGTTCCTAATCGTCACCTTTATATAAAATTTTTGAAAGTGACTCTCAATTTAGATCCTCTACCGTTCGTCTGTTTCCTAAGTTTAAATATTAATTTAGATCCCACTAAATAAAATATTAATATAATGAGAAAAAAGTATTGGTTTCAATTTGAAGTAGACAATTAATAATAAATTTGAATTACCCATATAAACCCATTTCAATTGTATGACTTTAACATGGTGCTCATGGTTAGAACAGCCCTGAATTTTGGTAGATTATTAGGAAAAAGTCTCAACCCCTAGAAGGCTAGCCAGCTCTCTCCGACCTAATGAGTGGTCATGCAATTGATGGGGCTCATGAGTCGACGAATATATAGTACTATAGTCGAAAACGGTAAATTTTATGGGAGTGCACGACATCAAATCAAAACATCTGAATATGTATTAACTTTTTTTTTTATTCTTCTTCTGATTTTGATGAAATCTGAATAGTTTTATTCATTTTTATAGTATCATATTTGAATAAGAAGGGAGCTATGATTCAGGTTTAGTTGGCTCACTGGTTCAATTCATATTTTTATTTATGGTATATTTTAAATTAATCTAATGTTAAAATATAAAATATACTCATGTACTTTGATCAAAATATAAACTATATCCCATAACAGATTGAATTTCAATACTACCTAGTTAGAAATGGAGGGAGTGAGAGAGGGAGGGAGGGAGGGACATGCATTGCATTGACGGACAATGACCATCGACATCAACGACTCAACAGTGACCGTCGATTTGTGGTTGTAGCCGCTAGGGCTCGGGGAGGATGAGTGAGAATTGGGAAATTAGAAATGGGGATTTGGGGATTTTAAGGTTTTTAGTTTATATGTTAAAATAAAAATTATTAAGGTTAAGCTGAAAATAAAATGACTAAAATTAAGAAATTCAGATAATCATAGTTAAAAAGTAGCGGAGACAAAAAAGTCAAGGATAACAAAATAATTCATACTAAAAATTAATAATTTTCTTGAGTGGGTCACTTAACCCCACTCATGTGGCTCCGCTATAAAATCTAACGGATTCAAATATTTTTATTTTTTATTAATTCATGTTAAAAATAAATAATTTGAGTATCGTGTAAAAGATCATTTTTAATGAATCTTTTTTATGTTATTTCTACTACACAATTCCTTTGGTCGTGGGACATTACTTATCTTGAGTTAATATTAGATTAAATCGTAATATGTTCATGAAAAGTCACGCTTAGTAAAATTGGGTAAAATTACATAAAAGATATTATATTTGTTTTAATTTTTAGTAAGGAAAATCCAAATCATTACAAAACAATTTTCTAACTTCAGATCGATCAAGCATAAGCGCTCATGTTATGTGAACATGAGAAGATTGAATCAATACGTGGTGTTGTTAGAGTATATAAAGAACAATAGTTTTTCTTGAAGAGATGTTTGGAAAGGGAAAATTTCTACACCGCCAAAATGAAAAGAATCAAACCGTGTGGGTTTGGCCAGTGGTTGGGCACATTGAGATATTTATGGTAGTACAGGAGGTCATAAATTCGAAACTCAACCTTAAGCATCAGTTCTTCAGGATCAGTGTCATTTAAGATAATTTTAAAACTTTATTCGTGATGCACTTAAAAAAAATTCTAGATATTAATCAAAGTTCTGTATGTTAACCTAAAAATGAAAAGAGAGGATTTAATAATTATTGGCTAAAATATTACAATATTATCCATTTACTGTGGCCAAAGTAAAAAGTCAATCCAAAGAAGCTCTCCACAGAACACATTGGTGGGGATCCAAGGAAACAAAATCATCTTTATATACATTTGTCTTTCACTTTTCCTTTGTTTTCTTTCTTTAAACTCTTTTTTTTTTACATTTGGTCTTCGTCTTCAGTCTTCACAACCTTACCGCACCCCAAATTTACGCCTAACTATTTCAAACTTTGGTGTTTTTTGTGCACTCCAACATTGAAGATTTTGATGCTATTAGTTTAGCCATTAGCTTAGCCAGTTATAGTAAGATTGTGCAATTCAATTTTGATATCCACAAATTTATTATTCTCCTTTGACCAAAAAATTATTGAAGATTTGGATCTTGCATTTAACATAATAATATGAAAATTTTCCATTTACTCTAAAAATCTGTCCGGTCCACTCATTTTTTGTATATACACACCTATATCAATTACAAAATTCTCATAAATCTCTCTATACACCTTACTATATTCCTATCGGATCATACTTCAATACACTCTTTTCTTTCATTGGTCTCAATCAACCTACATTATTTTTTTTCTTTATTACAATGTTTAAACTATATTCTTTTACACTAGATATTTTTAGATATTAGCTTTATGTGAAATATCATCATTTTTACACCACTAAAAATTTAAAAGTGAATATTTAGGTAATGATGGCATTAATTATTTATGTTTTATTATAGTAAGAGGGGAAAGAAGAGTGATTTTTATTGTAAGTTAGTAAGAAAATATTTAATAAGAAAGAAAAAAAAACATAAGCAAAGAATAATTGATATTAAGTCAATAAAACTCTAATACATCATACGTTCTTCACAAAGAAAAAAATATATCATGGATTATTTAAATTAATCATTTCTTGTGTTGCTACAATATCATTTACTAAATCTTTAAATACTTTGTGGCATAAAAAAACTGCATTTGATTTATATAATGGAGTAATATGTTGATAGATGTAGCTTCTTTGTACTAACAGAAGTGTTGAGTGTATGTAGAAATTTAGATGTGTGAAAAAAGTTTTTCAACCATATGACATTTGTAGAACGATCTAGACCATCAAATTTATTTTTCATAAGAGAATGTTTCGATAACAAAAAAAAAATATTTGACTTTCAAAATTTTGCTTCTTAATAGATATTTGGTCTATTAAAAATATAAATCTAGATCATAAAAAAGTAGCAAAATTATGTCCGGTAAGTTCTTACCCACGTAACGATTTAGACACTGTCTTGGAGAGAAGTTCGGTGGAATAGACATCTCTGTGAAGATGCGGGTTACCTGCCCGTGGACAAAAAAAATCTATGAAGCTTCTCTCACTTCACACCTTAGATTGTACTGTTCTCAAAGGGAGACGCTTACACATCTTCTTAACCTGAAACGGTGGGGGAGAGGGAATATTCCTTTTTTAAGGGTTTTGCGAGAACATATTCAGTAGAGATGAGATAAAGCATATCGCTCAAAAGATTAGAACACGTGATTACGAACCACAAGGTCAAGGGTTAGATCCCTCCTTAGCCAAATGAAATTACTCGCATAGATTTAACATGGTTATCTTTAGTTTCTGATCGGTAAGATAACAACCTTAATCTATACTCACTCCCTACACAAGCTCCATATATATGCTGTTTCTTTTTTCTTTATTCGAAGGCGTGGATGCTTTGAATTTGAATTGAAGTCAAAACAGCATCATGAGTTAGCTATAAGGACATTTTGAATTTACAAGCTTAAACAAATTATATATATGGACATTTAAAAAGATTAATAAATTAGGACATATGTATCTAAATATAATTACGTAGAACTAATTATTGGTCAAATACAATTGGAATAATCTTAATTGGTAACCAAAGAAATTTTCCAAAGAATACATGTATAATTGTAATTAATTGATATTTTTAACAACTTCAGTTTTTGTTAATAAAATTGTACTAGGAGGATGCCGGATACCTCTAACGATGACTTTCTCAAACTCAATCAAGCTACATATTTGTGGATTAGAGAGATAGTTACTAAACTAATCCTATCATGACTTGTAAATGAATTTTTCCTCTACATGAGTAAGATTTATGAAAAGAGAGAGAGGTAAATGCTCTGGGTGTGTTCTTCATTGTATTGAATTGAATTGAGTTTTTTCTTGATCATTTATTACATGAGTCTTTATATATATAAGCCTTATTTAAGATGTTAATTAATAATAATAAGGGGAGAATGATAACACTCCCCCTATATTTTTTGGAACGTCCTCATGCCTCAAAGATTGCTCCCATACTTATAGGATCTTTGTCAAGCGTGGGCTCTCATGCTTTACTTATTCCATTCAACCACTATATTATCTTGTCTTTCAATTGTTGAATTAATCGTAACCGTTCGATTCATCTCACGATCTTGATCTCATTCTTCCCGTTCTCACACCGTGGAGATCTTCCACCTCCTTCTTGATTGGTTCTCCTCAGTCCACGGGTCATGCAAAGACTTCATACATGTTCATTTTCCCCCCATTATACTAAACAAAATTTTATTCGTTAAGATGTAATGATCGTGTTTCGTGCATGCCTTAGTAGGAGGTTATTTGATTGGACCTTCTGCCTTTTTGCCATCCATCGAAACCTCTAAGCATTAATAACACACAAAAGATACGATTATTAAATAAGGAAAGCTTGTACCACTGTCACTTCATTTCTTGTTATCGCTGGCGCATTCCTAGGAAATGATGCTTCGTCATCTGCCTGCGGCATTTCACCTTCCCATTCTCAGTTATTTGTGTATGGGACACGAGTTTTTAGATCATTTCACGACACACCTCTTTCCTTTTTTCCAGCTTTCACCTCGCTATTTGTCTGTTACAAACGACGGTTGATGCCATCATTTCGTTTGTCATTATTAAACGCCTACTGCACGCCTACCCTGCTATGCCTTTTCAGAGTCAGACACATTTTATTATCTTTTCGAATCCATCAATCCATTGTATTCCTTTTTCACGTCCATAGCCTACAAGAGGCCTTCATCTTCCTCATTCTTCCTTTACGTTTCCCCTGCCCCAAGTAAGTTTTCCTTCTCCTCCGTTCTTGCTCTTTTTTCTCTTCTGCTATTTTTCTTTCCCTCTAGTGGGTTTTTTGTTAGTCATGAGTGACGATGGGGAGTTTAAGGTCATTGTTCTCTTAGTTAGGAACCAAGATGAGTTCAATCGATGTATAGATCGTCACCGAGAGGCATTCCCCTCGGATGTCATTTGCGCCTTCGGGGATGGGATACCCAAATCTTCCAATTATCCTCCATAACAGATCTCTCTAGCCCCTATGTTCATAGCTTTAGGGATGAAGCTCCCATTTCCCCATTTCTTCTAGGAAATTTTCAGTGCCTTTTTTCTCACCCATTCCCAGTATACCCCTAGTACGTATAGGGTCCTCTGAGGAGTAGAAGCTTTGAATAGGAGGCATAACCTCAACATAGGCGTAGATAAACTTGTGTTGCGTACATCATCAAGAAATGCTACACTTCTTATTATTTGGCTCCCCAACCTAGTGAAAGCAAGGGAGCCCTGATTACGGATCTCCCGAGAGGGGACAAAGGATGAAAGAATGGGACCCTCCTGGTCGGTGGAAATTGGGGCGGTGATGGTCGCTGGATGGTCTCCAGGACCTGGGATCTTTCATTAAGTATTCGGAGCTTTAGTTTCGTGCTTTGTTGTTTTATTTTTTAGTACTAACATTCTCTCTTTCATTTATGCGGATAAGATCCTAAACAAAAGGTCATTTATTCCTAAGGACGTTGCTACACAGCTGTCTGCTGCTTATAACTGTCGAGAATGGGACTGGCGCGACCTCCTCGATCTGAGTAAAAATATCAATGTCGCATATGTTCCCGCTGTCGTTCCCATAGTCGAAGTTGCTTCTCCCTCATCTTCAACCTCTCAGATCCCTCAGGTAATTCCCGCTACCGCTTTCCACCGTGTGGTTCCAGCCCATCAGAGTTTGCTGATTTTTAGTAGGAAGAAGAAGAGGAGCAGCAGCAAGGAGTAGAGGAGGAAGGCGTGTTGTTGTAAACCCTTGTCAAGGGGTTGGAAACATTGAAACATTTACAGAAACCTATGGGGGACTACCAACGATGAGAGAAATGTTCATCCTAGAACGGGAGCTGCTGGCACATCTTTAAAATACCTGACACCGTCACACTGCCATCTCCCGTTTTTGCTGCCACTGCTCCACCTTCACCTGCTTCAGCCGATCCTCCTGCTTCAGCCGATCCTCCTGCTTCTGCAGCTAAGGATGCTCCATTATAGGCATGGGCCTCTCAACCCCCTCCATCGCCTGCTCAGAGGTCTGCCCTCTCCTCCTTCGCTGGTTCCCAAGGGAGGCCTAAGGAGCCTGACTTGTAGAGGTGGTGGCGGTACACAGTGGCTCCGCTTGTCTTGGCTTTTGTTAGCTTCTTAAAGGATTCTTTTCCTTCACACATCATCTTGAAGGAGATCCAGTCTAACGTAGAAATGGTCGCTCTCCTTCAAATGTCCATCAATGACAAGGTTATTGGCCTTAGTAATAGCTTGATGTAGGTAACTCTTCTTCCTTTCGCTTCTTTCTGCCATCCTCTATTCTTTTCCCGCTTACTTACACTTAAATTTTTTCTTCATAGGATGTGGTTTACCATAACGGGCTCCAGGAGCAGTTTTGCTCCCTAGAGAAGGAGATGGTGGGCTAAAAGTATAATATGGGGGAGTGCAACGAGGTCCTTGATAGTCATCTAGCTGAGCGAAATGATTTGAACAAGACTGAGCCGAGGAGAAGCTAACAGCGGCAGAGGCGGCTTTGGCCAAGACAGGGGAGCGGGAGAGTGAAATTGAAGCCGAGTACCAGGCCATACTCGATAAGGCCGAGGGAATGGCCTATAGCACGGGCTACAAGGATGCCCCGTCTAACAAAGCTCCATTTTTGCCGCTAGTCGATGTTCCCGAAGATCCTTCAGAGGCTCAGACTGAACTAGATGTTTTTATTCCCGCTGCTACTTCTGACCCGCCTACTGAAGTAACTCCTGAAGAGGGGTCTTAGTTTTCTTTTGTATTTCGTTTATGTATTTTTAATTTCCTTGTACTTCTACTTTTCCCGCAGAAAATCATCTTGTAATTTTCCCACACATTAATGAGAAGATCTTTTCCATCACACTGCTTCTTTTTCCTTTCCTTTTTATCAAGTTAGAAATCTTCCTTTTCTTACTTTGGGATCTTCAATACTTGAATAATCCTTTGTTGTACTTTCCTTCTTATTTCCTGTATTTTGCCTAAACATTTAGCAAAAATTTTCATACATCTTACTTCCTTGGTTACTTGTTTACTCGTACCTACTCCGTTTCTAAGTTTGCTTGAAAGGTGAGAATGGAATCAGTTTAAATCGGTCCCGTATTTGCTCATATCTTTTTTGAACCTTCTATTTTCACATAGTTCATTTGTTGACCCGTTTTAGGTTTTTATTCTTCTTCTTTCGCCCTTTTTAGAAGTCATTTTTCATCCTTGGTTTCTTTTTTAGAATAGGACTTACGAAATGCCCCTCTCAAGGACTCACGCCCTTAATTCTTTTTGAGAGTATGACTTATTATTTGCCCATCTTAAGGACTTTCTCTCTTAGTTCCTTTTGAAAGTAGGACTTATTATTTTCCCCTCTCAAGTACTTATGCTCTTAGTTCTTTCTGGGAGTAGGACTTATGAACTGCCCCTCCTAAGGACTTATGCTCTTAGTTGCTTCTAGGAGTAGGACTTATCAACTGCCCCCAATGACTTATGCCCTTATTTTTGTTGTTGTTATCAAAGATGAGGAGAGCTGACACCAATAATCTTTTACGTGGAAAACTATTACAAAAAAACCATGGGAAAATATTTACTATTATGCTATTTACAACTTCAAATAAAGTGTTTCTTTAGGTGGGCTGTATTCCACGGTTTTGGCAGATCCATTCCCTTTTCCCTTTTTCAAATGGTAGTCTTCGCTTCCACTTACTCCACTAATGATGTATGTCCCTTCCTATGTTAGTTTGAGTTTTCCTTCTGTCTTGAAGATCTTTCTCAAGACCAGATCTCCCTTCTAAAATTCCCGTTTCTGTACTCTTTTGTGGAAGTAAGACTTCCTTTTTTATTATAATGGGTCATTCGTATCAGTGTCACTTCGTGTTGCTCTTCCAATTCATCTAGGTTTTTCCAGAAGAGTTCCTCATTCTGTTGTTTAGTTAGTGCGGACTTCATAGTGGGGCTCCCAATTTCAACAGGAATTACTGCTTCTACTCTAAAAGCCAAAGCAAATGGTGTCTCTCTCGTTGTTTCTCTAAGAGTAGTTTTGTACGCCCATAAAACTGTCAGTAGCTCTTCTACCTATCTTCCTTTTGCTAACTCCAATCGTTTCTTCAAATTCTCAAGTATGATTCGGTTTGACCTTTTTGCTTGCATGTTCCCTTATGAATAGTATGGAGTGGAAACCGGTTAGTGATCTTTAGCCCTTTGTAGAAGGTTTTAACCATATTTCCTGTGAACTGAAACATGTTGTCTGAAATAAGTAGTTTTAGTATGCTGAATCTACGCATGATGTTCTTCCACCGAAATCTCTTTACTTCTTCTTCCCGTATTCTTGCGAAGGCTTCAGCCTCAATCCACTTGGTGAAGTAGTCCATTGTTACTAGCAGGAAACATTTTTGTACATGTGCCATTGGAAGTAGACCAAAGATGTGAAGTGCCCATTGCATGAAGGGCCACAGGCTCATCACCATTTTCAGTTCATTGGGAGCCATCTTAGCAACTGGAGCAAAACGCCATACTGTTTGGCGTCTTAATGCATTTTGGGCATTAATACCCTTCATTTAGAATTTTATGGGCCAATGATCTCCCTCCAGTATAATTGCCACATATCCCTTCGTCGATTTCAACCAAAACATATCGGGCATCCTTTTCCTTCAAACATTTCAAGTATGGGCTTGTAAAGGGTTTTCTATACAATAATATATTTATCAATGTGTACATGGCACTCTGTTGTTGTACTTTTTTAGCGAAAAGCTTATCTTCTGGAAGCGCACCTTTTTCTAGATAGCAAATTATACCATCCTACCAGTTGGGTTCGCTTTCTACTTCCACATTAGCCACGCCATTCCACAAGAGCGAGACACTTGACTTTTCCAAAAATTCAACGGGGACATTTATTTTGTACGGGAGTTGCAATGACGATCCTAAGTTTGCCAATGCGTCAGCGAGTCCATTCTCAGTTCTTGAGATTTACTAGATTTCATAGCTTTTCAATGTACTTAGCAGGTTCTTTACCCGTTGTAGTTAGCTTACCATCCTCTCATCTTTCACTACATATTCTCATGTGACCTATTTCACAATCAACATGGAATCACAGAATATTTTTACATATGTTACCTCGTATTCTCATCGCAAGGATACTCTAGCAATCGGGGCTTCATATTATGCTTCTTTGTTTGACGCGTTGAACCCGACGGAGATAGAGTGCTCTAGTGTTTCTCCAAATAAGGTTTGTACCACTACCTCTGCTCCCGCTCGTTTACTATTTGAAGCACCATCGACATACCATTTCTAATATCCATTTTCATTTTTTCCTTGGGGATTTTGGTCAGCTTTCTCTCCAGCGAAATTCGCAACAAAAGCTGTTAGTGCCTGCCCTTTGATGGACGTTCTAGGCTCATGGTGAATCTCGTACTAGGTTAACTCGATTGACCACTTCGACATCTTCCAGCTTACCTCTCGAGAGTGCATAAGACTTTTAACAGGTGAGTCTGTTAACACTTTGATGCTATGTGCTTAGAAATATGGTCTCAGCTTTCGTACAGCACTTACAATTGATAGTACTAATTTCTCCATCCATTTGTATCTCGTCTCTGCTGTCACCAGGCTCTTTCTTATAAAGTATGTAGGTTTCTACTTTCTTTCTTCCTCCCTAATGAGTACGGCACTGATGGCCACTTTAGAAATGGAAACATACAACATAAGTTGTTCACCCGATACTGGTTTAGAAAGTAGAGGGAGAGTTGTCAGATACTCCTTGATTCTGTCGAAAGCTTCCTCACATTCCTCATTCCATCCGTCCATTTAGTTCTTTCTCAACTTTTTGAAGAATGGTTTACACTTATCCGTAAACCTTGAGATGAATCTGTTCAGAGCGGTTAACCTTTCCGCCAACCTCTGTATCTATTTCCAGTTCCGCAGAGATTTCATCTCCATAATTGCCTTTACATGGTCTGGATTCACTCTGATCCCCCACTACATCACCAGGTGTCCGAGGAACTTTCCCGCAACTACACCAAACGTGTATTTTTTGGATTCAGCTTCATAGAGTATTTCCTCATAACTGAAAAGGCTTCCTCGAGATTCAGAATATGATCGTCCACATAAACTTCTATGTTTCTTCTAATTTGTTCATGAAAGACTTTGTCACAAGTTTCTGGTAAGTCACACATTTTCACCTTATTGTATCTGGAGTACGCGTCCATGAAGATGAGAAGTTTATGTCTTGAAGTTGCGTCAACCATTTGATCTATCATGGGTAGCGGATAATCATCTTTGGGGCAGGCTTTATTCAAGTCACAGAAATCCACACATATTCTCCATTTGCCACCCTTCTTTCGCACCGTCTATTGGAATTATGTCTATAAAGTAGGGTGTAATAACCTATTTATAAGTACTTAGTTCTTTCTCTGACATTTTTTATTACTGAATTTAATGAATGAATGGAGGTTTTTCTATTAATTAAAGTATATTTATAATTTACTCAAGTCCTAAAACTATTGTCAACGTAAGAAGAGTAAAGATTGAGGGGTCTTCCAGATAAACTCTTCTAAAATAGTTCAGAACGTTAATCGCGGTTTTAGGATCAACTGGGCAATCGAGTCTGATTCTAACTGTTAGTTTGAACCAAAGGATGCCAGTCTTGGGGTATGGTTCTAGCGGTTAACCTATACATGTTGTGAAACATAAGTGAATAAACTAGTAATAAATTAGTTTAGAGTAAAACTATTTATCTAGCTCTAAATCAAACTGTTATATCTTAAGATTATTTTAATAAATAACTTAATCCTGATATGAATAAAAAATTTGACCTAGTTAGTTATGATCTTTGATACGTCAAATGAGTGAGTTCAAATTACTGGACAATACATTAGTTGTTGTGATCGTGATTTAACTATGTTGGAGTTGCGTGATTCACAAATATGAAATTCGTGGTTTGATTGCAAAATGCAACAATATCACCTTCTACTTTATTGATGGGTGTGTGAATAAAATAACCTGAGTAGGTACTCGATGAAATGTATCATTGAATAAGACATGGAGAATTTTACAAGACAATTCACTATTATATCTTTCTTATTAACAGTCAATAAATAAGGTAAGAAAATAATAACAAGAGGGGTAAAAAATGGTAATTTTATATTTCACTCTTGTTAATGATATTCATGAAAGGTAATATGTTAAAATATTCTATGAAACGTGAAATGAAAGTGTTTATTTGCACCAACAGAAAATGTAGCGCGTATGAATTTAGAGGTTATTCAACATCGAATCTATAATGGAGTCGTACGATGTCAAGATTAAATAGACCAGAAATTTATAGAAATAAATTCGTTGGGTATTTGAATCATATAGTTTTATTCATGTGGTTCATTCAGTCTCAGGAGTAACTTATGTGGACAGGAATAGAAGAAACAATATCAGTTGAACCAAAATGTGTTTTGAGTCAATGTGTAATTCCTAAACCCATATATGATGGGCGTTGTCACTGAATTAACGAAGAGTACTAATTGATATTTAAATTAATTTACTCATTATTTTTTTAATTATTAGATAATTAGTAAATAAGGAAAATTAATTAATTAATTGATGGGGATCAATTTAAATTTATCAATTTTGAATTGATAAATTTGGACACAATATTGAGTTTAATGGAAGATGTAATTTTCGGCAATTGTAGATTATGGGGGTGAATTTTGGAAATTACCTTCCTAAGTGTGTTGACACAACCCTAATCACATAGAACATAAAAATGTTTCTCTATCCCCCCTCTTATTGTTGTCGCCGAATTCATAGAGGAAGAAAATAAATTATTTTGAGAGCCCACACTTAGTTTCTAATGATGGCCTTGCGAGATATACTTCTGAATTCAACGAGTGGTTGTTAGTACGAAAACTAATTGAAGTTCTTAGATTTGAAGATCGAAGAATGTGAAGCATTTAATAAGAATTTCAGCAATTCAGAAAGTATCTGATACAACGAAAATGTATACATCATTTATACCTCTTTTGAATACGTTTAACTTTGTATGCATAATTAGATGAATGATTTTAATAGTTAATATGATTAAATAGCTTGATGTAGAAATCTTGATATTCTGTCCACGAATCGTTCGTGGTTCAATGATTTGATCCAACACCAATACCACGTTTGCCAGCCACTCCGGGTAGTTGACTTCTTGAATGAAACCAGCTGCCAAGAGCTTTTCAACTTCTTCTTTGATTACTTCATTCTTTTTCGAGCCAAAGATTTTCTTCTGCTGCTTTACTGGTTTTACAGCTGGATCCATATTTAAACCTATGACAAATAATTTCTTTAAGAATACCCAACATCTCTTGCGCCGTAGTTGCGAACACATCTTTGTTTTTCCGTAGAAATTCTACCAATCTTTCTTTTCATCTTTTTGGGGCAGGCACAGACGTTTGTCATCTACCGCGTTCCTTCTTCCAAACATACAAGTTTTGTTTCCTCTCCTACTTCGTACCTTAGGCTGTCTTGCCCGTCTTCCTGTGATTGCTATAATTCCACGGGCTGCCTACCTTCTGCCTTTTCTGTAGTCTTCTTCTTAACAGATTTTAAGGCAATCACAAAAAAATACAAGCAGCATCCTGATCTCCTCTTATTGTTTTAACTCCCTTAGGTGATGGATACTTCAGTATTTAGTAGAAAGTTAAGGGGACAGCTTTCATCTTATGGAGTTAGGTCCTTCCCAGGATAACATTGTGTGGGGATGACGTGTTCAGGATCATGAACTCGGTCATGTAGTTAAAGGGTTATGCATTTACCGGGAGAATGAGGGTTCCTTCTAAGTAGCTAATGGCTCTGTTGAAGCCTATCAGTGATTGTGAATTTCCTTGCAGCTTTTATTCTCCCATTAACATTTTCTTCATGGTCGCCCGATATAGAATGTTCACAGCACTCCAGTCGTTGACCAAGATTCTCCTCAGTAAGCACTTACCAACTTGTATTGAAATGACAAGAGCATTGTTGTAATGCATATCATGCTCCAGATCTATATCATCGAATACCAGCGGCGGATTCCCGCTGGCACTTGAGGGTAAAAGTAGCAACCATGTCGGGCAGGGCCCGACAAGGCTTGGCTCGGGTGGTTCACGGACCAGTCATGGGCCCTTTCAACCGGTTCTCGGGCCTTTTCAACCTTGGCCTGGAATTTTAGGACGGCCTAAAATGAACCGCTGAACTAGGACTCTAACAGTCTGGGTCGGGCCGATCCCGATTAAATAATCAAACTGGCATGTTTTCTCTCCTTTTAATATGATTTAATTCTAAAAAATATAGATGGGGAGAGTTGAACCTTGGTGGAGAATAATGAAGTGTAGGGATTATCACTAAGCTATATGAAAGTTATGTTACTTTCTTATAATTATTTTATTTTATTACTTTAAAATCTCAATAGAAAAACTTGTAATAATAAGTAAAATAATTATTTTATTTACTAAAATCATAAACTAGTGATATTCATATTCACGTAAAATCTAAAAATATACTAAATAATTAACAACTAATTTATAATTCATGTTCATTAACACAATAAAAAATATTAGGAATATTAATTGAACCAATATTTTTTGAAATTTTATTGAAACCTATTTTTCATTGAATAAAATATTCATTCAAATGAAAAATATTATTTTTTTATTTAATTAAATATGTTTATCTCAAAAGTATATTATATGAAGTTTCAATAAAATGTGTTAAAATACAATAAAAATATATTTTAAACAATATTGTCTTGGTCTATTGGGAAAGAGGGTAATTTATAAAGGAGAGGTCAATGATTCAAACTTCATTACACATAAAATTGTCCAACATTTTAGATAAAAGAGTGGATTCACAGGTCGGGCCTGGTTCAGGCCACAGATCCTCAGGGCCATGTTCGGGCTGGGCCTAGGGTCTGCGTCGGGCTATAGGCCTTGAAGACAAGGCTCGTGATGGCTCGGGGCTGGCTCGCGGGCTTTAACCGGCCTGGTACTATTTAATACCGAGTCAGGCCTGGATTATAATGGGCTGATTCACCCGGTTTCACGGGCTGAACCGGCCCACTTGCCACCTCTACTTGACGCTCCTTCTAGGCACTTTTCCAATATCGACTTTTTGCAGTATATCTTTCTTTCCTTTCGGATTGTTCCTTCCTGTTCCGTAAGTGCAATAACTATGTCAATGATATGAATGGATTTTTCCCATTGTCGCGTTTGTCCTCCCAGTGATTATCCTTTTCAGCTTTTTATTCATGTTCTTCTTTTTTTCACAAATTGACGTAAGTACCCGTCTTTGATTAGTTGCTCGATGTAGTCATTGAGTTTGAAGCAGTTCTTTGTGTAATGCTCACTACTCTTGTGAAATGAGCTGTACTTGTTTTTTCCCTTGTAGTGTGGTTCTTTTGTGAGCGGGGATGGCCTCTTCAGCCAAGGCTTGTCTTTGATCATGTCTAGGATTTGGTTTACTGGAATGGTCAATGGCGTGTAAACCTTGTCCCTTGGTTGTACTGTGTCTTAGTCCCATCTTCGATACCCAATTCTTTCATGCTTGCTATTCCCTCCGTCTTCTCTTTCCATTCCGTCAGACTTTTTCTTTTCGGGTTTCGAACTTATTTTCTGCTTTCTTGATTCCTTAGCCTTTCGTCAGTCGCTTTTAGCAGGCTTCTTTTCTCCTCTTCTAGAATGATGTACACTTACGCCCGTTGAAATGTTTCTGCCATGGAGAGCGGTTTGATCTTGGATAGATCTTCAAACAGGGGTGATTTCAAGTCTAACCCCCACCTGAAAGTCAGTCTTGCAACTCGATCATCATAATTTTTGACTTTTCCATCTTGTCCTTAAATCTGTGGGTGTATTCCCGTAGTGGCTCCCCTCTCTTGGCAGAAATCGTATAAAGATACTTTGTGTCTTCCATGACCGCTCAATAGATAGAGTATTGTTCTAGGAAAACATATAACATAAAAGTAAAATTAGTAATCGAATGCACAAGGAAGGAAATCATTTCAGAGTTGTCCCATCCATCCTAGTGAGGAACATCATGCATATCAGTTTGTCATATTGCTGATACATCGCCATTACTTGTCTGAACCTCGTGTGGTGATTTACAGAATCTGTTTTCCCCTCGTAACATTAAAATTTGGGGGACATGAAGTTTTGGGTATGGATGCTGTCATGATTTCGGGGCTTAATGGAGTACGGGTGAGGGATTCGAGGTTGGTCTTCACTGTACTTCACAGGTTTCTCATCTTCATCGTTTTCCGCTACAGTAATTCTTCCACCGCTTCTATATTTATGACCCAGGACTGAGGAGCTTCTCTCGAAGCCTCTTTCACGTGGTTTTGGGATTGGACTTTCACTTCCTCCCGTTATACGTTTCTACTGTTCTCATGGTTCTCCTGCCTTACATCTTTCCAATTTCCCCCGAGTGGATTTCTCGTTCCTCTTTATTCGCCCTTTGACTGACTTCGACACGTGTCATTGCCAGCTCTTACTGAAGCATGTTGATTGGGTCCTGCACAGTTTACCATGCATTGTGCAGCGCCTCTGTGTTCCTTCTCTCCATTTCTTACATCCCATTTAGGAATGTATGTAGCATTTCTCTCGGTGGAGTTGGTTGATCCACATGATCTTCTTCGTTTCTGGTCCTGTTGCCCTCATACAATGCTGCCTTCAATCTGGTTCTAGGCATACTTAGTGTTTCCAGGGTGGGTTTCTCGAGTTTTTCCCTCACCTCTCAATGAAAGCACCAAAATATAAAGGAATTTTGCCTCTACACAAGTAAGATTTATGGAGAGAGAGAGAGGTAAATGTTGTGGGTGTGTTCTTCGTTGGATTGAATTGAGTTTTTCTTGATCATTTATTACGTGAGCCTTTATATATATATTTTATTCAAGATGTTGACAAATTAGTAATAATAATAAAAGGGGGGAATGATCACACTCCCCCTATGTTTTCGGGAACGTCCTCATAATGCATGCATAATTGTAAATAATTGATATTTTTTAGCAACTTCAGTGTTTGTTAATAAAATTACACCAGTAGTTTAAGGAGGATGTCGGTTACCTCTAACGATGACTTTATCAAACTCAATCAAGCTACATATTTGTGGATTAGAGAGATAGTTACTAAACTAATCCTATCATGAGCATTATTATATTTTGTGATAACAATATCTTATAATCTAACAAACAGAAAATCCTCTAGCTTGATTTAATTTTCTACAAATGTCATCTACTAAATTACTCAATCTTCATTCAGAGCATCCACTGGACTGTATCCATCAAATTATTCGATTTGAATCAGACTCAATAATGCCCCAAAGCCAACTAGATTGCAATGCCCATTCCAGGCCAAGGTTTATAGCAATCAATTTCCCATGACCCAGCCCAAAAGAATCCACCTTGATGTTGGACTATGTCCATAAAGTAGCGTGTAATAACTATTTATTGTATTTAGTTATTTCTCAGACATTTGTATAACTGATTTTTTATGAATAAATTGAAAGTTTTATTTTAAATTAAAGCGTGTTCATAAATTACTCAAGTCTTGGAACTATTGTCAATGAAAGAAGAGTGAAGATAGAAGCGTCTCCAGATGAACTCTTCTGAAAAGTTCAGAATGATATTGGCCGTTTTAGGATCGATTGCGTAATCAAATCGGATTACAACTGTCACTATAATGTCTTTTTTATTCACAATCAATAAAAACGTTAAGGAAAAAATAACAAGAGGGTCAAAATGGTAATTTTACATTCCACTTGTCACTGACATTCACGATGGATATTATGTTAAAATATTCTGTGGATCGTGAAAATAAATAGAGTTTATTTACACCAGCAGAAAATGCAGCTTGCATTAATCGAGAGTTAATTTGGCATCGAACGTATAGTGGAGTCGTACGATGTCAGGATTAAATAGGTCAAGAATTTATGGAGATAAATTCGCCTGGTATTTAAATCCTAAGTTTCGTTCATGTAGGTACATTCAGTCTCAGAAATAGCTTAGAGAACAGAAATAGAAAAATGAACTGAATTGAACCAAAATGTGTTTTGGTGCTAATGCATATTTCCTGCACATATATGTGATAGGTGAATTCACTTAAGTTAGTTAGGTTTTATTATTGTATTGAATTAATTAATATATTATTTTTTAATTATTAGATAATTAGTTGAATAAAATAAATGAATTAATTGATTGATAATGATCAATTATGTTTATTAATTGGATTGATGAATTTCGATACAACTAAAACTCTAGGAGATCATGTAATTTTCGGCAATAATAAATAATTAGGGGAATTTTCAGAAATTTTAAAATATATGGGTATATTTATAAACATAAAAAATTATCTTTTGATAAATATCTAAAAGCAATTTGATTGCAAAGAGATAATGAGTATTAAATACAGTTGTTATTTACACATAAAAAAGGGAGAGAAAAAACTTTTCTCCTCTCACTACGATTGCCGGCGAAATTAATCTGAAGAATGGAAGATTTGATTTTTCTTCTTCAATCATTTTAAGAGCCCACACTCAAATTTCTACATAAAATTCTGGTTAGATATATTTCTGAAATTAACGGTGGTTGTTGGTCGACTAATTCGGAAATCATTCATGGAAGATCAAGTTCGTGACTTTGATCTTAAAGCTTTAAGAACACGAATAACGCTCGAGGGAGTTCCACTAGTTCAGAAGTTCTCCAAGACAGTGTAAATGTGAAAATTATTTTCCTTTAATCTATTTGTTTTAATATTGTATATGCATGATCAAACTTAAATTGATTTTAAATTATTTAATATGATTAAATAAGTTAAACCAAAATTTTTTTATATTCCGCCACGAACCCTTCGTGGTTCAAATCTAATTTTCTTTAATTTTTATAACTGATCGAACCTAGCAATTGGTATCAGAGCGTAGGTTTAAGATTATGCATATAGATAATTAAAATGAACGTATCATGAATTCGATGGATATTGGCATATGTTTGTATGGTAGATTCAAAATTATTTTGAATATGTTTTGTGATTGGATCTCGAATTATTGGCTCTGGGCATTTTTTATTTAGAATTGATATACGCCGAATTTGAGGCATAGAAATTTATGTAATTTTATTATTGCAATTGTTGTAAATTTTAAATTCGCTGTAAATTTATCGTCGCAGGAAATCGCTCGAAACCGTCATCGAGATGTCGTCAGACAACCACCGAGAAGACGCTAGAAAACGTTAATGTTCACGTGGTACCATTCGCGGTGGTACTGTTCATGTCAGTACTGTTCACTGGTGGTATTGTTCACCGCTGGCCGCCGCCCGCTGCCCACCGCTGCTGCCATGTGTTATCCCTTGCATGGTAAAGTCCTAATCTGATTAGGAAACCTACAAGCTATAGAAACCCATGGTTTTGAGAAACCTATAGTTTTTGAAATTCAAATTTTGAAATATGATTTCAAAATCAATTTTAGTCCCTTATTTAATTTTAATTAATTTAGTACTTTTTCAACACTTGTATAATTGTCATTTATTTTAAAATTATTTGAAAAATAAATTAATTTACTAATTACTTAGTAATTTGTTTGTCAAAGTAAAAATATGTTGGAAAATTAAAATTTTTAAATTGAAAATTATTTTTAAAAATGGGACTAATATTTTTTAAAGTTTTACAAAATGATGGGACAACATGGAGGCGAAGGAGCAAATTGCAAACGCCATGGAGATTAGTTCATAATTTAATTTGTAATTTATTTATTATTCTTTTATGAATTGTAATTAGAAATGAGCCAATAGGAATGTTAAATTTAAATGTATGATTTAATTTTAATTTTGTATCGTCATATAACATGTCATATAGATTAGGGATATGTCAATATCAAATTACAATGTAGCATGTACATGCATCATTGTAGATTAATTGATAATGGTTATTATTTAATTATAATGTGAAATTTATAATGGTTATGATTTGAAAATTGGGATTTAAAATCAATAAATGATTTATAAATTTCATCACATTTTTTAAATTGATAAAAGTTATGTTTTTTGAAAAACAACCAAAAATCCATTTTTTTCAAAAACTAAGTGGGATGGTCGTTTACGTTGAAACGTTCTCAATGCCTTCAACGTAAACTTGATCGTGCCACGAGAAAGGGTTAGAACCGCCCATAGTGGTCCTTACTTGAATGTGAGAAACTTTATAATCATGTCGCTTTGAGTCATCGAGTTGTTTCAGAAGCTAAGACTTCTAAAAGGAATGGTGTGGCAGGGTCGTCCCATAGACAGGCTGTTTGTCCATACCAACCTTTTAGAGTCGATGCGAGACCGAAGCATATTAGAATCCCCTCATAGAGGCTAGTCAATGGGGCCAAGGTGACCAAAACCATTGGTCAGTGGTTAAGCCAGATGTGGAGACATTTGGGAGTTAACCAAACAAAAAGAGTCCCGATGCAATAGGAGATAGTTTGGACTTCATCCCTCGATGAGACAAGCTATCATTTTTTTATCGTAACATCATGGAGAAAATATTTTTTATGGATTTTAAAATATCTAGAAGTTGCATCATGCATCATACTTTCCTAAACAATTGAGCATTTATTTACACCGCTTTATTTATTCTTTTCAGTAATCATGTCGATATCCCTTCTCTCAACTATTCTTAACGCGAACAAACACAACAGTGAAAATTATGTGGATTGGAAATGAAATCTTGATATCGTACTGACGGTAGAAAAGCACAAGTTCGTGCTCACTACCTATTGTCCTCTTGAACCTATTGCTGAATCGACACAAGAGGAAAATGGTGCTTATGCTTCTTGGTTGCGTTATGATGAGATCACCAGATGTTACATCTTGGTATCTATGACCAATGTGTTGCAACAGTAGCATCAAAACTTTGAGACCGCCACTGATATGATGTTAAATATCATCAAAATGTTTGGAGATCAGGGTCGTCAAGCCAGACAGACAGCTGTACGTAACTTCATGAACTATAGGATGGAGCCTGAAACTCCTGTCAGAGAACATATAATGTTGATCATAAGTTATCTGAACGAGATGGAGTTCATGGGTGCTAGCGGTTTTAGGATCAACTGGGCAATCGAGTCTGATTCTAACTGTTAGTTTGAACCAAAGGATGCCGGTCTTGGGGTATGATTCTAGCGGTTAACCTAAACATGTTGTGAAACATGTTGAATAAACTAGTAATAAATTAGTTTAGAGTAAAACAATTTATCTAGCTTTAAATCAAACTGTTATATCTTAAGATTATCTTGAGATGGAGATCATGGGTGCTGAGGTTGATGGCGATACTCAAGTGGATATGATCCTAGAGACTTTGCATAGTACCTTTGAGAACTTCAAGCTTAACTATTCGATGAATAAGCTGAATTAATCACTTCCTGAGCTCATGAAGGAGTTGCAAGCTGGTGAGACCATGTTTCTGAAGGGTGAGAGGAAATCTGGAGAGACTAATTTTATTTAAAGTAGGTCTTCCACCTCTAGTTCTAAGAAGAAACAGAGAAGGGGTCCAAGGAAAATAAAGAAGCAGAAGCTGAGAGCTGCCAAAGGTAAGAGCACCGCAAGGCTAGACAAGTTAAAAGATAAGTGTCATCACTGTAGAGCTGCTGGTCATTGGAAATGAAACTACCCAGAGTATCTTAAAGGGTTGAGATCTAAAAGTATAGTAATGCTAATCGAGGCCTGTTATGTAGCTGACTCTACTTTTTCTTGGATTGTAGACTCTACAGCTACTAAACACATATGTTGCTCTCTGCAGGGGTTCAGGGAAATCAGAAAGCTTGACCAGGGTGAGTTCAGCTTCTGCCGGGGCAATAAAGCACTATATCGGCCGCATCAATGGGAACTTTTAAATTTTATTTTGAAAAACATTTTATTATTTTGTGTGATGATTATGTCCCGAGTTTTGGGAAGAATTTGATTTCTATTGGTGCATTAATTGAGCAAGGATTTGATCTAAAATTCATTGATAAAGATATTGGTACTTTTAGAAATGAATGTTTAAGTAGTATCGCACGAATGATTAATAAATTGTATCACGTAAAACCTGTAGTGCCCGTGATTTGTGAATATCGATTCACATAGGGATAGTAAAAGGTTAAAATATGACTCAATCGATCTAACATATCTGTGGCACTTACGTCTTGGACATATTAGCCTAGATAGGATTAAAAGACTTGTGAAGGATGGTCCTTTGCAATCTTTAAGTGTGGGTTCACTACCTACATGTGAATTCTATATAGAAGGTAAAATGATCAAGAGACATTTTTCATCAAAAGGTGAAAAAGCCATTTAATGCCTTAAACTCATACATAGTGATGTCTGTGGGCCATTAAATATCCAAGCAAGAGGACGTTATGAATACTTCATAACCTTCGCTTACGACTACTCACGTCTTGGTCATGTTTATCTAATGCATCAAATGTGTGAAACCTTTGAAAAGTTCAAAGAATATAAGGCCTTAGTTGAAAAGCAGTTAGAAAAACAAATCAAAACATTATGATCTGATCGTGGTGGAGAGTACTTGTTAAGAGAGTTCAAGGACTTTCTTAAGGAAGAAGATATTCTTTCTCAGCTTACAGCACCTGGTACGCCATAGAAAAATGGTGTGTCAGAGAGAATGAATCGAACGATGGATATGGTTAGATCCATGATGAGTTACTCATCCCTCCCATATTCATTCTAGGGATATTCCTTACTAACAACGGCATATATTATGAATCAAGTTCCGTAAAAAATGTTGCTTGGTACACCATGTGAAAGATGGTATGGGCGAAAGTCGTCCATTCACCATTTTAGAATATGGGGTTGCCCAGCACATGTTCTAAGACTAAAGACAGGCAATTTGGTCAGTCATTCAGAATTGTGCATGTTTGTAGGATATCCTATAGGAACGAAGGGGTATGTCTTCTACAGTATGATTGACAACAAAACATTCGTTAGCACGAATGCTCATTTTCTCGAATAAGATTATATTTAAAGTGTACAATCGAGAAGCACAACTGTGCTAGAGGAATTATTGAGTGGGGGAATACCAACTCTCTAATCTGTTTCCGATTCAATAATGGTAGAACCACGATAAGAGCCAAAGACTATGGAGCATCTACGTAGTGGGAGAGTTGTGAGACAATCTAAAAGGTACATGTCCTATGGAGAAGCTTTGACGTTTGTCTCAGATAATGACCTAGATGAACCAATCTCTTACTCGGAGGCCGTGACTGGTACTGAAGCAAACTTATAGCAGGAATCCATGAACGTTGAAATACATTCGATGTACTCGAACGGAGATTGGAAACTTATAGATCCTCCTAAAGGGATAAAACTCATAAGATGCAAATTGATCTATAAGAAGAAAAGAGATCCGGATGAGAATGTAGAGACATTCAAAACTAGGCTAGTAGTCAAGGGATACACCCCAAAGGAATGTATAGACTACGAGGATACCTTCTCACTGGCAACCATGCTTAAATCCACATGAATCCTTTTGTCTATTGATGCTACCCTTGATTATGAAATCTGGCAAATGGACGTTAAGACTGCATTTCTGAATGGTAATCTTGAAGAGAGCATTTATATGGCTCAATTAGACGGGTTCATGGAGAAAGGCCAAGAGGGTAAAGTTTATGAACTGTAGAAGTCCATTTATGGACTTACGCAAGCGCCACGGTCGTGAAATATTAGATTCAATGAAACTGTTAAGATCTATGGTTTTGAACAGTTGGTGGACGAACCTTGTGTGTATAAGTTGATACACGAAGGGAAGTTGGTTTTTCTAATCTTATACGTAGATGATACTCTACTCATTGGGAATGATGTAGGAAAATTATCTGATGTCAAGTTTTGGCTTGCAAAGCAATTTGACATGAAGGATCTTGGAGAAGTTGCATTTGTCTTAGGTATTCAGATCTTTCAAGATCAGAAGAATAGACAATTGACACTTTCTCAAACATCTTATATTGACAAGGTGTTGGACCGTTTCAATATGAAAAACTCCAAGAATGGGTTTTTTCCCTTTAGACATGGAGTCAGCCTCTTCAAGGTGCAGTCTCCTAAAACTCCTAAAAAGAGGAAGATATGAGAAGGATTCCCTATGCCTCAGCCGTAGGAAGTCTCATGTACGCGATACTTTGCAGTAGACCTGATATTTGTTATGCCGTAGGCGTAGTAAGTCATTACCAATCTAATCTTGGAATAGAGAATTGAAATGTCGTCAAGCATATCCTAAAGTGTCTTAGGTGAACAAAGAATTACATGCTTATGTATTCCGGTAGAGACTTGAATATGGCGGGGTATACAAATTCTGATTCTCATGTTGATAAAGACTCCAGGAAGTCCACTTCAGGATTGGTGTTCATCCTGAATGGTGAAACAGTTGTATGGAGAAGTATCAAACAATCTTGCATTGCTGATTCTACCATAAAAGCTGAATATGTGGCAGCTTAGGAAGCTGCAAAGGAAGCTGTATGGCTTAGGAAGTTCTTGAAGATTCTGGAAGTTATTCCAGACGCTGATAGGCCCATGACATTTTATTCTAATAAGAGTGGGGCTGTAGCGAATTCTAAGGAACCTAGAAGCCATAAGAGATCCAAACATATAGAACGTAAGTATCACCTGATTAGAGAGATTGTTCAGCGTGGAGACATTATGGTTACATATATTTCAACAGTCGACAACATGAAAGATCCATTCACGATGACTTTAAGCAATAAAGTTTTTTATAGTCATCTGGAGGGCTTGGGGATAACAGATTGTACACGCCTACTTCAGTCCAAGTGTTATTGGAATGTGTCCATAAAATAGTGTGTAATAACTATTTATTTATATTTAGTTATTTTTCAGATATTTGTATTACTGAATTTTTATGAATAAATTTAAAGTTTTATTTTAAATTAAAGCGTGTTTATAAATTACTCAAGTCATGGAACTATTGTCAACGAAAGAAGAGTAAAGACAGAAGTATCTCCAGGCGAACTCTTCTAAAATAGTTCAGAATGATACTCGCAGCCTTAGAATCGACTGGGCAATCGAATCTGATTATGACTATTAGGTTGAACCTTAGGGCATAAGAGTGGAGACTCAAATGGTTAACCTAGAAATGTTATGAACATGTTGAATAGATTGATAACAAATTAGTTAGCGCTTAAATTTTTTACATAGCTCTAAATCTCATTGTTACATTATAATGGTATTTTTATAATTACCTTAATCCTTAGGTGAATACGTAACTTTACTTGGTTAGTTGTTATCTTTGATATATCAAATGAGTGAGTTCGAATTAGTGGGTAATACATTGGCTATTGGGATTGTAATTTAATTAAGTATAAGTTGCGTGATTCAAAGATATGGAAATTCATGGTTGGATTACGAAAATAACAAGATCACCTTATGCTTTATTGATGGGTGTGTGAATAAATTAACTTGGCCAAGTATTTGATTAAATGAGTCATTAAATAAGACTTGTGAATTGTACGAGATAATTCACTATAATGTATTTCTTATTCACAGTCAAAAGAGTTAAGGAAATAATAAAAAGAGAGGTAAAATGATAATTTTACATTCCGCTCTTGTTATTGATATTCACGATGGGTATTGCGTTAAAATATTTTGTAGACCGTGAAAATAAATAGAGTTTATTTACACCAACAAAAAATGTAGCGCATGAATCAGGAGTTGATTCGGCATCGAACCTATAGTGGAGTCGTATGATGTCCGGATTAAATAGGTCAAAAATTTGTGGAGATAAATTCACGGGGTATTTGAATAATAAATTTTGTTCATGTGGGTACATTCAGTCCCAGAAATAGCTCAGAGAACAGCATAGAAAAATGAACTTAGTTGGACCAAAATGTGTTTTAGTGTCAAGACATATTTTCTACACTTATATGTGATAGGTGATGTCACTTAAGTTAGTTAAGTTTAATTATTGTATTGAAATAATTAATTTATTATTTTCTAATTATTAGATAATCAGTTAAATAAAATAAAATAAAAATTTGATAATGATCAATTATATTTATCAATTGGATTGATGAATTTCGATACAACTAAAACTCTAGGATATCATGTAATTTATGACAATAATAGATAATTATGGAAATTTTTAGAAATTTTATAATATATGGGTATATTTATAAATACCAAAAATTATATTTTGATAAATATCTAATAGCAATTTGATTATAAAGAAATAATGAGTATTAGATACCGTTGTTGATATCAACACATAAAAAAGGAAGAGAAAAAAGTTTTCTCCTCTACTATTGTTGCCGCCGAAATTAATCTGGAAAAAAAAATTTGATTTTTAAAACTGATCGATCCTAGCACTTGAAACCTCTAAACCGCCCCCAGTAAGCCTAAGCAACATTACCTATTGAACACAACAGGTTCACAAATAAAACATCGCAACTCACTTTGATGAAGCCTTCAGGAGGAGGAGACCACGTCCTGCTTGGGTGTTGAGTTGAAGACGTAACATTTCCATTATGAACCATGAAAGAGGATGCATTAGACACTGAGAAGGGCCATTCACCTGGAAAAGACCGAGACTCTCTGACATAGGATTTCTGATTTTGTAGAGAATGGTTAAATTAATGATGATTGCTCTGGGATTCAACGATTCAGGTACTGATAATGCTTTTGCCCTAATAAATTCATAGGCAACTGCTTTTGAAATATTTAGGGTTTGAATCGGGTTGCATGTTTTATTCTCAAAGACAATTTGATTTTTGGATTTTAATATGTGCCAGCATAGAAAGAAAAAATGATAGAGTAGTTATGTTTTCCCCGAGCACTGATTAAGATCTAAAACCTTTTCTTGTATCCAAGAGCTGAAATTGATTTCTTCATTATCTACTGGTTTGAGTTAGAATCTAGATGCAGTCCACCATAGACTGCTCCATTTATAGCTAATGAAGGTATGAAATATGCTATCTTCCCTTTCGAAACAAGTTGAACATGTTGGATCCTGGATTATGTGTCTTTTGGATAGGATTTGCTTTGCAGGTAGAATATTTTATGCTGCTTTCCAGATAAAAATCTTTATTTTTGTTGGTACTTGAGAATGTCATACCACATTCCAAAAATGTGCATGTATAGGAGCAGTAGAACTAAAGGTCGTATTACAACTGACTACTTCACAAAATGGTTTGAAGCATAAGCATTCGCAAAAATCCATGAAGAGGAAATAAACGGGTTTTTATGGAAAAATATTATCTATAGGTATTTGGTTATCAACCCTATTAGCCGCAGAGAAACAGTCAAGCAGAAAGATCAAACAGAACAAGTCTAGATAGATTGAAGAAATGGCTAGAGTCCAGAAAGGGGAAATGGGTAGAAGAGTTACCAGCGGTACTGTAGGCCTACAAAATGACCCCAATGGAACCAACGTGAGAACTCTTTTTCGCATTGGCTTGTGGGGCAGAAGTTATCATACCAGTTGAAATTGGAAGTCTAACAATAAGGCCATGCCTAGATGAATCCCAAAATTTTGAATTGATGATGGAAAGATGGGATCTTTTGGAAGAAATAAGATAAACTACTCTCAGCAGACTTGTCAGTTACAATCAAAAGTAGAAGTTTTACTTTGGAGAAGGGTCAGTAAACATGAATTTTAGGTAGAAAAATTAGTGCTAAAGGAAATATTCCAAGCTAGGGAAGGCAAGTTGGAATTCAACTTGGAAGGACCCTACATAATCAACAAGATTAGAGGAAACATATATTATTTCCTCACAACGGAAGAAGGCAAAGTCGTGGAATGTGACCCATTTGCAGAGATATTATGTCTAAGTTAATTATGCATAAAATTTCATCTAAATCATTAATGAAACAATAACTTCTCGTGGTTTTTCTAGTTAAGAGTTTTCTACATAAAAATAGCATCTACTTGTTTTACTTTTTGTGTTTTAGGACCTGTGAACACTGCAAAGATGGAGAGATATGGTCACTGTTCTACAGTGAACCTATAAGTCCTTGAGAATGGGTAATCGTTCTCTAAAAGAAAAACGGGACTACATTTCTGCAATAAACCAATAAGTCATTGAGAACCGGTAATCATTCCCTAAAAGAAAATAGGGTCATGGTTCAACAAACATATAAGTCATTGAGAACGTGTAACCATTTTCTAAAAGAAAAATGAGCCCACAATTCTACAATGAACTTATAAGTCATTGAGAACGGGTAACTGTTCTCCAAAAGAAAATGGGTCGCGGTTCTACAATGAACCTATAAGTTCTTGAGAACGGGTAACCATTCCTTAAAAGAAATATGAGACCACAGTTCTATAATGAACCTAAAAAACTTGAGAACGGGTAATCGTTCTTCTAAAAAAAAGTGGGCCCACAGTTCTATAATGAACCTATAAGTCATTTGAGAATGAGTATCGTTCTCTAAATGTAAAATGGGGATACGATTATCTAATGAACCTACAAGTCCTTGAGAATAGGTAACCATTATCTAGAAGTAAATTGGGACAACGGTTCTATAATAACCTATAAGTCCTTAAAAATAGGAAAACTATGAATGGAAAGACTTTGTTATGCGCAAAAAGTACAAGTCTTGCAGAAAAGAAACAGAAGGAAGCATAAAAAAGTAAGAAATTAATGAATGACAATAGGAGCATCATGGCGGGTCTCATCCTCGGTGGGAAGATTGGTGTGGAGCTGACTGAGAGTGGGAGTAGAGGACTCATCTGAAAGCATATGCTTGGGAGCTGTCTGAGAAATGCTATCTCGGTAGCCTAGGTTGTACATAGCCTGCTCAACCTTGTTGAAGGCCTCTTGGAATTGAGCCTCGACCTCCTTCTCAGTCTCCTCGACAACTTGAACCTTAGTTATCAACAACCTTCAATGCCTCGTCGAGCATGAAATTTTCCACCTTGAGGATGATGATCTCCTCAGATTAATTCTCAGCCGTCTCCTAGAGTTTAGACTCGACCTTCTTCAACCGCTCCAGCTTCGTATGATGCCCTTCCACGCGGACACGAACTTCTGCCAGCTGACCATGATATCTTATCCTGGCTTGCTCACGCAAATTATGATACTCTTGAAGGACATCATGGTGATAATAGCGTGTAAAAAAATAAAGTGTTAGAAAATGAAACAAGTGAACGGAAATTAAAACTTTAAAAAGAAGCGAAAAAATTGAGATTTACCCTTATCAGATCATGGTTGAGCGTAGAGAACATGGCTCTGACACCCATCTAACAGGTAGAAGTCATGTCCATCTCGCAAAGAATCCCTCGGGCAATCGAATGAGTGGTATAATGCTCATTTGGGAAACTCACCATGGCAAGGATAGGTGGATCACTAGAGTACCATCTAACCCTCCAAGGGATAACTTCCTCAACTTACCATAAGCAAGAATATTGACCTCCGGTGGATGTTGTGTAGTGAGAGAAACTTTAAGGGTGGTGGACCGAGCGGACGTCCCCTCATCCACTACAGGAGTTTGGGTGAAGCCGGAAGCGTCAGCCTGAGGATGGACGTTCAACCCATGTCTCAAATTATAGTCCTTAATCTTCTCACAACTTATGTTCTATGTAGGAGCAGTTGAAGGTCTACTTCTTATTCATCTTTTGAGTCAACGACTAAAAGGAATCCTCATAAATTGTCTAAGGGGGAGGAGTGACCCGACGGAAACAAGGAATGGGAATGGAAATCAGGAGAGCAACGGGAGCAGTTGGCGGGGAAGCAGAAGTTGACGGACAACCATAAAAGTTATTGTCACCTCTCTCCTCAGAACTAGGAGAAGGTGTCAATCACAAACTTAAGAGTGATAGGTGGCCTTAATTCACTACATGTTTGTCTTGAATGGAAGGGTTTTGCGTTCTTTCGTTTATCTTTTGCAAAACAAATAAGAAAGGAGTTAGTGAATGGAAAAAGAAAGTTGCAATGGGAAAAAAAAAGAAACAAAGAAACGGAGCTCAGGCCAAGAGACTTACTAAAAATGCCCTAAGTACGGGGAATAATCCAGTGGCCTTCCTGTCCAGTTTCCCTAGATAATGAGGATGTCTCTCTCTCATCATTTATCTCCATTAGGAGATCTTTTATGAGGGGGCCTCTTTTGCCTATTTTGGAGGCCATGTAATAGCTCCCATCCCCCATGGTCACTTGACCAGTTAGGTCAATCGAAGTTCTACTAACCCTAACTCTAGATTGTACAACATATTCAAAGCATCAAAACAAAGAGTGATCCTACGAGACATGCAAAACCTAAAACCTAGTGCGTGTACATAAAGTGAAAGGTTATTTGTGCAGGAGGTCTACAAAGGAGTCTCATGGCCCCGTTCTGGCCAAGGGAACAATGGACATCGTCAGAAAATGTGTTTTTGTAAATCCTAACAATTTTTTTAAACTTAGCCTCGTTCCTAACCCTAAGGATTGAAAGAGAAAAGATGGTTTCTTCAGCCATATCTGAAAAAGACTAAAACAAAGAAGGATGGGAAAAATCGAGAGATAGAGAAAATGCCACACTTACAGTGAAAACGAAGGATAAGTGAAGAAGGACTGACAAGGAGGAAGCTTAAATAGATCGTGGACTCAAAGTAAAAATCCAAATGAACTTTTTTTAGCAGCTAGACAATAATATTAAATAAGGAAAAAGAAAAAGAAACAAAAAAAGAGTTCGGGACATGAACGAACACCGTAAGCGGTGATTCAACCAGTAAAGAGCTAAAGAAGCTAAAGAAATAGCAACATAGCATAGAATAAAGAGAATGTACGAAATATAAAACCGTCTTGGCTAGCCTTATTAAAAAACCTTAACTGATCAAAACCTCATTGGGGAAAACCCATAAAAGAAAAAAGAATGTTAGCCATAATAATATTTAAATCTATAAGTACCCTGACCCACCAAATTGTCAAGGTATGACTGCTAACAAGAATTTCAAACGAACTAAAAGATCTTAAAAGACACAAAATGATAAGGCGTCGAAGAACTAAACGGATGGGACATCAACGGATGCGACTGGAGAATCATCGCCATGCCGCCACTACCTACACCAATACAATCAATGAAGTGAGAAAGACGTAAACTTTCATGGCGTACACTTCAAGGCCTAAAAAAAGAAACAACGAAATGCAAATGGTTGCTAGAATGTGACAACAGTTGATCGAATAAAGTTACATTACACATCAATGGATGGTACCCACGCTACGTGGCAGCCACATGGCCAACTCCCAGCCAATCAACGAGTAGGAGGCGGATCAAATAACGATAGCCAATGGATAAATATGAATGAATAAGATGGAGTAGTTGAAAAAGAATAATATCAAAGAATATTCTTGACGGCATGATATCCTCAACTTCCCAAATAGTGCAACGGACTGAAGAATATTCTAGAATTTTAGTATATAGCTTCATATATAAATAAGGTTGGATATGACCTCAAAAAACACACAATACTATGAATACAACAAAGCTTTCTTGAGTTCTTAGTTGTTATTATTTCTACTTTTACTTTGGTATTATTTCGTACTGTATAATTTCTTTACACCCCCATGATTGTAAATTAGCCTTCAACATAGAAGTCTTTTTATCCAATCTTTCTTGAAGCATAGCACAAAGGGGAATTAGACTCTTTTGAGATAAACTAACTCTGTCAAGCTTTACAACAAGCTTATGGTTACATTACGTAAGTAAAAAATAAGCCATCTACTGGATTTGACAAAAAAAGGATAGTTCTATTTACACCCTCAAAATCTCTCCGAACACTTATACTTCTAGATACATTAAAATATAATAATTTTCAAGATACACCTAATAATATTTCAAATCTACCCTCATTCTTTGCACCGTTTTCATTTTATCATTCATTCCATAACTTCATAAATCTTCTTTTTGTCTCTATTTTAAAATAGGTATAATTTGAAACCTAACTACATCTAAGCTCAATCATTGTATCTTTTTCTCTTTTTCTTCCATTAATTTTCCACAACATCTTCCAATTAAATCAGTATCTATCAATTGGAATTCATCTTTTATTTATTTGAGTTACAATTCGAAGACATTTTCCAACAAGGGAAGATATAAAAAAGAGCAATAAAATTGAAGCAACACTCCTTCATTCAAGATAATAAAAAAGTATATAAATTATACATGTAAATTTCCCAATGATATGTTAATTATAGAAGTGGGAAAAACAACAGGATTCCCAGAAGGCAATTTTTTTATTATTTCTTTTATATCTTAGTGAATAAGTTCAAGTACAACTGATTTTTTTTTTTCAACTGAAAATCAAATTACAAAGACTCAAAAACCAAGAGATCAGACTCTCCTGGAGGGTCTGAGGGATCCCACAATTGGAGAGGCTTGTCAGGAGAAGCTAAACCAGCTAATATGTTAGTCACATCATTTTAGCTCGAGGGATCAGATTCGGAAAAGGAAGAAGCCAAAGTTAAAATGCCCTTAATGATCCCATCATGATCAGCCAGCTGAGCTCGAAGAAAGCAAGTCCACAAGACTAACTTGTTTGTCTCCACCACATTAACCTACAAACACCTCTGCTTGAGAAGATCCAGAGCAGGATGAATAGCCAAAGCTTCAGCTGTCACAGCCAAGATGCAAGACGAACTTAAAGAAAGCGAACACAACCCTACTAGAGGAGTCCCTGACAATCGCATCAAGACCTGTTCCTTCATTGAAACTAGTTGAATCATCCACATTGAGCTTAAGGAGTCTCGTCTCAGGAGGCGTCCACCTAACAATCGTGGCCAATCTCGGCCCAACACCACCCTACTGAGAGGAGGAACAATGTCTCAGGAGGCATAGAAAATCTCGGCCCCTTTTGAGAAGCCATGTTTAACACTCTAGCCACAAGCGAATCCGGATGAGAAGGTAATCTCCAACCCAGCTTCAAGCACAACTAGTTATCGATGAAAAAAGTGTGTAGTTAACCATTAAAAATGGAAGTGACTGAAATCTAAGGAAGGATGGACTGAGATCTAAGCGGGAGGGAGGGAGATGAAAGGATAGGTGGAATAGTTACTCCACATGAATAACCAATCCCTCATTTTATAGAATAATTATTCTTCTCTAAAACTCAATGCTTACCCATTTCTTCCACTAAAAACTATTGTTTAGCGGGAAGTAACCCCTCAATCCCACATTGACTCATCCCCACTCTCACGTTTTCTCCCTCTAAACTTCTCTCTACTCTACTCATCAGAACATATTTCCCCCACTCCATGGCAGACTCTATCTAAAAAAAATTCAAAGGTATACTTTCTCTTCTTGCAAAAAAAAATTCTACTTGATTAAAGTTTACAAATCATTTACCTCACAGCTCTGTAATTTTATTTTCGATTAATTTTTCTTTTGTGGAATTCTGATTCCGTAAACCATCTATACAAATCTACCCTTCAAATCTCATGGGTCTATCAATATTTGTCCAAAATGCTTAAGCGTGTTGATGGGACATAGAAAATTTAGATTTTAAAAAGATAAATTGTCATTGTGTTTGGAATTGCAAGACAGCAAGTTTTACATGGACGGGATATTGTTGGCTTATGAGTTTGCACTAGGTTAGGTCCCTAAAATTATAATAGTAAAAATTGAAATTTTGAGCATTGCATATTGTGAAAAAAAAATGGGTTAAGGCATTAATCAATGGTGAATTATGAGTAATTAGTGACTATTTATTATAAGATATAAAGTTTTTGAAGAATTTCAGTGGATGATATTAAATTTGATGTAAGTTTAGATATTTTTAATGTTTAATTAACCAATTGTTATCCGTATGTTTTATGTGAATTTTTATTATAAAATCTTTAACTTCCATTATTTGTGTTGGCGGATTGATGAATTATTATCATGTTTTTGAACTTTAATGATTGGATGTTAAAGAAAGTATAAAAAACTTATTAGAGATATATAGCTCACCGTATTTGGTGTCATACCAAATCATGAAACATATTTCAGGACTTATTACAACGTTAAAACCAAACATTAGAATGGAGATAGTATTATATTCCAATGCTTTCTATTCCCTAGAATAGAATACCTATTGTTATTCCATTGGGTATAGTTATTATGTATACCAAATGTGGTTTAAAGGCTGTTTGGTTTGCGTAATCCAAAATGATCATTACAATTCAATTGCTGATAATTTAATTGCGTAAAATTCAATTACTTGCAAACTAAGATTGTCATATTTGGTTATGCATAGTAATCTATGATGTGATGAATGATAATTAATGATTTCTATCTTTGATATATGTTAACTTTTATTATAAATTTGTGTAAATAATATGAAGTTACTTAAATTCTATTTTATCTAAAAAATATTTTGACGTGCAATTTTAACATTAATTTTTAATTAATATTTAAATAAATTAATAAGGTTAGACTAATTTAAAAAAATTAATCAAATTAATAAAATAAGAGATATAATAAACAAATATTTTCATGTGAAATTCCAACATTATTTTTAATTATTTTTTATTAATATTTAAATAAATAATATTGCTAGACTAAACTTAATAATTTAATCTTAATAAAATTAATTTTTATTAATATTTAAATAAATATAATGCTGGACTAACTTAAAAATATAATTATAATTAAATTAATAAAATTAGAGATATAATAAAAAATATTTTCACGTAAAATTTTAACCTTAATTTTAATTATTTTTTACTAATATTTAAATAAATTATTAATGCTAAATTAAATATCAATAAAGTTAATTTTAATTAAATTAATCAAATTAGAGAGAATATTTCGATTAGCGTAGGAAAGTAATTTTGTTTGATATTAGAATTATTGTCTCGAAGGATTACAAGTTAGAATTGCATGCTGATTAAAATTGCAGTCTTATTTAAGGATTACTCCAAACAAACATGGTAGTTCAATTATAAAATGATTATAAATGAGTATAACGCGTAACAAATGGGCCTTAAGTCATTGGATAGGGCTTTTGGCATAGGTAGCCATATTCTAAAAATAATTAGCAATAATAGCCCCTAAACAATAGAAGCTGTAAAAGTGACTCATCTATTAATATAACTACTGATTAAATAAGAGATTTCAAAAATGTCATTTTGACTACATGCCAGAAATAGTCATCTTCACATTTCTCTCTCACACACGATCAAGTACTCCACCATTTTACATAGAAAATCACCCTAACCTCCGAGTCAGGGACACATGGAGAGCAACCACCAAGATAAGGGGCACAGCCAATGAGCCACTGTGAACCAGTATTTCAAATAATGGACGTTATGTAACAAAATCGGAGCTCTCTGATTTTGTTATAGCCCGCTATAACAGAGCAATGGGATTTCACTGCCATCACGGTCATTATCGTGGCGTAATGGCCACGACGGGCCGCAATGGCCGCTATTTACTGCGATAACTATGGATCTATAAGAAGAAGATATAGATAAAGTGAGGACATGTGTCTCTTTTCTAATGAAAAATAATAAATGTGTGGTAGAATTTTACTAAGGTAAATGATAGGGTACGATACCTAGAGATAAAACACTTTACATTCTCTCATGTAAGTTCATTAAAGACAATCAATGGTTACCATTAACTTCTGTACAGTATGGAACTGTACAGTATGGAAATGTACTCTACAATTTTTCATGTAAAGAAAAATGTACTCTACTTTTAAATTAAAAAACATGAGACTAACTTTTTTTTCACTAAAATAGGCTTTATAATTATAGGATTAGTCTTTTTTAACACATAATATATCACTTTTAACTAATATTCATCCCATCGTTTATGAATATATATATATATATATATATATATATATTTGATTTTACTTTGTTAATGATTCAAATATTAATTTTTAGTAACTTTGATGTTCATCGGTAGCGTAGAATTTTCTAAACCATATCATCTCACAATCTATGTCAAATTTCAGTACGACGTAGCTGTTTTATATACTGTTTTGTATTTTTATGTTTAAATCATGATATTTGTGAGGTAATAATCATGTAGTGTATGCATAGAATGGGGTAAAAATGATGTTAACAGATAGTAAAGATGATAGTTACAATACACTTATGAATACTTGTAGAAATCAGATTTGCATTATGTCTTAGACTCACCGATGTTTGCCTGTAAGTTTCAATTACTACTCTGTTTATTATGTCTTTTAAGTAATAAATTTCTATTTTTTGGTTCTTAGATATTTCTATAGTTTTCAGATACAAAAGAAGTGGTTGATAATGAGTTTACGATATTTTTAAACATAATGTACATTACTTGTAAACTCAGCATTGTTTTTTGTAAACTCAATATTATTTTTTATACAACTCCATAATTCATACGTCAAAAACATGTTTTTAATTTTTTTACATATAATTAACAAACAGCTATTGTTGAAATATCGTGAATATAATATCAAAATCAATTACAACTTCGTAAGATCTATATGTATTTCAAGGAAAAACCATAAAATGCAGTAACAAATATGCAACAAAATACATTGCATCTCTGACACAAATAGTAAAATATATATTTATGATTCGTAAACACACATTTTACTAGACACATTTTTTACTCAAAATAAAAGAGATAGTAAAGAATATGTTGTAGATAGTTCACATATTTCCAGGGCAGTCCAGAATTTGCCAAAACTAACATTTTCAAATGGAAGAATAGTGGTTAAATTTTAAACATCTTTTCAATTGTTGACATATAATTCACGAAATGTTTATTGTTGAAATATCATGAAGACAATATCAAAATTAATTACAACTTAGCAAAATCTATATGAATTTCAAGGAAAAAAGCATAAAAGGCACTAACGATTATTCACAAATTACACTCTATCTCCAACTCAATGGGTTAAATATATGTTTACGAGTCGTAACATATATTTAAGTAGACACATTTTCATTCAAAATAAAAGGGACAATAACAAATATCTATATGTATTTCAAGTAAAATCTATATGTATTTCAAGGAAAAAAATTCAAAAGCAGTAACAAAATATGCACAAAGCACACTGCAACTCCTGACTCAACGTGGTAAAAATATGTTTACGACTCACAAACATATACTTAAGAAGACATATTTTTTTATTCAAAATAAAAGAGACAGTAAGAATATATTGCATATAGTTCTCCTATTTTGAGAACACAGAACAATACAGAAATTGAAAAAACAAATATTTTTAATGAGAAAAACTAGCAGCTAAATTTTTAGAGTTCTTGCACGTCCTTTTACTATGACCAAAATGGTCATACAAACTACATTTCACATGAAAAAATAGAGAATACTAAACATTGTAAATGTCACACTTCACCAAAAATAAAATATTTCTATTGCATATAGATATGAGAGAAGAAAACATGAATTTTGAGAACTGCTGTATACATTCCACTTCGAAAAACACAATTGATTTAATTTGAGTATCAAAGAATCTCTCTATATTTGAGCAATTTAATAAAGGCACACTCGTTGCATGCACACTCACAATTATCACATCTATCAAATAAGAGCCTCACATTGATAAATTATACTATTTCACATGAAAAACATAAAATAATTAATAATAAGGTTTGACATTTATCACGCTTACATAGCTCGACATACAACAAAAACAAGTTTAATATATTAAAATAAGATTGATATATTCACATGCTCAAGATTTGTAATTATAAGTCTTACATGACTGAACATAGCTAAAAGGACAAGTTTATGTATTAAAATAAGAATAAATATCACATGACCAAGGCCAAATATGTGAGAAAGATAGACAAAGAAATAGAGAGAAATAGAGAGAAACAGAGTATCATATCTCTCTTTACGTAAAATTCCAACAAAAGACTCGCCTAATACTGAAATAATAAAAAAATATAAAAAGGAGAGTAATAGAATCGCATATCAATTAAAAAAAGTAACCATCGATCGTTCGTTTCATTTATTAGTCAAAGGTTTTATTTAAGCTTATCAGTGAAGATGGTCGTCGGAGAAGATATTGATTCAAGGAAAGGAAAAAAATTGGAGTCGATACTTGAATATGAATTTTCTTTTAACTTCAATTTGGAGTCTCCAATATTAATTTACTATTGAATGTTCTAAAATAGAAGGTTGAATGTGAAAATCTTGAAATCTTTGAGTTTTAAATTTGGTTGAAAACACGCCAAAAAAACGTACATGATGAAGGTTAAAGAAGATGGACGTGAGTTTTTGTTTTTTTTTTATAACAGAAAGTTACGAAAGATAAAATAATAAGTTCAATATACATAAAAATGTTTAAACTTAAATAAGATCATTTTTACTTATATATAAACTTGTTGCTAATTATTTAATAATGAGAATTATATCCTACCATTTTCGAAAAACTTAAATAAACCCTTGATACCCCAAAAGGACGTAGCCAACAAAAACAAAAGGGCTTATGAAAACGACACCGTGAGAAGTCGGTTGTCTCGTCCATATTGGGGATCGTGGATGAACATTAAAAAGAAAAAAACCCATGATCTTCTATCATATCTACGGTCAGAATTACTTGCCACGTCATGTCAACGAAAATCCAGGATTTATATATTTGTGTTCGGAACTGGCCCGCAAAATTCAATCGACTCCCACTCTTCCACGAGACAGCAAATTCTCTCTCTCTCTCTCTCTCTCTCTCTCTCTCTCTCTCTCTCTCTCTCTCTCTCTCTCTCGGATCGGACGTTTATTCGAAATCTGAGTCCGTCTTAGAAGTAAAACTGCGCATATCGACGGGATTGAAACATTGAAGTTTGATCATTAGCAGTTTTCCGGATCCAGCATTGATTCAAGTGACTGTTTGGTAATCTGTTTTGGATTCAGTTGTGATCGAGATGAAGGATGACGATGTCCTTCCCACGACAACGACTACAGCGAGTGTTTCAAAGAAAGAGAGCTCGGATTCGGGGATGTTTGGTAGAGGGCGGTATAAGTTTTGGGCATTGGCTGCGATTTTGCTGCTCGCTTTTTGGTCTATGTTTACCGGCACCGTCACTCTCCGCTGGTCCACTGGCAATCTCAGCCGTTTTTCCGATGAATTTGACTCCCCTTTACACGATGATCTCGACGTCCTTGTTAGTCTCTCACTCTCTCTCGCTTTCTAACATAAATGTTTATGACATATCTGAATTACATTGGGTACTTATGAGTGTCTTGGTAGGAATAGATGCATTTGCTGCCGATTACTTCATATTCCCTGTGTTTGTTTATCGGATTTATTGGAACTTAGGAAATGGAGGAGAGGGAGAAGGTAGTAAAGCACATGTGGAACGTATACACCAACAGCCTTCGGGTCAGATTACCGCGATTCTGGCAGGAAGCGTTCGAGGCTGCGTACGAGGACTTGACCAGTGACGTGCCTGGTGTTAGAGAGGCTGCTATATCGGAGATCGCTAAGATGTCCGTTCGCTCCATTGATTTTGATCCGCCTACTCGCCAATCTACGGTTGGTATTCCTCATTAATTGAAGTTGTCATACTTTAAGTTTGAACAACGGTCTTAGTTTGGTTTGATGGGGAAGAAAAGTATCATAAGCTAGGTGTGAAAATTTAGTAGCTAGATAATTACTTGCATTTCCTTAATTACGGAGCTAGACAAGGGATTCTTTTGCATTCCTCTCCCCCCATAAATTTGCCTTAAACTATAGAACATTCTATGTCACTTCTATTGCAATTATTATTCTTATTTCCTACCTGTCTTTTTATGTTAATTTAGAAGTCATTATCATGGTGGGAGTTGTATAGCTTGGAATATGAGAAGAAGTCAACTAAGTACTAACTATTGAGAAATTTAGCACTTAGAATTGCAGCCTTTCCTTTTTTACCAAAGCATATTAGTGATCAGCTCATAGTCCAGAAGGGAATAATTACAGATTGCACATGTGCACAAGATGATTACACTATCATATCAACAAGCCAACAATTTAATTCCGTAAGGGTAACCTAGCTTAATTTTCTCAGGTTCTCATCGTGCAAATGAGAGGTTTTGAGTTTAAATATCTATAGGACCTCCTCTATCAGTTTGTCTTGTAGCATTCTGATGAAGGGGCCTATATGCTCCCTTAAGGATTAGTCAAATGCTCTAAGAGATCATGATCCCCCAAGTTATAAAATGGAAAAAGGAGAGAATTCTATTTGAGCATTGACTGCATTTATCGACCCAGCTTCTCACTTTGATGGTATAAGGATAACTAAGTTTGCTTGCATCATGCATGTACGATGTTATTCATTATTCGCTTTAATCCTTTAAAGGCACTGACAGAATAATCGCCATAAGAAAAGTGGCAGGCCTGCAGTAAAGCAATTGCTGCATGCAACTTGTCATGAAAGTAGAAAGGTTTGGCTGAACTCATTAATATGTTTCCATCATTGGATTGATGATGGACAATATATTTACAAAGAGACAAAATAATATTAAAAAAAGAAAAAGCTAAAGAGGAGGGAGATGGTTAGATTCTGGTTGTTCTTGCTTAGGTCTTATAAACAGCTCTTCTTTATCCTATTTCAGAATCTATCAGTAGAATGACCAAAACGTTAGTCTAAAACTAGCATAAGATCATCAGGCTCTTTCAGCAGTACTCCATGACAATTGTGAGAGTGAGATTTTTAAGAATAGATTTTTCCTGATAGTTTATAGTCTAGTATCTTAATCATCGCATAAATATTGTACTTTCATCTTCTGGAAAAATAATCTTTCATAATAACCCTTGGTTGTTGTTGTTTCTGTATCTAGATGCTTGCAAATCCATGGTGGTAGATGTTTTCAGATGAATTTGTTGACATTTACCCGGAGATATCAATTCTAACTCGTAACTTCATACTGATGAGGGAATTAGTTTGTCGATTATAAATAAACACATTATAATTATGATTACTGACCTGGCAAGTTAATATTACATGGATTGGTATTCGTATGTTAATGTTGGATGGTGGTTGTGACTTCGTCTCACGTTGCCTTAGAATTGGTATTCTGGATATCGATTCACCTATGATACTGACCTTGGATTACTGACCTGTCATGTACCAATGCAAAATTGTTTCATTTTCGAACAACATAAATTAGTAACTAAGCACAAGAGTAAGTATTTCTAAGAATGAGTATTCTAAGGAACCCCCATTGTATTTCCATTCTATTCCATTACATTGAATCTATTAAACCAAACACCAGAAATTTATTAATTTTTTTTAGTTTTCTCCCCTCATCTGATGAAACTGTTATGAGTTGTGAGAAACATGTTTGGTTCTGTTTTCTCTTGCATTTTGACAGAGTAGCAGAGAATTCAATAAGCTGCAGAAGCATGAGAATGGAAAAGTAATGACTTTAACAGGGAGTGATCGATGACGTCAGTGATGTTGATGGCAATCCCGGGGTTCAAAGCTCCATTCTTATCGCAAGAATGCTTCCCAAAGTTTTCTGAGGTTTGATTGCCAATTGCCACATATACTCAGTTCTTCAATCTTCATAACAGGCCAAATTCTGTACTGGATTAGGTTATGATTCTTTTAATCTTTTTCCTGTTAAAATCTTGCTATTTGATTAGTAGTCTAAAACAATCTTTTGAACTTCTTACATTTTTAACATTCATAAAGATAATGAAATTTTGACAGTCACTGGAGATTCAACAGATTTTACATGCTGGCAAGTATGTGGGTGAATTATCATTGACTTTTTATGTCAATTTTTTTTATCAATCTTCTCTTACTTCTCTTAGCCACAAAGGGTCAGCTCAATTTGCAAGGTTCTACGGGGGGATCTAGAGGCCTGGAGGTTCCATCCTCTCAGGTGTGGGTTCGAATCGAACGTATGTCATTTTCTTGATTTACCCGTTGTGTATTTACAAGAAACTCAGTTGAAGATGTGTAGACCCCTAGGATTAGTTGGATTTATAGAAGGGTTTCGGATACCCGGTATTGATCCAAACAAAAAATTCCCTTGCTTCTCATTCTTCCCTCATTAAATGCTAGTGCTAAGACAGATCAGATCAGCTAATTCTTACTTACCACCATCCTAGTACCAAAGTGATCTCACCTTTTAATCAATCCATTGTGAGCTCCATGTAAGATGTTAGGTAATCCAATGTAGGAATCACCCTGATAGCAGATAAAATTCCTATCCGTCAATATTCTTCAAATAATATAATGGATGACACTGACATATGTATTAATTAATGATGGGTGGTGTAAGGGTGAATACACTTGATATCATTTCGGATGGTACCAGAGACTAGAGCGACCCCTTTCACATATTTGCACCAATTTTTTTTTTAATTTTTTCAACAGAAATTAATTATTCTTACTTCAAGTCAATAGTTAGAGTAATGTTCAACAGAAAATCTTAATAAAAGCAATTTAGCTGCATCTTTGAAAAAATACTTCGAATTTTTTGTCATGCCATTAAATTACAAAATGCAATCTAGTGATAGAAACAACAAAGGAATCACGTATAATTACTTAAAAAATCTAGGAAATGCTTGGTTAAAAAACTAATTGGCCGACTTTGATATATACCATGGAAATATTTTTTCCCTAAAAATTGAAAAGAAATTTGCAACCCAAATATCACGATTAAAATGTTCCATATTATTGACACCTTCTATGATAAACAAATTAAAAAAAATGAATACACTAACCACTTCACCTTACATATGATACTAAATAAATAAATATATAAGATAAGAGAGGTTCATAGAGTGGTTCATCGATTTGAAATTACATTATTATTTAAAAATAAAATATTGGAAATTACATTAGCTTATTTTTTTCCTTTTTTTTAAAAAAAGTAATCATCAATATGTTGTGACGTCACCTGCGTACGTTAGCACGCGCAATTTCCACCGATACCTTCCAAGGCCCCCCAATGCCATGCCGAGGGAAAATCAACGAAATGAAGTGTCCGTACTGCTCGGCGACGCAGGGACGGTGCGCCACAACCAGCTCCGGTAGGTCCATAACGGAGTGTACCTCGTGCGGCCGAGTGGTTGCAGAGCGCCAGTTTCAGCCCCAACACCTTTTCCACCTCCGTGCCCAAGATAACCCTCTCTGCTTAGTCACCTCCGACCTTCCCTCCCTTGAAGCACATCACAACCAAGCCAACAACGACGATGACCCTTTCGAGCCCACAGGATTTATCACGGCCTTCTCCACCTGGTCCCTTGAGCACAGCCCCCTCTTCCTTCGCTCGTCCATATCCTTCTCCGGCCATCTCGCAGAGCTTGAGCGAACCTTAGAATCTTCCTCGTCAGCCTCTAATTCGACGCCGTCTTCTTCAACTTCATCCACTGTTGTTGTTGATAATTTGAGGGCTTACATGCAGATTATCGATGTGGCTTCTATTCTTGGTTTGGATTACGATATTTCGGACCATGCTTTTCAGTTATTTAGGGACTGTTGCTCGGCTACTTGTTTGAGGAATCGTAGCGTTGAGGCACTCGCCACTGCTGCTCTTGTGCAGGCCATTAGGGAGGCTCAGGAGCCTAGAACCCTTCAGGTTAATCATTATTTTGTATACTCAGTATTTATTAAGTCATTACTCTTTTTTCTTTGTGATTCTATCTCTTAACTCTTAAGTCTCTGACGATTGCTTGTTGTTTCTGTTATGGAATATTATTAATTCGTAACTTCGCTCTGTTTAAGATTTTGAAGTGCGTACGAGCGATTGCTCTAACTGTTGAGGAATAGCATATAGGATGTAGGAAAGACTTAGTGGTTTGATCATAGTTTATATGTTGTGCCATAGCTATTAGGAATATTTGTTGTTTGAAGTTCTGTTAGGTGGGCGTGTGGAGGTCATAGTTTCATTCGTTTTTTTAATCACCTGGGCCTTGATCATTATAGAGTACATCACTCCAAACCTTGTTGAGATGATTGTCCAGTCCATTAAGAAAGGTATAGACTCTATCCTTTTGTAATATCAAATTAATCTATGAGTTCAATTTCGCACTCAATAGGGCTTGGGTGGCAAAAATCTATATCCTTCCACACACCTTGAAGATCATTGTAATACTTTTCAATCGTACTTTGGAAAGAGAAGAATAATGGAGTTTTTTAGGTTCAGAGAAGTATGAACATAAAATTAGAGGAGTTTTTGTTTCTCCTTTGGAGCAATGGACAAAGAAAAATCTCATATCTCATACATAGATCAGAATTGCATATTCTGACGGTGCTTGAGATTTCAAATATGGGGATAGATATTACATTATTTCAAGATGCTCAACCCTGCAAAAGCAGTATTGTGGAAATGAATTAAGTTGAAGATTACATTTATAAGTAGGGTGGCCAGCATTTATGTATTAAAGTTAAATCAACTCTAGTGGAAGAAAGAGGGTCATACTCAATTTGATTATATACATCTGGGACCTTGAGAATCCTAGACTGCTTTCCTTAGAAATGCTATCAGCCCCGCTGGGTACAACTGGTCATGCTTTACAGATGATCATTGTCGTAGTGTGGTTAGGTCTGTAGTGGGTGACATTTACTAGCTTCGAGAAGTAATTTCACCTTTTTGAATATTCCATATTCATTTTCCAGAGCTACGCTAATGTACTGTTTGCTTGTTATTAATGTCTATCAATGGTCGAACTTTTTAAGTCCATGGCAATGATTAGTTTCTGTGCGTGACTACTTTGTTACTTGCGTTAACAATTGTGTGCTCGTCGATATAAGGAAATATCGCGTTATGGTTGACATGACCTTGCTTTTTGAGTAGTATGCTACTATGTCTTACTTGTAAGGTTATGACCTAATATCTCAATTCAGTGTTCATCTTACCGGGGATCTCTCATAAAACAGGAAATCTCAATCGCGGCCAATGTACCCCAGAAAGAGATTGGAAAGTATATCAAGATACTAGGGGAAGCACTACAACTAAGTCAGCCCATTAACAGCAATTCCATATCAGTCCACATGCCGAGATTTTGCACCCTCCTCCAACTTAATAAATCTGCTCAGGTATGTTCATTTGAGTACATATCCGATGATTTCATAGCTAAAACCAAAAAGTGGTCATTTGAAATTATTGATGTAAGATAAACATGGTAGCTATGACTCTCGATTTAAATAGGTGTATGCGGAAAAGTAGAATGGCATAAGGCATGCAATGGGAAAGGGAACTATTGAAACATACTTTTACAATGTATTGATTAGCAATTAAAAAAAAGTGCGAACTCTTGACTCTGAATCATTCTTGATTTTTCTGATTTTAAATAGTTTTCTAATCTAGTCAATTAAATAGAGGAATATGTTAAAAAAGCTGGTGGAAAACGATTCTGATTGGGTTCCACATTCCTCCTTTTCTCTAGAGTTGTTAAATGATGTTTTACATGTTATTTCTCTCTCTGACATGTGGTTGTTTGCGCCTTTGTTGTAGTTTAGTTATGCTGGTAAGTAATTTCATTTCATGGCTTATACTGTTGTTACTATATTGCTACCATTTGTTGAAGTACAATGATGACTACCTGCGTTTTCCTTCATTACTTAAAAAAATCTTAAATTATTGAGTCTCTTATAATGAATGCTCTTTCACCATCAAACATGACAATAACTTCTATACATACTTGGTCTCAGGAACTTGCAACTCACATTGGGGAAGTAGTAATCAATAAATGCTTCTGCACTCGCCGTAATCCCATTAGTATCTCTGCAGCTGCTATATATTTGGCTTGTCAACTTGAAGACAAACGAAAAACCCAGGCAGAGATATGTAAAGTTACAGGTCTCACTGAAGTCACTCTACGGAAAGTGTACAAGGAGCTATTGGAAAATTGGGACGACTTAATTCCATCTAATTATACTCCAGCCGTTCCTCCAGAAAGAGCATTTCCCACTACCGTAATTGCTTCAGGACGTGCTTCAGCATCTAAAGCTGATTTAGTTGAAGTGGCATCTTTGGACCGGGACAAGCAGCCAGAAATTAAACCCGAGATTAATAAACCTAGCAAAGCTAATGAGGTCTCAGACATGGGTCACCAAACCGGAGGTAGACATGATTCCGAGAGAGAAATTAATTCTCGAGGGGCACAAACCCCTGTATTGACCAGGCCACCAACTTTCTGGCAACCCCAGGTTCCGTTGGGGATTTCTGGTTCAAGGACTTCGGAGGAGAAAAATCATCACGGTACCACTAATGGAATGGATATTGATGACATTCAATCAGAATGTCAGTTGGATCCGAAGGTAGAAAAGGACATAAATGGTGCTATTACTTCTCTGAAGCCAACTTAACTATCTCTCCCCAAGCTTCAAGTGCAAATCAGCTACCAGACCATTTTGGTCACCAGATCCATCAAGAGACGGCTTCCATTGCCAGAGCTGATCATTACATTTAGTACTGCAAGGTTATGCTGAACTTGTAGGAATTGAATCAAAATGGAAGCAAAAGCACCAATCGTTGTTTTGGTGACGCATTGTGGCAGAAATGAACTGTGCTCATCTTCAGATTGTATACAGGGAAAAATTCTTCCTTACTGTAATAGTAAGGTACTGGGAGGAGATAGAAAGAGAGAGTGGGGAGGAAAGAGAAACTGACTTTTTTCTCTCTCCTCTCATTTATCTTACTGTTACAGTAAAGAAGAATGACCTAGCATATAGCTGTAGCAATAACGGCAGTTGGCATTGTGTATGTCAAAGCTAAATGGGCGTTTGAAGTAACAAAACCACGATTACTCTCGGTGTTTTCTTTCTCATTTCTCCCCAGATTATCCTGTAGCAGTAACGGCAGTTGGCATTGCCTCTTTCCCCAGGTATATCCATCCTTGAATGCTTATGTTCGTCGTATTATAGGACTTCTGTATTGAAATTTGGGTGATATCAAAGTACTTTCAGTTTCATTCCATGACTGGATTGTCTTTCCCTCCTCGCCTTGTCATCCTTGAAATGGATACACTTGAATAGTGCTATTGTAGAATTACAGGTTTTTTCCCACTTCAATTACAGCTTTAGATTTCAAATGTTGAAAATTTAAGATACAAGGTCATCTTCACTACTGTCCGGATTTGGGGCGTTGAATCTGATTTAAAAAGAAAATTAAATAAACAATATATCTCTTTTTTTAGTTTTCGTTTTAAACAGATCTAGCTCAACAAATCAGAGCTGAGGAATGTGGGCCACACTGTGGCCAGACATGATAACTTCTCAATTCCAAGACAAGTTCACAAAACAATTGACTGATCGTCTGCTCTTTCGTCTTCAGATCAATTTTCACACTGCCAATCGTCATCTTCAGATGAAGTCAGAAAACAAGAACGGAAATCTAAATTATATAAAACTTCGAATCATATGACAATTTTGAATTATATTATTTTCGTTAAATGACAATCTGATGAGAGTATTTATTCAACGTAATCTAGATCTTATATTCTAAATCTAATAAAATATTTTTGCCATGGTTGTTAAACTTCTGATCCGGATCGTATGATCTTATGATTTTACGGTCCTGTCTATCCCTCACATGATTTTACGGTCCTGTCTATCCCTCACATGATTTTACGGTCCTGTCTATCCCTCACAATCCAACTCAAACGTAAAATCTTAAATTGAAAGGATGTTATGATCTATCTTATTATATTTTTTGTTTTGGATTATTAGGATCTTACGATTCTACTATGATCTTATCATCTCACTAATCATAATTTTATAAATTATTCATAAGAAAATAATATCAAATTCACTTCATATGTTTATTTTTTAAGTTATTTATTTATTTAAATTGAACTTAGCAAAATAGTGAAATTTATCGTTGATTATTTAAGTATATTTAAGAATTTTAATATATGATTTGATAAATTATGTTTGTTTATAATATTACTAGTATTAGTAGGATCTTACGATTCTACAATTTGATTCGTGAAATTTCTCCACGATCTTAGGTAGGATCACGATTCTGACAATTTTGATTTTTGCTAGACATTACACTAATATTTTCAAATTAAGATTAACATCTACTACACCCTATATCTTTTTAAGCATAGGTATTCTTTCAGGAGCAGTATGGGCTAATGAGGCATGGGGATCATATTGGAATTGGGACCCGAAGGAAACTTGGGCATTTATTACTTGGACCATATTCGTAATTTATTTACATACTCGAACAAATAAAAATTTGGAAGGTGTAAATTCCGCAATTGTGGCCTCTATGGGTTTTCTTATAATTTGGATATGCTATTTTGGGGTCAATCTATTAGGGATAGGGCTACATAGTTATGGTTCATTTACATTAATATCTAATTGAATTGAAGAAGGGACCTGACGAATACAAACATAGGAGATTATATATTCTTTATTTCAAATATTTGAAGTAGTTGAAAAAATTAAGAATAATTAAGAATATAAAATTTTATTTTAGTTTTACATATTTTAGTTTGTTATTAACTGACCCCTTTCAAAAGAGATAAGAGTTGGTGAATTAGAAATTATTAATTAAGAACAAAAGATTTTTTTATGGAATATACATATCAATATTCATGGATCATACTTTTTATCTCTAGTCATTTTTAGCCAACACCATCTACCCCGTTTTATGGGTCAAACTCGAAAAGATTTGTATTAAATGATATTTTTTTATTTTTTCTGTAAAAAAAACTAAATTTTTTTGGAGAAAGAAAGGGTCAAAATAGTTTTTTTTTCTTATACAAAGGTCTGTTCATGGAAATAGTTTTTTTCCTAAAGGGATTATGCGTTGATGGCTTAGTTATAAATGAAAAAGAAAATTGTAGGACGAAATTTCTGCTCACACAAAAAATTATTTTTTTTCTGTGACATGGGAATGAGACAGTTTAGCATCAAATACTGGATCATATATATGAAGGTAAAATTTCAATATAACTATACTATTAGTTAAGATAACAATATGATTGTAATAAACATAAGTTTAAATAAGATATAATTGTTCGGTTTAAAATACTTATGATCTTACAAACAAAGACGAGTCTCATGTTTGAATGTTTTTAAACTTGTCTGATAAGAATTTAGAGAGTATGAACAGCTTACAGGTCAACGGTCATACGAAAATTATCATATCAATCTTAAGTTAAGGGCGAACCTCACATCCCATATAATTCCCTCCCCAACCAAACAAATTTAAAGTGCGTATTTACGGAGAAAAAGATCTCATGTTCCCAAATGCACGTGACACATAGCCAGTCTACTCCTAATTCAATTAACTGCTGAAAATTGCAAATAGTAAAAAGGGTAAAGTGAGTCAACCACAACAGTTAGCTTAGTTGACAAGATTTATTTGCTGAGAACTTGTGTACCCACAAAATTAGTTGGACTTACAAAAGGTTTTGGATCGATCATAAAAAAATGCGAGGGCCAATGCGATTCACTTATGAAGTATGGAATTTATTATTTTAGATTTGGTCTCATTTGCTTTGCACTATCATCATTTGTAATCCTTCTATAATTAAATTATCATATTTATTTAGTGTGATCATTAAATTAGACTGCAATTCTAATTTGTAATATTTTAAGGTAATTGAATTGCAGCAGAAAATGAAAGCAATCATAATTTATAATGCAATTGCAATTCTAATAACAAAAAAATTACTTTTATACATTCATTTCATATGAAATAAAGTAAAAACTACTTATTTCTCTCATTTTAGTAATTTAATTAAAATTAACTTGATTAAAATTTAGTTCAACATTATAAATTTATTTAAATATTAATAAAAATAATTAAAGTTAATATTAAAAATTTTTCATTATTTTTCTGATTATATTAATTTAATTAAAATTGACTTTTTTAAAATTTCATCTACCATTATTAATTTATTTAAATATTGATAAAAATTCTTTGACAAAAAAAATATTGATAAGAATTAATTAAAATTTACGTTAAAATTTCACGTCAAAATATTTTTTTACATAATATATAACTAAAAGGACGTTTAAGTAACTTTTTATTATTTACAAAAATTTATAATAAAAAATTAACATATATCAAATATAGCAATTATAAATTATCACGCATCACTTTATGAATTATTATGCGCAACTAAACACGACAATTGTATTTTATAAGTAATTAAATTGTCAGTGATTGAATTACTATAGAAATTATAAAATCTTATAATTTACAATCAATTCATTCAATATTTCCTTTTTTAGAAAATGAAATTTTAAATTAATTTTAATTATTTTTATTAATATTTAAATAAATTAATAATACACAACTAAACTTCAATCAAATAATTTTAATTAAATTGATAAATGAAAATAAGTAATTTTTTTCTATATTGTGAGAACCAAATCACCTTAAGTATCAGAAGGAGAGAATTTTTTAAGAGCGAGCCTTAGGTATGAAATTTATTCGTCCTAAATCGTCGTGGCATTGACGTAATTATTTTAAACCTCAACGGCATATCTCTAAACCATATCAGATAAAGTAAAGAAGGACGACGTGTCGTTCATGCAAGGACGGTCATGCTCATGCATATCTTCGTGCAAATGTCCTTATTGTCCCTGGAAACAAACACAGCGAGCTTCAATATCCGCCGTCCATTCTATCGATCCGTGGCGTTAAATATCCAACGGCTTATAATCCAACAATCCGAGAAACCCTTGGACCTTGGCTAGTTTTGTATAGCGAGCCCGTAGCCCTTGAGTTTTATACCGCCTCGCCTTCTTCCACCAATAACAGAGAGAGAGAGAGAGAGAGAGAGATTGTTGTTTTCTTTACCTCTGAGACATTACAGAAGTTGCAGAAGACAGAGTTTGCACGTCTTGAAATTAGGGTTTAAGCGACTCGACGGTATTGCAGCATAGGGTTGATTTAGGGCTAGTTTTCTTTGATCAGTTTCTGTGACATTCCGCGTAGAAATTCTTAAATTTGATAGAAAAACTGTAGCTCTGCGTGAATTGTCTACTTTCTATGTTATAAATCTTGATTATTTACAGCAAAAGATAAAGAGGTTTACGGTATTTATTTTGTATGAGATATAGGATCTCTTATTTGATGGACGAGATCTGGGAGCGAGCCGTGGAGGCAGCGCTCGGCAGCCAAACTGATCATTCCTCAGCTCAATCTTTGACCCTTGACGGTGCCGTCAAGTGCCATCCGAGCCGGTTGCCCCCACCGAATCTTCTTGAGAAGTTTCATAATCTTCAACACCTCTCCATTGCTAACGTCGGTCTCTCATCCCTCGAGCAGTTCCCGCGTCTCCGAAAGCTTCAGAAACTGGTACTCTCTGACAATCGGATTGCTGGAGGTCTTGAAGTTTTGGTGGAAGTTGGGCTTGAGTCTCTTAGGGATCTCGACCTTTCGAACAATCGGATCCAGTATATTGAAGAACTTACTCCGCTTGCGCAGCTACGACTTGTCTCTTTAGATCTCTACGAGTGCCCGGTTACTCGGGTCAAGGATTATCGTTCTAGGGTTTTTGGGTTGATCAAATCGTTGAAGTATTTGGATAAGATGGATGCTGAAGGAAATGAGCGTCCAGAGTCGGATGACGAAGAGGACGAGGAAGAGGATGATGAGGATGATCCTGGAAGTGGAGAAGTTGATGGTGAAGAACCCCATTACAGGGTAAGCAATGGGCACAGAGAGGAGGTTGATGGGGTTCATGATGTTGACGAGGATGAAGAGAGTGACGCTGATGAGGAGGAGACGGAGACATCCAGACGGGGAAATGGACATGTTAATGGGTTGGCTGCACCTGCGGGGGGAGGGGATGGAGATGAGGATGAAGAGGAGAGTGATGAAGACGACGAGAATGATTCCGGGGAGGAAATTGATGAACAGGAAAGTGATAAGGATGATGTGATTGAAGTCTATGATATTGAGGACAGTGATGATGAAGAAGAAGATGGTGTTGAGTATGATGAGGCTGATGAAGAGGGTGAGAATGATGTAGAGGAAGTCGATAATGATGAGGTGGAATGTACAGAACCAGAGAGTACAGGGCGTATGACGAGTGCAGAGGGGGAGATTGATGCACATGAGCAAGGGGAAGATGATGCTTATGAGGATGAGAATGGAGTGACTGGTGAAGAAGAAGGTGTGGAGGAAGATGACGACGAAGAAGATGGACAGGATGAGGTGAGATGCCTATATATCTTTCTTGTTGTGTCATTATTTAAAGTGTGTACTGCTTGAAATTTACATAGCCAAGACAAGACATGGTAGTTCTCTTCTACTATTCTATTAGCTACTGATTGCTAACTCAATTTCGGGCTGCTATAGAGCTGTTTGTTGCAGGGGAATTTGATAATCGTCTCCAACTCTGCATCTGTCCGTCAATCTAGTGCTTATGTTAATCTTTTTATATAGGATGATATAGTTATCATTGCCATTGTGTTGGAAGTTGCTTTGGAAGTCGTTATGCATTTATGTTACTCATCCTGTAATTTTGTGTTTTCTAAGCCTTGAATGTCTATGAGTGAAGCATGCATCATCTGTTGTCCATTTTCTGCTTGGTTGCAGCTATCTTAAGCAAGACTGTTTAGTTCTAATATATCCTTGGATCACTTGAATTCTTGAATTCTTGAATTTTAGCATATTGAGGGGTTTGCTGTGAAACTTTTGAACAATTTACATACTGAAGTTATATTTTCAAAATTTGTATTTTAGAAGGATTTTCTGCAAACTAAATTCAAAATGTTTGAATGCCCTCGTTCCTTCCTATTCTTATTATCTCTTTGCTTTTGTTTGTGCAATTTGCTTTATGCTATTATATATATGTAACCTGAACGGTGTGTGCCTCTAGTAGAAGGCACATATTTAAATTAAATGCTACGATTTGGTTATAGATGTTCTTGTTTCTTATGTATTTAGAGTTTGCGATCCTGGAAATGCATTTGAAGTAAGTTTAAAGCTGCAATTAATTTGTGTCAAAGGATGTCCTGGTTTTTGCATTGCATTTGCGTATTTCTGTAGAGTTATTATGAGTAATCTCTCATTTCCTCTTCACTATTTTTGGGTGCAGCCATTACGATTAGTTATATGATTAAATAAGCTAAATTTTCTGTTCTGCAATGGCGTGATCAATCTTCTGCTAAAGAATCTTCATTTCTCACAATGATAAGAAATCTTCATTTAAATTCTCTTTTGATGGCAGGAAGAAGACTATGGTGGGAGTTACTTAGTTCAACCTGTGGTTCAGGCTGACGATGATGAAGTTGAAGAGGAAGTATTTGACGACGATGAAGTTCCTATTCTACCATCTTCAAATTCTAAGAGGAAGAGAGATGAAGAAGCTGATGCTGATGATGTACATGACAATGGTAAAGATGATGATGAGTTAGACAGCAGAAACCCGTCGTCTTCGAAGAAGAGACATTAGTCGGCACACTTGTTAAAATGTAAAAAGAAAAGTAAAAAGGGCAACTTCAGGTTATGTAGATGGTGATGGGGTTGGTAATGTTTGATGGATGGGAGATTTTGGCTTAAATCTTTATGGACAAATAGACACTGTCATGTCTATATGATGATGATACTGTTTGTATCTCGTGGGTCACTGCAATGGCATCATATGGCCTTGTTTAAAAAGTCGTTAGCTTTGAATTGGCGCTTCCTTCTCCTTTGTAGCCGACTAGCCGTTTGATATTCAAATGGTAGTTATGAGAATGAATGATTTATTATTATTCACCGCCCATTTTTTAAATCCTTCAAATTTGTTCCCAATTTGGACATCTTTTTGGAGGGAACATGGCAAAAAAGAAAGGCTCTTTTTTTATTACTGTTTTATGAGATTTTAATGTGTACTCTCCTCTCCTCTGCTGGCAGCTTTAAAGAAATGGGCCACTTGTAAATAAAATCTAGAAGATGTTCCTTTTCTTTTGTGTTCTTGCAATCTAAATGGTTCTGTGCTTGTCGATATGATTATTTCTATTCTTTCACTGACGTTCAATTTTATTTGGGCTTGGTTCTTTTAATACTCATATTTTTATGGAAAACATTAGAATAAGTTACTTTTTAGTTAAAAAAAAACATAAAATATTTAAGATAAAACTAAAATTATAAATAGTCCCCTCAAATTTTAAAATAAAATTTAGGAGCAAAAAACGAACTGCGTGTGCTTGTGGAAAATTTGTTATTATAGTGTATTGTATATATAATGATAAGTATATTATATAATACTTATTATATATTATATAATATATATTGCATATATATATATATTTATATCTTTAGCGTTAAACATTTTTTTGGAATTGAGTCACATTATTAAAGTTGTCATTTTTATGTTTTTAATACTTAAAAAGTCATTTTAATGATTTTTTTAAAAAAAGTGATCTGATCACCATTAATACATTTTTGGGCTTTACATAGGTAATCCTCTTTCATATGTAATTAGTAACAATAACTCCTATAAAATATAAACTATAAATATGACTCATCAATTAATATAATCATTAATTAAAATATTAAATTTCACAAATGTCCTTATCATTCACACATGAACACACTTCACTATCGAAATCAACTCCTACACTTTCAAGCAAAATAGAATGGTGAGAGACCACCGAACAGGACTCCAGCCACCGAGACAAGGAGAGTAGCCACCGTGAACCATCGTGTCTCTCTACTGGTGAAACCCACTCTAACCTCCAGTGTCGAAACTCACTACAACCTCCGAGCAAGGACTCCAACCACTGAGACAAAGAGAGCAGCCACTGGACCACCGTGAACCACCGTGTCTCCCAACTGTCGAAACTCACTCCAACCTCCACTGCCAAAACCCATAATCAAAAGCACCAACCCGAGAAACCCACCTCATCCTGAGAAACCTATCCACAATCAAAATCACCAAAAATTCTCACTAATGAAATTTAAAACATACAAGATTCAATATAATTGATAAATATCTAGAGTTCGAAAGGTCAACGTGATGTATGAATGCAACATAATAAACACATAAAATTAACATTTACTAATCACGATAAAATAACTCAACGATTAATGTGTTATCTTAGGGTTAGTCAGATTAACCTTAGACTGTCTATGAGATATTCTCATCTTTATTACTTAAAATATTTTATATTTTCTCTTTTAACAATAAGATATCGCTTGCTCGGTCAAGTCACAACTATCCACATGAAATTTTAATTGAGACTTTGTGAGTGTAACCCATCATTTCAGATTTCATGACTTCATTTAGAATATGCTGTTTTAGGGTCGACCAAAACTAAACTACATCACTTCCTCTTATCTTCTTAAGAAGTCTAACCTTGGTATTGGTACAGTTCAAAACCTTCCTTAGGGGGATGAAAACAAAATCATCTTGAGGCCCTTGCTGCATCTCACAATGTTGTACTAATGATGGAGATCATAGGTTACATTGACATGTCAACCTTCTCCCACTCACTATTTTAGGATTATGTGTTTCTAGTTTAACTAATTAATTAATTCTAAATTAATCATTCCTTAAAATAATAACCCTATGAATATTTAATAATCATTTATGTCAATCTTATTAGTCTAAGTTCATTTAACCTTCTAAAACGCCTAAGTCATAATTAGGTGAACTTAGATTAACTCATTGATTATATTCATAAACTTTAATAAAATGTTTTTACTAAAGGCGGTTATCCTAAAGGTTACTTGGCTCTTAGTGTGGCGTGATTACCAAATTTTAACTAATTAAAATCTAGCAGTTTACATGTAATTGATTTCATAACACAATACATATAAATATATTAGGACAATCCTAATAAATCATGTGTTCTACTGATAAGATGCATGATTAAATAAAACTGTATGGGATTTTCATGTATGGCATGCGATCGACTAATGCATGGATATGTTATCAAACATAACAATTAAACAATTATTTAACAAATAAATAAAATAATAATGGACTCAGTGACTATTGGGTATTTCTAAATTACAACTCTTAAAATAAAGAAATAAAAGTTTAAAGCGGACTTCAAGAATACATATGTTAAATATTGTCTTATCATCCTGATGTATACCTTCATAATCTTCAAGTTTTGAACAAAATTCTATTTAATTAAGAAAAAATTATTTTTCTTAATTAAAATTAATTTTTAAAATTATTCATTTAAAATAGTTGACCTTGACTTAATCAAATAAATATTTTATTTTATTTCGTCAAACTCGGGCCACACACAATCAACCTATTAATTTTTAATTTTCATAAAATTAAGAATTAAGAATTTAATTTTAAAATATATTAATTTTAAAATTTAAAAGGATAATAGATAGAGATAAGATTATCTACAGTGATAGGGTTGGTCGGTATCAGGGTTTCTGTGAAACTTCCCCTATCGTGACAACAATTGCCACCAACAATATGACTCTCATACTGCCGCTCATCACCGTCGGCCGCCCTCTGCCACCGCCGGTGCCGATTTTTCAGTGACGCCATCGGAACAGTAAATTCCAGCGACATTGCCAGTTTTCAAAAATTGGCAGGGCTAGCGTCGGAAATCCAATTTTCGGTGCGGGTGCCGACGCCAAAATTCTAAAAGAATTCCTATTTCTTTTCTTTTCCTCCATCGTTCGTCTCGTGCGTTCTTCTGTTTCTCGCAATCAGAATAATTACAATAAATATTCAAAATAAAATTACAAAAACTCTTACACCCCAAAGAAGGCTTACACAAGATCTAAGAAAAAATTAAAGAACAAAGTCTAACTCAATAATCATCATACAATTAACGATCCATTATTTTCCATACATTAAAAAACATAACCATTAATGCATTCATACATATCTCATATTATATGAATAATGCAAAAAACCCACACAACATTTAACGTATAAATATATAAAGACCACTTTGATACCACTTATTGGTGAATGCGGAGCACGCCAGCAGAAGCACTATTAAATTTGTTTTAATAAAAATGAATTTTTTCGATAAAAAGAAAAACTTGTGCTACACCTCGATAGCCAAATAAAAATTTTGTATTGAAAACTTTTTTTCTATCAGTCAGAATCCAATACATATTTATATATTAAATCTACAACATACAATGTTAGGAATCATATACCTCTTATAGTTTAAATCAAGCGTCCTTGTAAATTTGATCGATCATCCGTCCCACGAAACCGTTCCAATGATTATTAGACTTTGAAATCCACACCATGATCTTTCAAGTCAATCCTCAACGTACTAGGACATGTGTGGACATGTAGAATATTACAAGACATTTTTTTGTCTCTTAATATTTTCAAATACATGAGATTAAGAGATGTACTGAGAATGACTTTTGTGAGACGATTCTCTAAAAGAACACGATGAATGTTCTTTTTGAGATTTGATTAACTATTAATTGTAGAGAAAATCACTCTGAGCAATTGTTCTCAACCCAACTCTCTGATTGATGAACTAATAAATTGATTCAACTCAACTTATCTGATTGATGTAATCAAAATAATATATGTATATCTTTCTTGATCATGGCGTATCATATATTTAGGGATAATTAAAATTTATTCAATAGATTGCCTCTCAAAACCATTTTTAAGAAATTTCTCTCGATCTCCACCGATTTTCACAGGGGTTGTCAGCAGGTAACAAAATAATAATCGATTCTTTTTTAATATGTTTCGCTTCATCATTGTCCTACTAGCTTTGTTATCATTGTTGAGAAAATTGCACGTTGTTGTTTCAATATTTTACTATCTGTTGTAGTTTCAGTTCATCATTGTTCTACTAGTTATGTTTTCGGTTCATCAATGTTGTTGTTGCTCATGTTAATAAAGTAATTCTTATTGTTGCTGTTGGAAAATATTAAACCTCTGTAAGAAGTAGATGAACTTTTGTGTTGCTAATACTATATTAAACTGATGGTGCATTAACATTGAATGGCATTTATTCTTTATATGAAAATCAAATCATAATTAGTTGTTGGCTCTATTATTTCTCATGAAAATAATATTAACTAATGGTAAAATAATGGTACAACTTTTTACCACATTTCTTATTATAAATCCTTTGATCATTCTAGGAATAGGACATACTATAATATTCTGACTTCATTATGCTGGCATGTAGAAATGGAACAATTTCTGTATGTTAATAGATGGTAAAATTTATGGTGACAGATGGTAAAAGTGATGTTTACAATACACTTAAAGATCTTGTAGATATCGATTGTAAAAATAATTTTAACATATGGTAAAATTAGTGTTTACAGTACTATTAAGAATACTTGTAGACGTATGATTTGAATTTTATAAAGGGGAATAGTAATACACAATAAGGATGCAATGAATGACATGTCTGTAAACGAGATTTTAACATATCGTAAATATTATGTTTACATAATATTTTGAGTACTTATTAATTATTTGAATGTTTGAATGAAGGAAAACAAACCAAAAATAAGGAAGCTCGTTAAAATGCACGATAAAAAGTGATTTCAATCAAAAAGGCTAATAAAGTCATCCCTAATTTTGAACTCTCCATACACAATAACATTTGGGTCAGCAGCGGACAAAGAGAAACCAAAGCAACAACCTGACAAGGTTGATCCCCCTATGCAACAAGTCCCCATAATTGAGCCATCTACCTTAGATCTTCTTTCGCAAGAGACAATGCAATACCTAGAAGAGTATGAAAATTATTTTATATATTTGAGAAGTTAAAAAAACATACATAATTTTTTAGATATTTGGATCTATGAATGTTTGGATGTTTAAAGGATATTTGAATGTTAGATATGAATTAGATGAGGTAGATGACCAGTACTTCATTGATATTTTTATGAAGGTAGAGAACTACTTTATTTGAATATCAATTAGTTAAATTTTGGAAGATTAAGAGTAATTAACAGTTGAATGTTACTTTTTATGGCTTGTTATGACTTGCAAACAATGTTGTCAGGATCGTGATCTGGATTGTACGATCCTACAAGGGTTCAGCAATCCGGATCATGTGGATAATTGTTTTTCGATATGATCGATTATGATCATGATCCAGATCGTGGGATCGCATGGGATCGTGATTTGGCACTGATCCTGCAACTTAAGTAAAATACACGATTTTTCCTTGTTATTAGAAAAAAGTATTGATGGTAGGATTTGAATTATTTCTCTAAAGGTTCACACATGGCCATTTAACCACTCAACTAATTATACTTAAGTATAAAAATGAACATCTTTAATATTTAATTAAACAGTTGACTATTTTTATGACATTTTAATTTTTTTTATGATTTACACATCTTAAAGTTATCAAAATTAGACGTGCACCTTTTAAAGTTATCGAAATTAGAACGAATTTTGCCACAACTATTTTATTATATTTAGACATTAACTTTACTATTGTTACAAACTTATTAAATTTTAACTTATAAACAAACACTTTCAAACCCTAATGTATTATAAATTTATAATAATGATCTTAACATATTTCATCAATAAATATCTTTACATACTTATTTATTTATCTTTTATAATAATGAACATTTAACCACTAAACCAACTATGCTTATGTATGTAATAAAAATGAACATATTTTATAATTAATTAAACATTTGACTATTTCTATGGCATTTCAAATTATTTATTTTATAACTTATACTATCAAAATTAGAACGAATTTCACCACCACTATTTTTTTATTTAGACATTAATTTTAAACTTTGCAAAATTATTTTAACTTATAAATCAAACACTCTCAAACCTAACGTATTATAATGATAATCTTAACATATTTAATCTATAATTATCTTTACATATTTATTTATTTATCTTTTATAGTTTGAAACCTATTATCTAGGGGATCATATATATGTTTCCATGAGAACTCTACTTAATATTATGTTATTTTAGATGACTTGAGATTAATATCATTTAATAGGTAGATAACTTGGTGTTATACAATCATTTTCTTCAATATATTGAAGTATTAATAGCATGTATCTATTTTTTACTAATAAATTATTAAGAATTGATGGGATCTTACGATCTTCGATCTGATCCTCTGATCTTCGATCCTATACCCTTTCACCGATCTTAGGTAGGATCACGATCCTGGCAACCTTGCTTGCAAATGCTTTGGTTGCTCCTAACATATAATTAATAAAATATTTATTGTTGAAGCAATATATGGATTAATTACAACTTATAAATCTATATGTATTATAAGGAAATAGGCATGAATAAATATGAAGTAAAGTCCACTGCATCTCCGAAAGTGTTTACGAATCGTGAACATATATGTAATCTGACGAATATTTATTCAAAATAAAAGAGATAGAAAGAGTATGATGCTGATAGTTCTCCTATTTTAAAAGGGTACATAAATTATTAATGAAAAAAGACATAATAGGCAAAAACAAAGTACATGGTATCTCTAACTCAATACGTTAAACGTATGTTTAGGACCCGTAAACATATATTTAACCGAACACATTTTCTATTCAAAATAAAATATACGCTAAGAGAATTATGCAAAGTTTCTCTTTCTTTCAGAACATAAAACAGTAAATAAATTGTCAAAAACAGACATGTTCAATGAGAAGAACTAGCTGCTACACTTTTTGGTTTCTTGCACGTCTTTTTATTATGACCAAAATGACCACACGAACCACATTTCACTTAATTCTTTTCACCAACAGATAGAATCCTCCTCTTTCTAGGCGTCCCAAGTTGACGCCTAACCATGGGTGGTCTAACAACCTCTTCTTGCACTTCAGATTGTAAATTCCAGTTAAATTTATTTCCATCGAGATTAATATTTGAAGAGTATGCTGTAAATAGTTCATTCTTAAAGTAATACATATAGAGATAAAATGACATGAATTTTGACAGCTACTGTATAAACACTTCAAAATCAACAAAATTATTTTAATTGACACCAAAATTTATTTTATATTTTATCAACTTAATATAGATGCACTCATTAGATTTGACACTTATAGATTTACCTACCTCAACATAAAACAAAGATAAGTTATTGAATTAATATTAATATATCTACATGCCCAAGAATAGTAATTATGAGTTCTACATGTCTAAACCCTGCTAAAATGAGTAATTTATATATTAAAATGTGAATAAAATCACATAGACAATATGAACACATGATAGACAAGAAAAACCTAGTTAATATGACAAGTTTATATATTAAAATAAAAATAAAATTATATGGTCAAAATTAATCCGTGATAGACAAAGAAAGCAGGAGAATCTATCAAACGAAGCCTAATACTGAAACTAAAGAAATAGAGAAACCAAATCATCGATTAAAGATATTACAGTAGCTCGCCTAATAATATATATATATATATATATATATATATATATATAAGAGAGGGAGAGAGAGAGAGAGTCACGTAATAAGTACAACAATCTATCAAATTTTACTAAAGTTTACTAGTGAGGATGAAATTCGAGGAGATGCCGATTAAAGGGAGGATAAAATATTTGGAGGAAAATTCCACTCAAGTTTGTTTCCAACGAGATAAAATGTTATATAATAGAAGGAAAATTGTGAAAACGTTAAATCTTTGAATTGCAAATTTGATTGAAAACACCCAAGAAACATCTAAGTAGAGGTTGCAGAATATGGTTAACGTGGGTGATGGTTAATTACCCTTGTAGTTTTTGTTTTTTATTTGTTTTTTGTAACATAAAGTAGTTATTAAGGGTAAAATAATAACTTCAATATAATTAAAAAATCTTAAACTTAAGTAGGGCTATTTTTGCAAGCACTATAAATATAAGTCATTGTTGCTAGTTATTTCTAAAAGGGGGCTACCTACTACGATTTCCTTACATTTTTTACTAATGTTTCAAGGAAAAAAGCCCATGTGGGTATTGGATTGACAATATAAAAGATAAAAAATTGCACTAAATAGTAATTTCTACATAGCTCATTAGATTTTTGTCATTCTTTTAAAATCTTTAGATTTCTGTCAAATTTTATTTTTTTTAATTACATCATTTTGCTAATAAACGTATTTACCCTCATGAATAATTAAGTAATAAATTTTTTTTGAATTTGTTATATGTTACCCCTTTGTTACTTTTTATATAAAGCATTAATTTATAAATATTTTTTACTTTTTGGTTGGAGAGAGATTTTTTTGTTAAAGATAAATTTTATAACCAAGAAAATACAATATTCATAATTTACAAGGGGCATACTCCAGAAAAGTCGAAAACAAAAACCCTAGGATTTAAAAAGAAATATTTTGAATATGCCTAGTTCTTGCTAAAAAATAAGTCTCTCCCTAATCATAAGATGCATCTTCTTAAATAAAAGGGATATATAAAGTATCTTCCCAAGGAATATTCTTCTATTCCTCTCGATCCATATATAATAGATAAAGTAGACAAAATAATCTTAGTGCATATAGATCTAATAGAGGAAGAACTAGTAATCAAAACAAGCTGAAGTTGAAAAGACTGCCAAGAGGAAGCATGGATGCCATGAATGTCATTCTTGTTGAGCAGGTCTCTCAAGAACTTCCTTTTTTCCACACAACCAAAAAATAAGTAATCAACACTTTCCACACCATTAGTGCAATAAACACAGCTAACCCCTATGCTCAGGTCTCATTTACTGACATGAACCTTAGTAGACAGTTTGTCCCTAAGGGCAAGCCAGGTAATGAATGAGCATTTTAGTAGAGAACCAGAAAACCAGACCAAAGAATACCACCTAACTTCAGTTTGGTGAGGCCTGATAGCATTATATGTAGAAATGATAGAGAAAAGCCCATCCCTGGTAGGAGTCCAAGACCATGCTTAGCCCTGTAATTGGTTCCAATACAATTAAGATCAAATCCTGATAATTCAAAAGCATTCCTTAGCTGCTAGTTAGGGATACTCCATGTACCATTACTGTACAAAACATATAGAGGAGTTGGTAAAGGAATACCAGTTCCCTTCACTAGATCCTTACCCCATTTGTTGAATAAAACCCATGTTGGATTCCATGGATCACAGAATAAAGAAGTGTCTTCTCCTGAACCAACCTTAAGACTGCAAAAGCCACCCACATTGTTTCTAAGCTTAAAGATTTTCCTCCAGGATCAAGAGGGGTCAGCTGGAAGCTTGATACTAAAAATAAAGTGTTTAAGAAAGTTAATTTCATACCATGCAATCCATAAATACTCTTTTGTGTTGGAGATAATAAAGGAAAGAGAAGTCAAAAGAAAGAAATAAAAGAAAAAAATGTGTGAATGAAAGTGTGTGATGTGAAATAGAGTGAGATTTAGTCCCACATTGGAAACTCAAGGAAAAGATGTTGGGTTTATAAACTCAACTCCCATGCCTTGGGGTTAGCCCCAAGGGGCACCCCACATTTTATGGGAAGGGAAAATCTAGATGGCACATGGTCCTCCCCTCACACGCATGTCGCCGCCACCGTCCAGCCGGCTCGGTTCAGGCCGATCCGGATCAAAGAATTATTTTTTGGACAAATTTTTTTTTGATTATTTACTTGGAAAAGAAGGCTTGAAGCTTTGAATTTGTCAAAGATAACAAATATCTCCATCTGTGCTAGATTATCTGCAGAAATAATTAGAAAATCAATTATCTCCATTACCCCCATTTTCGTGCATGACCTTATCAGCACTAACCAACATTTTTTACTTGCTCCCCAAGTTGTACACATTTTTTAAAGGCAGTGTATGAGCACACAAAAAATAGTTCGTTTTTATCACCATAAGAAAACCTCATTTTCATCACCATCAAAAAACATTCTGCATATTAAGAGAGATACATAGAGTTATGAGAGAGTCTGAGTAATTGTTATACTCAGTCTTAGATCGTTGTATCATTCAGAGGCGATTCGTAGTCTCCAAGCACCCTGTGGAGGACGATTATTGTCTTTAGGACATTGCTGACGATCAATCCTTGATCTTCGTCTAATTATGCTTTAATTATTGAAATTTCAGTTGTATTTATTTTCTATTTATTTCTGTATTTTCGTGTATGAGTTCTGATAATTTTCGTTGTAATCGTTTTTGTTGCATTTCAGTTGTATTCGTTCCATTTCATTGTATTGTTGGTTTATGAAAACATCTTGTTCCATCACAATGTTCAACCATCTAAAGACAATAATTATGGAACAATCTGCTGGAATCAAGACTTTATGCGCTGAGAAACCTGAGAAGTTCAAGGGGTGACTTCAAACAATGGCAACTAAAGACGGTCTTCTATCTGGACACTCTCAATCTAGCACATCTACTAATGAGCGATATTCCTCCTACACCGAAGGAAGGACAATCGAAGGAGCTGGCATCGGCACGAGAAGCATGGATTTATTCATACTTCCTTTGCCGAAACTATATCTTGAACGATTTGGTAGACACCCTCTACAACGTCTACTCGTCGTTTAAAATGGCAAATGAGTTGTGGTAGGTCTTGGAGAAGAAATACAAAACTGAGAATGTCGGGACGAAGAAGTTTATCGTCAGGAAATTCTTAAAATGAGAGATGGATGATAAGAACACGGTAATCAGTCAAGTGGAGGAGTTACAGATCATCTTCAACAACATGAAGGTCGAGGAGATGATCGTGAACTTACTGTTCCAAGTTGCGTCCATCATTGAGAAGTTGCCGCCGTCATGGAAGGACTTCAAGAATTATCTGAAGCACAAGCGTAAGGAGCTTAGCATGGAGTATCTGATTGTTTGGCTAAGGATAGAGGAGGACAACCGAAAAAATGAAAAGAAAATAATGTGGGCAACCTACAGAATGAAAGCTAACGTGGTGGAAGAAAATAAATCCAATCAACCGAGCAAGAAAATGGAGACACCGTCGAGCAGTGCTAAAAAGATAACTCAGAGAAACGCACTAAGGGCAGTTGCTGGGTGTTTAAAGCCGGACACAGGGTAAATGAATGTCGTTTTAAAAAAAATCAGAACGATGGTAACCAACCCCGTAACAGTGGGAAAATGAATCAAGCAAATATGATGGGGATAGATGATCTATGTGCTATGATTTCTGAGATCTGTGAGGTCGCTGACACCAAGGAATGGTGGGTTGACACTGGTGCGATGAAGCACATATGTAGTGACCAAATTATTTTTTCAACTTATACAGAGGTTGAAAAATATGAAGTTCTTTATATGGGGAATGCCTCAAAAGCTGCTGTTAAGGGAAAGGGAAAGGTTGTGCTGAAGTTCACATCCAGAAAATAACTCACTCTCCTGGACGTCCTGCATGTGCCTGAAATTCGTAGGAATTTGATTTCAGGATCTCTTTTATGTAAGAGTGAATTTAAGCTTGTCTTTGATGCTGGCAAGTTTATTCTGACTAAATGAGGGATGTTTGTTGGGAAGGGTTATAGTTCTGATGGTCTTTTTAAATTTAATGTGTCTGTTGTAACTCCTACTATTATTAATAATAATTATGCTTCTTCTATTTATATTGGTGAATTGTCTAATATTTGGCATGCTAGATTAGGACATGTTAATTTTCGATCCTTATAACGAATGATTAGTTTAGAAATTTTGCCTAGTTTTACTCTAAAAAAAATAAATAAATGTGAAATATGCGTAAAATCTAAATTTGTAAGTAAATCATTTAAATATGTAAAAAGAACAAATGTCTTACTTGATTTGATACATAGCGATTTACATGATTTAAAATTAACACGTAGTAGAGATGTAGAAAATATTTTGTTACATTTATTGACGATTTCAGTAAATATTGCTATGTATATTTGCTTCATTCAAAGGATGAGACTTTGGATATTTTTAAGTCATACAAGTCTGAAGTTGAAAACCAACTTGGTAAAAATATAAAAGTTATTAGATCTGACCAAGGTGGAGAGTATGACTCCACTATGCTGTCTGAATTCTGTTCTTAGTATGAAATTGTGCATCAGACTACTGCACCTTACACACATCAACAGAATAGGGTGGCTGAAAGAAAGAATAGAACACTGAAATATATGATGAACTGTATGTTAAACAGTTCTAGATTACCCTTAAAATTTATGGGGCGGAGGGGGGGAGGCATTGCTTATAGAAAACACCATACTTAACAGGATTTCACATAAGAAAACCAACAAGTCTCCTTATAAAGAGTGGAAATGGAAGTTACCTTTCTATAAAATTTTAAAAGTGTGAAGGTGTCTCGCAAAAGTACAAGTACCGTTGCCAAAAAAAAATTAAAGCTTAGACCTAAGATGATAGACTGCGTTTTCATAGAATATGCATTGAACAGTGCTCCATATAGATTTTTGGTTATTAGTTCAGAGATTTCTGACATAAGTACCAACACTATTATGGAGTCTGTCAATGCTGAATTCTTTGAGAATGTGTTTCCATTTAAGGAAGGAAGACACGATCAAACTGCCAAACGAGGTTTAGAAGAAAGTTCTTCTAGAGCTCAGATTGATGAAGAATCTGAACCTGAGCTTAGAAGAAGTAAAAGAGCTAAATTGAGTACCCCATTTGGTCCAGAGTTTCTAACATACCTGACGGAGGCCGAACCTCAAACCTATAAGGAGGCAATGTCCAACCCTGAGGCTCCTTTTGGAAGGAAGCAGCCGATAATGAGATAGATTCAATTATGCAAAATAACACATGAATGTTAGTAGATCTCCCACATGGCAATAAACCAATAGGCTGTAAATAGATCTTCAAAAGAAAGCTGAGAGCTGATCGTACTATTGAAAATTACAAAGCTCGGTTAGTAGCTAAAGGATACAGACAGAAGGAAGGTATAGAATTTTTCGAGACCTATTCTCTAGTGACGAGAATCACATCTATCAAGATGTTGATTGCACTAGCAGCTTTGCATACTTTGTAAATTCACCAAATGGATGTAAAAACTGCTTTCTTAAAAGGAGAATCGCATGAAGAAATCTACATGGAACAACTCAGGGTTCATGGTTAAAGGCCAAGAACGAAAGGTCTGTAAACTTGTTAAATCTCTTTATGGATTAAAACAAGCGCCAAAGCAATGGGACAAGAAGTTTGATCACACAATGTTATCTAATGGACTTAAGATAAATGAGTGTGATAAATGTGTCTACGTTAAAGGTACTAATGATAAATTCTTCATAGTATGTTTATATGTAGATGGCATACTTATAGTGGATCGAATAAGGATATAATATCTTCTAATAAGAAGATGTTGAATTATAAATTTGACATGAAAGAATTAGGTCAAGTAGATGTTAATCTTGAAATTCAAGTAAAGCGAACTGAAAATGAATATATCCTTACCCAGTCTCATTATATAGACAAGATTTTGAAAAGGTTTGGGCAATATGAAAGCAAACCTGCAGTAACTCTGTTCGACCCAAACTGTAAGTTGAGGAAGAATAATGAAGTTGGAGTATCTCAATTGGAGTACTCACAAACAATTGGGAGTTTAATGTATATCATGAATTGCACCAGGCCTGATATAGCCTATTTAGTAGGAAGACTGGCAAGATATACGAGTAATCCTGGATGTGATCACTAGAGTGCATTGGTAAGAGTACTAAGATACTTAAAATTTACTATGAAGTACGGAATGCACTACTCAACCTATCCATCGGTGTTAGAAGAATTTAGTGATGGTAACTGGATATCAAACAATGTAGAGACTAAATCTACTAGTGGATATGTTTTTACCCTAGGTGGTGGAGCTATATCATGGAGGTCTACTAAGCATATCTATATAACTCGTTCAACTATGGAATCAGAATTCATAGCTTTGGACAAGGCTTGTGAAGAAGCAGAATGACTCGAGGATTTCTTGGAAGATATTCCGGTGTGGCCAAAACCAGTGTCAGCAATATGTGTCCACTATGACAATATGGGTACAACCTTTAGAGCGAAAATAATGTGTATAATGGTAGATCTAGGCATATTAGACGAAGACATAATACCATTAAGTAGTTACTCTCCAATTGGGTGATTTCCTTAGACTTTATAAGATCAAGAGAGAATCTTGCTGACCCTCTGACCAAAGGTTTGTCAATGGAACAAATAAAACAAACATCGAGGGGAATGAGCTTAAAGCATGTTCAATGAATCATTTAGGTAGGAACATAACCTAGTTAACTAGAGATCCCAATATCTAGGTTCAATAGGCAAACTGGTGGGAATTGTTCACGTAACACACAAAGAAACTTTGTTTCTTCCTATTCCTATGATGTAATGAAAGTGTGTTGTCTGTCGATGATAAAATGGTATACTTAGTATTTAATGACGTTGATATCTTGCTTACAAGAGGAGTATAGACAGAGTACTCTTAATCATCGTCACCTATGTGAGAGTAAAAGTGGGGTGGCTTATATAAGAGGTTTGAATAGCTTAACATCTCTAAAGTTATCATGAACGTGAGATATGTTCAGGACCAAAATGAACAAAATCGTATGAATCTCAAATGTATTAAGATGAGATATGTGTGAAATTTGTTGTCTCGGTTTATCTCAGAGGAAGTTCAGTTCAAGAACATAGTTCACTGCTCTTCAGAATAAATCAAATAAATTTTCACTACGGAAGGTTCAAGTCTAAAAGACACCTCTCCTGATGCATGTCTCATATGCTCTCTCTCATATTGTTGTCTAGCTAGGACACATTTCATTCATGTGGGGGATTGTTGGAGATAATAAAAGAAACAGAAGTCAAAAGAAAGAAATAAAAGAAAAAAATGTGTGAATGAAAGTGTGTGATGTGAAATAGAGTGGAATTTAGTCCCGCATTGAAAACTCAAGGAAAAGATGTTGCGTTTATAAACCCAACTCTTATGCATTGGGGTTAGCCTCAAGGGGCACCCCATATTTTATGGGAAAGTGAGAACTTAGATGGCACATGGTCCTCGGCGTGCCGCCGCCGCCATCCGGCCAGATCGGCTCAGTTTGGCTTGGTCTGGTCTGGATGAAAGAATTATTTTTTGGACAAAATTTCTTTTGATTATTTACTTAGAGAGTAAGGCTTGGAGCTTTGAATTTGTCAAAGCTAACAAATATCTCCATAGAATCTGTGTTGGATTATCTGCAGAAGATAATTAGAAAATCAATTATCTCCATTATCCTCATTTTTGTGCATGACCTTATCAACACTAACGACCGTTTTTTACTTGTTCCCCAAGTTGTACACGTTTTTTAAAGGCAGTATGTGAGCACACAAAAAATAGTTCATTTTTATCACCATTAGAAAACCTCATTTTCATCACCATCTAAAAAACATTCTGCATATTAAGAGAGATACAGAGAGTTATGAGAGAGTCTGAGTAATTGGTTGCTATACTCAGATTTAGATCGTTGTATCCTGTAGAGGCGATTCGTCGTAGTCTCCAAGCACCCTGTAGAGGACGATTATTGTCTTTAGAACATTACTCACGAGCAATCCTCGATCTTCTTCTAATTATGCTTTAATTATTGAAATTTCAGTTGTATTTGTTTTCTATTTATTTTTGTATTTCCGTATATGAGTTCTGATAATTTTCGTTGTAGTCGTTTCTGTTGCATTTAAGTTATATTTGTTCCATTTCATTGTATTGTTGGTTTATGAAAGTAACTTGTTTCATCACTGCGTTCAACATTTTGCACCAGAAGCCAATCTCAAGACCTTCTTAGACACTGCAGCTTGATTCCAAATAGCAGGTTCAAAGATGCCTAAACCTCCTTCTTTAACAGGACAGATTTAATAAGCTGCAATATACCAGCATAAGTAAGATGTTTGTTCTCCCATGATATGCTCTCTTGAGAATTCTATCCACTGGCATATCACAATGTACCTTGGAAAGTCTAGTGGAAATTAGTGGAATACCAACATATTTAACAGGCAGTTCTCCCAAAATGAAAGCTAGTGTGGTTAAGAATCAAATTTATAACATCGTCCACAGCAGAAAAATAAATACGACTCTTATGAACATTGGCCTGCAAACCAGAAATGTGGCTAAATAAGTCTAGGCCTGATTCGATATACTTGACAGAATTCAACTTCCCTTTGTAGAAAATAAGCAAATCATCTGCAAAACAAATATTAATGATATTGTTCTTCTTGCATCTCCAGTGATAGTTAAATCCTTGCATGTGAGAACATTGTCTAGGAATTCCAATTAAAGCTTCCATAATCATCACAAACAAATAAGGAGATATAGGGTCTCTTTATCTCAAACCCTTACCTCCTCTGAAAAAGCCATGAGAAGAACCATTAATGTTGATAGAGAAGGTAGCAGTAGACACACATTCCATAATCCAACCAATAAACTAAGTAGGGAACCTCATATAGTGCAAAACCTTGTTGAGAAAAACTCAACTCACATTGTCATAGGCTTTGAGTAGGTCTATCTTGAAAGCACGCCTAGGTGAGAAAGTTTGTCTGTGATAACCTCTGAGTAGCTCCTGAGCAAGAAGAATGTTGTCTGATATATGCCTTCCTGGAATAAATGCAGTTTGATTAAGACTGATTAAACCAGGAAGCACAGCTCTCAACTTGTTGGCCATGAATTTTGTGATGCATTTGTAAATGAGATTACAACATGCAATTGACCTGAATTCATGAATCTTGGTAGAATTGTTTGCCTTAGGAACCAGAGAGATCAAAGTTGTGCTAAGACTTTTGAGCATTTCCCCACTGGCAAAGAATTATCTCACTGCATCACAATCTCTCCTATAAAACTCCCAGAATTCTTGTAAAAGCTAGCTAAAAACCCATCTGGACCAGAGACCTTTTTATCATTAAAGGAGAAGAACACCCATTTAATCCCTCATCTGTAATAGCAGCAGTAAGGGCATCCTGATCACTAGCGTGGAGTTTATTTTGAAAAATTCCATCTATGAAGCTCCAATTAAAATCTGGTACAGTAACTTGTGAGCTTAAGGAGTCCTTAAAAAAATGCACTATATTTGGTGATAGAGAGAGATTTTACTGACAAAAAATTCGGATATTAGAGTTTTTTATTAAAAAGTTTAAACTTTAAGATTTATTGCTTGCTTTATGGTGAAAGAGATTATTTTATTTTTATTTTTATTTTTATTTATATTAATTTTTCATAGAGAGAAGTGATCTAAATGAAAAAAAATTGTAATTATTCTTCACTAATTTAATAGTGTTAATACTGATAATTATATTATCATATAAATATAAAATATTACAATTATATTTCTGTAATAAAATATAATTTAAAGGCATTACCAATGTGTTGTAATGTAAATAATACATGTTTTGTATATATATGTACATTAAATAAAAAAATTATTGTCAATAATTTATATAAATAGGATCTAAAATTTAAAAGATTATAAATAAAAATATCATGCAACATTCAGGAATATATGTCAATTATTTTTATCAACCAATTGACAAATAGATTTTCGAATACAGTTTTTACCCGTGTAAATAAATATTAACACTTGGTAAAAGCCAAAAAAACACACTTATTTACTGCAAAAGGATTTTGATTGGTATTGGATCTAACGGCATGTGCTTGTTTGGACTACTAATAGTAATAAGCGGCTTGATTATAAACATTAAACAATTTAATTTTTTATTAAACAATTTATTACTAATATTATTTTTCACATTCCAATTTTTTAGAGAGTAGTCAGTTAAAAAATTAAAGGGCAACAAGTAAAAAAGTATAAAAATATTCGTTTTAGTATTACATCCGCATGGCCTATTATATGACATCCATGTCAATCCATTTCAGCAAGATAGAAAAGAAAATTGAAAGTTAATAGTTGATTCTTGTTAAAATAAAAATTAATTACTCAAAAAATTTGTGAAAGAAAATAGAATAAAAATGAACTTTGCTTTCTAAAATAGTCGGGGAAAGAAAGCTATAACTCATTCAACGCTAGATTTAGTAGACACTTTCTATATTCGGAAAACGACATAAAACCCGGTTTAATGGTAAAGTTAAGCAATTTGTGTTCAAAAACCTTTTTTTTTTTGTAAAAATAACCAAATTTTTAAATTTTTTCACATGAAACAATCTTTGATTTTATCAATTTTTAATTATTGGGCTAGTTACATAACCCCACACTTATATCGAGACTTTCAAGTTTATCATGTAAAATATATTCTAAAAGTAAGTTTAATTCTAACAAACATTTATATAAACTCGAATTCATATCAGTGATGTAGTAAACATGAAATCGAGTCTTACAACTAAATCAATTGTTTTTCAGTTAGGTTAGTATGCATTGTCAAACTCTTAATTTTCTTCACATTAATGAGTGTGTGAGTTCAAGGTAACATGAATGTCCTCACTCTACATAAAAATTTATATACATTTTTCATTGCTTCTTTTCAATTTGACTATTTCGTTTACGATTAAAGCTTTTAAATTATACCTATATTTGTTTGATTCTTTGTTTCTTTTTCTAAGATTTTTTTTGGCCCAAAATAGAATGTCTTAGACTGAGGATATGCAAGTTACAAGTGTAAAGACAAGCATCAAAGGTGGAGAAAAACCATTGCATTTGAAGGTAAATATTGTTAGTAATATCCAAAAACTGCAAATGAAACGACAGGTCGACATGTAGTCAAATTTAGAACAAAGCAAGAATTCCAGGCTGGAACTAAAGGAATGAAAATAACAAATTAAAGAGAGGTTTTTTTTTTGGTTGGTTTGGGTTGGGTCCTCCTTTGTAGGAAAAGGAGACACCATTTGGAGAAGGAAAATGAGTGAGTTCCCTTCTCTCATGGATTCTTCTTCTTCACAATGCAACTAATTTCTCCCTCTGTTTCCCTTGAGAAAATTTCTACATTCTTCATTCTGGTAATCTCTTTCTTCTCTCTCTGCATAAACTAAACCAAATTCTTTCATTGTTGATCTCTAATTTGGTTAATTAGAAGTTTAAGATATGTGATTTTTCTAGAGTATCAAGATCGTGTGATATATTTCACTATCAAGCGTTTTCACTCTTTGTGAGGATGTTTTATGAATGGATCATTTCTCTTGAATGGATCAAATATGAGTTAACGTTTTCCCTTTTTTTATCGAGAAAGATGTTAATGTTACGGGATTCAAAGAAAATGTGACCCAAACTCATGATTTATGAAGAAAAAAAATTATACGGAAACATGTATTGCTATAGTTTACGATTACACTTCAGTTCATTCAGATAAAATCTGCAAATATGACCATTTAAGCGAGAAGCCATCATGAGAGTAAATATGATCAATGGGTTTAATTATATGTATATAAGGATTAAGGACTGAATTTTTTTTATTTTGTTTTATGTAAATTTGTTTCTTGTTTTTCTTAACTAATTTGTTGAATTTCTTTCAGGGGATACCAATATTTGAGACAGGGCAGCTCAGGTGGAAGTTTCCGGCATTATATAATTAGTCATTAATTAATTTTGCCGGAAGTTCATGACCTGAAAATGGCATCGTCATCTGCGACGGCTCCGTCGCCAGACTCTCCGTCATCACCTGCTGCTCCACCTCCACCATCACCATCCAATTCATCATCTTCATCATCACCGCCACCGTCATCATCGCCGTCACCACCAGCACCACCGTCACCTACTCCGAAATCCTCCCCGTCGCCATCAGATTCTCCACCACCAAAATCATCCCCACCGAGCCCCCCCTCCGATGCCTCTCCTCCTCCACCTCCAAAATCAGCCACCGTCGCTTCTCCACCCCCTCCTCCACATTCCTCGGGAGCCTTCTCTCCTCCACCACCGCCTCAACAGAAATCGTCGCCTGCATCCACAACGCCGAACTCATCATCTCCATCTAGATCGTCACCATCGTCCTCTAACAACCTGCAGGTAACAGTAGGGGTGGCAGTTGGGGTGGGATTGTTGATTATTGTTATGGTTGTTATCATGGCAATGTGCACGAAGAAGAAGAAGAAGAAAAAGCGTGATAATATGCAGTACTACGGAGATTCTGGATATAGACCTCAAGGTAACAACCTTCATCCCATTCTTTATTGCATTTAATCGTTTATATTAATATTTTGTTGTTTAAAATATTTAAAATTTTAGATTATATACAAATTATTTTATCAATTTATACAAATTAATCTTATTCTATTGATTTTAGATTATATGTATTATATTAAACTAACTTTTAAATACCTTACATATTAATACTTTTTATGTGAATATCTAATTATTCTATATAATATTATTTTATAGCTATTATTATTATTAAAAAAGTATGAAATTATATATTACGACTGAACAAAAGCTCAATATAACTAATGTCATATGAGTACACAAGGGCGATAAATTTGTGTGAGGTAAAATTTTATAATTTTATAAATTTGAAGTGAGAAAATCATATATAATTTGTAAAATTTTAGAATATATATATATATATCAAGTGACAATTACTCCATTTGATACAACTAGTAGAAACGTACATCTGTTGCATGCAATAAGTATAATTTTATTGATTAACTAGCAACGTAGAAAAAAGTTAAGCATATTTATTATTCTTTATTCTTTTATAAAGTAAGAGAGAATATACTAATTTTTAATATTTATGAAATTAAATTTATATTGTATATTGAATTAAATAAAATATCAATCAAATTCTCTGGTTGAATAACATGAGATCCTCGTCAAAGAACTATGTCTTGCACATTATATATAAAATGAGTCACCTAGTGACTCATTAGAAATGTTAGAATATAAAACTTAGATATTATATTTATTAGAAGTTTTGGTGCTAGAACATAATATACATAAAGTAAGATATGTTAAATTAAAAACTGTATGCTTGGAATTATATTATATAACGTTGTTTTTAAATGTTATAGAAAATGACTTTATTTGTCAATTTATCACATTTCTAACAAATAATTATATCATTAATAAATTGTTAGAAAATATATTAATGTCTTCTTCAAATTCATTTATATAAATTTTCATATTGCTAATAACATAAATATTACATAATATAAATTTTATAAATCAGTAATAAAAACATATGGATAATTATTAAAATAGTTATTTTGTGTATATAAAAAAATTATAGAATTAGTCTTTGCCGATATTATTCACTTTTCTAATTACACAATATTATTACACATTTTTAATTTATAAATTATTTATAAAATTTATTATGTAAATAAAAAAACAAAAAATCAGTGAAATATCTAATTTGATTATATTTTAACGAGCTTTCGATGAAAAGGGAAAATTAAAAGAGTTTCTTCTTTTAAGCCCTAATATATAGTATATAGATATAGGTGGGTCGGCCATGTGAGTTCATGATCAATTGGGAAAGAGAAGAGAATTGTATTCAATTAAATTTACAATATTTAGTTCTGAATTGACTTTTGCTTGAACAAATGTGCAGGTGGTGAATATTACAATAGTAATCCACAGCAACCAAATTGGCACAATAATGGTTATCAGCCACCAGTTTCAGCAGGCTCGCCTGGCGGCGGCGGCCCCCCCTGGCCCATGCCAAGCAGCGGCGAAATGAGTTCAAATTTCTCAGGTCCACACCAAGCCCCATTGCCGCCTCCCTCCCCAAGCATTGCCTTTGGTTTCAATAACAGCACCTTTACCTACGACGAGCTAGCGGCGGCCACAGGCGGGTTTGCTCAGGAAAATTTGTTGGGCCAGGGAGGGTTTGGTTATGTACATAAAGGGGTGTTGCCTAATGGGAAGGAAATCGCTGTGAAGAGTTTAAAGACGGGAAGTGGGCAGGGAGAGAGGGAGTTCATGGCTGAGGTTGAAATAATTAGCAGAGTTCATCATCGTCACCTTGTTTCGCTTGAAGGTTATTGCATTGTTGGTGCTCAGAGGTTGTTGGTTTATGAATTTGTTCCAAACAAGACTTTGGAATATCATCTCCATGGTGAGCCTTTTAGTTTTTATCTGTTCTACCTTTATATCTTACCTATATTGGTTAAAAATTAATTCAAATGATTAAATTCGCATTATGTCGTGCTTTGAAAATTGGTGAATCTATTATCTATATACGGGACCTCAGCCTCTGCCTTGAAGGTAAACTTGATTATCGAGCTTAACCATTACCATCAAGTTAAGTGACAATATTTGTTGGACTTTTATAGTCTGAGGATGACTTTGAGGTAATATGGTTTGATAAGGTTAGGATGGGTCTTATCATGTCACTTCAACGACATGATCTCTTTAATGGGCTTAAGATGCGGCTCTTTCCTAAATGATGATCTATTGACCCAGTCCATGGCATTGACAATCAAAGTTGTCAACTTTAAGGAGGGTCATCCCTTCCTCATAGGGGATTCACTCGTAAACCCATCACACACAACATCATACCACTGCCACACCAAGAGAGGCTCACATACCTATCTTCCTCCTCCTTGGCCAGTACCCCAAGAGATGCCCTCACCAGCGGTTGTCACTGTCTAGACCCATTGGGTTGCTCATCCTTTCCTTCGAGCTAGTCCACACCTCTTCCTCTCATACTCTCTTACAAGCATAAACAGAATCTATCTCATTGTCACTTAATTTTGTACGGAGAGAACGATGGTTAATGCAGAGGTCGAACACCCAGGACGTCCTACTCTAATAGTATGTAAACCACCGGATCACAAATCCAATTTGATTGCATTGCAGGAAAGGGTCTTCCAACAATGGATTGGCCAACTAGACTTCGCATAGCAACAGGTGCTGCCAAAGGTCTTGCATATCTTCACGAAGACTGTAAGTTCTCTCTCTCTCTCTCTCTCTCTCTCTCTCTCTCTCTCTCTCTCTCTCTCTCTCTCTCTCTCCCCTTCTCTGTCTCTGTCTTTCTTATAGTCATATGCTCTAATTGGATAAACAAGTGCAGGCCATCCTCGGATCATCCATCGTGATATCAAATCTGCGAATATCCTCCTAGACTTCAACTTTGAAGCAATGGTAATGTGCAGATGAAAAACACTTGTGTTTTGAACATACATCACTATAATGGCTTGCCTTCAAGCTAATCAGATTTCCTCGTTGCTTCTGATTCAGGTGGCTGATTTTGGATTAGCGAAGCTTTCTTCTGATAACTATACTCATGTCTCTACTCGAGTTATGGGAACATTCGGGTAAGCCGGATATAGTCTCTAGTTTTTAAGCTATATCATGCACCTTTTAAACTTTGATAAAAAGACTCTTGATTTTCAAAACTGCCCAATTTAATTTGCAGACTTTTAAATTGGTCTAAAACGTTCAATTTAATTTTTAAAACCTCTTGATACCGTTAAGACGAATGAACTTAGATATTACTTGCATGATCTTTCGTATGTTTACGCAGATATTTGGCTCCGGAATACGCGTCAAGTGGCAAGTTGACGGAGAAATCTGACATTTTTTCATTTGGTGTTATGCTCTTGGAACTCATAACCGGGAAACGGGCGGTGGATCCTACTAATACAATGGACGATAGCTTAGTAGATTGGGTTTGTACATTCTTTTTCTGTAAATACTCCCTATTTCTACTCATTTACGTGATATAATAATGCCGATGTCTGGTTTGAATGTTACAGGCTCGACCTCTACTGAGTAAGGCATTGGAAAATGGAACCTACGAAGGGCTGGTCGATTTTCGATTAGAAAACAACTATAACCCTCCTGAGATGGTACGCATGGTAGCCTGTGCTGCTGCTAGCATTCGTCATTCTGCCAGAAAGCGGCCGAGAATGAGCCAGGTACATGATGTTATTCTAAGACGTCATTTAATCAATTAAAACTTAATTTATAACTTGACCGTTCTAGAATTATTCATTTTGAGCATGATTACGGTTAAACAACAGATTGTACGGGCACTAGAAGGCGTAGTAGCACTCGAAGATTTAAACGAGGGGATGAGGCCTAACCAGAACTCAATCTTTAGCTCAAATAGCAGCTCGGACTATGATGCAAATGCATACACAGTTGATGTGAAGAATTTTAAAAAGACGGGGTTGTCAAGCCAAGATAGCGGCGAGCATGGAACTTCCAGTAATGATTCGCGCGAGATCGTAAACTCGGAGAACCAAAAGTAAACCATTCAAGGAATTCTATCGCAGATGGAATATGAAAGGCTTGATATATCTCTAGCCATCATACATATAAACAACAAAATTAACAAAAAGAAGAAAGTGGAAAAAAATTAAGATTTTAGTTCTACACTATTTGAGATTTGTGTTTAATCTTAATTCATTGGATTTAAGGCTTTGGTGCCAATTGCTAAATTATATGCTGAAAATATCATCAGATTTTCAATTTTTTTTCTGTTCTATATTCTTTTCTACTTTATGAATTGTAAAATTGGAGAAATGTAAATTTCCGCTGTGGATGAAATCTAGCATTCTGTTGCTATGCAACTAAAGTTGGTAAGAATAACTTTGGAATCGATTTTTTTAATGTTACTTGATAATCTAAGTATAATTAATAAACAAAATCCTTTTCTCCATTGTTATAAATTCTAAACCATTTATGTAGAGCAATTTTAGTATTGGTGGAATTATCACTCGAATTCATGACATTTCAGGTATGAGTGGAGAAACATCCCATCTTAGACTTGTCCTGGAATACCAACCCTTAGAAAATGGTCCTAGGGGGTATTTGGATGGAGAATGAGGAGGAGGCGCTTCACACTCCAAGTGCGATGAGGACACCACCAATAGTCTAAGAAAGGAGCCCGAAATCACCACTGCTAGTCTTTACTCTGCCGGAGTAATTGACATGATGAAGAAGCAAGATCAACTACAGTCACGACGACCAAAGCTCCAATAAACCCAGCGATTGGACGAGCTGGGGATCAGGAAAACTCTCACAGTTCTACAGTTACTCTGTTAAACTCTTTAGAGGGTACGTGGGCAGACCATAAATTGTAAATGAACCAAACAAAACCAAAACGTGTTTCGGTTTCGGTTTGGTTATACCAGTCAGGTCCCAATGTCGAAAAAACATTCTACAAAATTTCAACCACAAAATTTCAACATAATTAACGGTCTTCGAGTAAAATTATAGCATGAAACTAAAAAACACATCATGAAAAAACATGTGGTATAAAACTAAAGTTTTGGTTCGGTATAGAATAAAAAATAATAAAATTTTATCTGACGCCCCGTGTAGTTTGTTTAAATGACACGAACATCTTTTTAATTTAAAAAATGAGACATACCTCCCTTCATGTTAGGTTTCGCTAAAAAAACTAAGAACTGTTAAATTTCAAATTAGCATCGTTTAAATAATAAGAAAATATCAAAACTACACCTCATTTTATTCTTAATTTTGAAAACATTAAAAATCAATTTCTTTTATTATCAAATTAGATTCACCTAAACTATAAAGAATCTGGGTCGACTTATGTTTCGGGTTCGAAAATTAATTGGATCGACTGTTTATAGGCATAATCTTATCATTATATACATAAACTAACAAAATTTTAATAGAATGGACTTATATGTCATTTTTCAAACTATATGAGTGTCTATGTCATTAGGCAAACCACATTAAGTGTCAGAATTGTTTTTCTTGAACCAGACCAAACTGAACGAAATTGAAAACAACTAAAGAATTGGTTGAACTGATGATTTTTCGTTGATCAATTCAGACAAAACTGTAAACCCCTGATGTGAATTCGGCGAGTTTAATTGTTTTTCAGTTATTTATTCCATTCATGATAAAATTGGTTGTTCGTTGTTCAAGAATTGTTGTTTAGGCAGCTCATATCATTCATACATAATGTTTTGATCTAAGATCTTGAACACTATACATTAAAAAAATGGGAAAGTACACTGACATCCCACGTAGTTTGCTTAAAAGACACATACACCTTTTCTATTTTGAAAAATGACTCAGACCTCCCTTATTTTTGCTCTTAGTTACAAAAAAATCTAACATCATTAAATTACATAATCACAGAGTTTAATTGTCTTATAATACCAAATTTACCACTCTTCTCAATTCTCAAAACTAAAAATGATTTTTTTTTCTGGCACCCGCTATAGTTTACTTAAAAGACATTAACATCTCTTCTAGTTTGAAAAAAGACAAATAAAACATCCTTGATCTACCAAACTTGTGTTGTTTTTAGGGTGAAATAACTAAAACGTCCTTGATAGACCAAACTTGTGATACACACTCACAATACCCGACCCAACATATTACACGAACCCAAACAAAAGACTAAAATTAAAAGGGATACATTGTAATTATTCAATTTAAAGAAAGTCCTAGACGCCCAAGCTGGTTGCTCCAATGCTAACTCCATGTGGTCAGAAGCGGTGACAACATAAGTATTGAATATACAAAAGGGAAGAGTGGTCAAAACAAAAACATAGTATTTGGGGGATGTAGATAAGGTGTTTAATTTGGTGGATTTACCGAAGGATGTAATAGGTGTTTAGGGATAAGATGTAAGTTTTGGGAAAGATGAAACATAAAAATCCGAACCCTCTTAAGGCTTATTATTATAACAGAGATGAAAAGCTTATGATTTTTCATTACATGTCCATGAAGAGCTTATATATCCCTTCTTCATGGTGATTTTATTGTAACAAAATGATTATTCAATTCAAATATAGTTCACCTTCGCTCGTTGAAAAGAAAATGACAGAAAAAGTAGCAAACAAAAGATAAAATAAAAAAATAAGATAGCGGATTCGTGTATTATTATTACACCCCAAAACCCCCAGTTTAATTTCATATGAAAACTATGACATTACAAGATGTGAGAATTATATACCTGCAAAATCATCTCCTCAAATGGGAGAAGACAAAACATCGAGTTATAATAAACTTGGAATGAATTAAGAATATAGTTCAATGTAGATTAAAAAAGAAAGAAAAAATACTCTAACATCCTCAGTAGTGCTTAAAAAACAAAAACACACATTTCAGTCAACATGTTTGGTCAACGATGTTTTGGTCATTATACTATAAAACTAACACATCGACTAAAAAAAAATTTTAAGTAGAAGAAGTGTTTATGTCTGTTAAGTGAAATACATAGGTGGTCATAGTACATTCTTATAAAAAAAATGCTATTTTTTTTTAATTTTCTATGGATTTGAGATCCAAATATACCACTATAAAATATTTGTGCGGCTTGTTTTGCGTTTCCAAATTATAGGAAAGTATTTGATTATCCACAAAGCATGTTGAGACCAGACCACATTGGAGTTTGGACAGCATGGCCATTTTCATTATTTAACATTAACAAACATCGTTTCTGCTGTCAAAAAAACAACGTTTCTGCTTTAAATTTTAATATCATGCAAATTCAATGGATTTATATACACAATAATTGATCTAAATTCTTTACTAAAAAAAACTCATAAAGGTGTCACAACTTTAATACTTTTAGAGTATTAAAAACTATTTGTTCCAACTAGTCGAAAAGCACGTGCGGCGCACGTGTTGAAGTATTTTAAATTATATACGATAAATTTTAAAATGAGTATTAACATTAAAATAAATACAGTAGCTTTTATAATCTAAATCTAAAAAAAATAATAACAATGATAATTTTTTCATATTTATAAAATTAAACTAATGTAAATAAAAGAAAATTTAAATAGGTCGTGCATCCCCTGAAAATAATATATTTATAATAAAACTAATACAAATAAATAAAAATTTCAATAAGATGTGCATCATATCGAGATGATAAATTTGTTGGAAATGCGGCGGAAGCGTGGAGCTTTTAAAATATTTATTAAAAATGAATATTTTTTTATAAAAGAAAATAAACGCGACGCAACGGTTTTCAAAATAAAAACTTTTATTGAAAACTATTTTTCAATCGGACCTATTATATATTTATGTATTAAATTGAACATATAAATGGATATCGAATATATACCTCTTGTAGTGTAATCAAGATTCGTAAACCAACGATCTTTCGTTCCCACGAACAACGAATTTCAAGATCCACATCAAGATTTTTCAAGTCAATCCTCAAACACACTAGGACGTGTGGGCACGTAAAATATAGTAAGAATATTTTTTTGTCTCTAGATATGCTCAACACATGAGATCTAGAGATTTTCGTAGAATGAATAATTTTGTGAGCTAATCTCTGGTAGAATATACCAGATTTTTAGGGACATACACAAAATAATAATTAATCATAAAATAACCATTACAGTGGGACCCACTGCAACTGTGCACAACTGCAGTGTCGTGCCGTGAGGTATCACAGCGTCCACGACACATTGCACTACAGTAGTCCATGTCAATTTCTGATTCTCAATCAGTGATTGACATGTGACGGTCCAACATGTCATGTGATAATTTCTGTAAATTATTTATTTATTTTACAAATAACAGATTTAGTTTATTCATATTTTAAATTATTATCTAATAATAATTTAATATTATTTAATTTTATAAATTAGATATAATGTTTAGCTTATCGATAATTAGAAAATTAATCAATATAATTATTAATATATAATTTTCAAAAATTAATATAAATAATTTAATTAATTAATTACTCACAAATATTTATCTCATAATTATGTACTTTGCCCCAGAAATAGAATTCCTTTATCAAATTAGTCATTTTCTCATATCCTGAAATATGGATCGGTTTTAAAATTAAACAAAAATAGATTTAACTTACTTAATCATATTAAATCATTTAAAATCAATTTTAGTTTGATCATGCATATACAATATTAAAACGATAGATTAAAGGAAAATAATTTTTCACATTTACTCTGTATCGGAGAATTTATGAACTGGTGGAACTCTCTCAAACGTTCTTCGTATTCTTCAAACTTTAAAATCAAAATCATGAACTTGATCTTTCACAAATGATTTTCGAATTAGTCCACCAATAACCATTTGTTAATTTCAGAAATATATTTTAGAAGAATTTTACATAGGAATTTGAGTGTTGGCTCTCAAAACGATAGAATAAGAAAAATCAAATATTCCTTCTTCAAATTAATTTCGGTGGCAACAATAGTGAGTGGAGAAAACATTTTTCTCTTCCTTTTGTGTGTTGATTACAACAATTGTATCTTATCATCATTATCTCTTTGTAATCAAATTGCTATTAGATATTTATCAAAATGTTGTTTTTGGTATTTATAAATATACCCATATATTATAAAATTTTCAAAAATTCTCCTAATTATCTCTTATTGCCGAAAATTATATTATCTCCTAGAGTTTTAGTTGTATCAAAATTTATCAATCCAATTGATAAATATAATTGATCATTATCAATTAATTAATTAGTTTATTTTATTTAACTAATTATCTAATAATTAAAAAATAATGAATAATTAATTCAATACAACAATTACACTTAACTAATTTAAATGGCATCACCTATCACATATAGGTGTATGAAATATGACTTGGCACCAAAACACATTTTGGTCCAACTTAGTTTGTTTTTCTATTCCTGTTCTCTGAGTTAAATCTGAGACCGAATGGACCCACATGAACAATACTTAGGATTCAAATACTTGGCGAATTTATCTTCATAAATTCTCGACCTATTTAATCTTGACATCGTACGACTCCATTATAGGTTCGATACTAAATCAACTATCGATTCATGCGCGCTACATTTTCTGTTGGTGTAAATACTCTATTTATTTTCACGATCCACATAATATTTTAACACAATACCCATCGTGAATATCATTAACAATAGCAGAATGTAAAATTACCGCTTTATCCCTCTAGTTATTATTTTCTTAACTCATTTTATTATCTATGAATAAGAAAGACATTATAATAAATTGTCATGTAAAATTCACAAGTCTTATTCAATAACTCAATACATCAAATTCTTGGCCAAGTTAATTTATTCACACACCATTACTAAAGCATAAGGTGATGTTGTTGCTTTTACAATCCAACCACGAATTTTCTATTCTGTGAATCACGCAACTCCTACTTAATTAAATTACAATCCCAACAGCTGAGATATTGCCCGTCAATTCGAACTCACTCATTTGACATATCAAATATTGTAACTAGCCAAGTCAAGTTACGTATTCACCTCAGAATTAAGGTAATTACGAAAATATCATTAATGTGTAACAATTAGATTTAGAGCTAGTTAAACGATTTTGGGCTCGAAACTAATTTGTCATTGGTATATTCAACATGTTCATAGCGTGTCTATGTTAACCATTTGAGTCTCCACTCTTATGCCCCAAGACTGACATCCAACGGTTCAACCTAACAGTCTTAATCAGATTCAATTGCCCAGCCGATCCTATGATTGCGAATATCGTCCTAAACTATTTTAGAAGAGTTCGTCTGGAGACGCTTCTGTCTTCACTCTTCTTTCATTGACAATAGTTCAGGGAATTGAGTAATTTATAAACACGCTTTAATTTAAAATAAAACTTTAAATTTATTCATAAAAAATTCAGTAATACAAATGTCTGAGAAATAACTAAATACAAATAAATAGTTATTACATGCTACTTTATGGACATATTTCAACAATCTCCCACTTGGGCTAAAGTAGGTGTGTACAATCTATTATCCCCAAGTCCTCCAGATGACCATAAAAAACTTTACTGCTTAAAGTTTTCGTGAATGGATCTACCAGGTGTGAACTGTCAAAATTTGCGTAACCACAACGTCTACACGCTGAACAATCTATTTAATCAGGTGATACTTATGTTCTACGTGTTTGAATCTCTTATGACTTCTAGGTTTCTTAGAATTCGCTACAGCCCCACTGTTATCACAATAAGTGTCATGGGCTTGTCAGCGTCTGGAACAACTTCCAGAGTCTTCAAGAACTTCTTAAGCCATATAGCCTCATTTGCAACTTCACAAGTTGTCACATATTTAGCTTCTATGGTAGAATCAGCAATGCAAGATTGCTTGATACTTCTCCATACAACTGCTCCACCATTCAAGATGAACATTGATCCTGAAGTGGACCTCCTAGAGTCTTTATCAGCTTGAAAATCAGAATATGTATACCTCATCATATTCAAGTCACTACCTGAATACACAAACAATGAATTCTTTGTTCTCCTAAGATACTTAAGGATATTTTTGACGACATTCCAATGCTCGATTCCAGTATTAGATTGGAAATGACTTAATACGCCCACGACATAGTAAATATCAAGTCTAGTGAAAAGCATCGTGTACATGAGGCTTTCTACGGCTGAGGCATAGGGTATCATTCTCATGTCTTCCTCTTCTTAAGGAGTATTGGGAGACTGCTCCTTGGAGAGGTTGACTCCATGTCAAGAGGGAAGAAATCCCTTCTTGGAGTTTTGTATACTGAAGTGATCCAACACCTTTATCAATATAAGATGATTGAGAAAGTGTCAATTGTATGTTCTTCCGATCTCGAAAGATTTGAATACCAAATACAAATGCAACTTCTTCAAGGTCTTTCATGTCAAATTTCTTTGCAAGCTAAAACTTGACATTAGAAAATGTTCCTACATCATTTCCAATTAGTAGAATATCATATACGTACAAAACTAGAAAAACCATATTCACTTCGTGTGTTGACTTATACACATAAGGTTCATCCACCAACTATTCAAAACCATAGTTCTTACCAGTTTCATCGAATCTAATATTCCACGATCGTGACGCTTGCTTAAGTCCATAAATGGACTTCTACAGTTCGTAAACTTTACCCTATTGGCCTTTCTCCACGAACCCGTCTAGTTGAGCCATATAAATGCGCTCTTCAAGACTGTCATTCACAAAGACAGTCTTGACTTCCATTTTCCAGATTTCATCATCAAGGGCAACAGCAATGGACAAAAAAATTCGGATGGATTTAAGCATGGACCTGTGAGAATGTATCATCGTAGTCTATACCTTCCTTTGGGGTGTAACCCTTGGCTACTAGCCTAGCTTTGAATGTCTCTACATTCCCATCCAGACTTATTTTCTTCTTTATAGATCCATTTGCATCCTATGAGTTTTATCCCTTTAGGAGGATCTATAAGTTTCCAGACTCCGTTCGAGTACATTGAATGGTTTTCTGCCATAAGTTTGCTTCAGGACTAACCATGGCCTCTGAGTAAAAGATTGGTTCATATAGGACATTGTCTGAGACATCTGCCAAAGCTTCTCCATAGGACATGTACCTTTCAGGTTTTCTCACAACTCTCCCACTACGTCGAGCCTCCATAGTCTCTGGCTCTTGTCGTGGTTCTTCCATTATTGAATCAGAATTAATTTCTGATTGGGGAGCCGGTGTTCTCCCACTCAATAATTCATCTAGCACAACTGTGCTTCTCGGCTGTACACTTTTAATATAATCTTCTTCGAGAAAATGAGCATTCATGCTAACGAATATTTTATTATCAGTCGTACTGTAGAAGATATACCCCTTTCGTTCCCACAAGACATCCTACAAACATGCACAATTATGAACGAGTGGCCAACTTGCATGTCTTTGGTCTTAGAACATGTGCTGGGAAACCCCAAATTCTAAAATGGTGAACGAACAACTTTCACCCATACTATCTTTCATATGGTGTACCCGGCACCGTCTTCGACAAAACTTGGTTCATAATATATGTCGTTGTTAATAAGGCATATTCTCATAACGAATCTGGAAGATATGAGTAACTCATCGTGAATCTAACCATATCCATCAGCGTTCATTTCCTACTCTCTGACACACCATTTTATTGTGGCTTACCAGGTGCTGTAAGCTGAGAAAGAATATCTTCTTCCTTAAGAAAGTCCTCAAACTCTCTTAGCAAGTACTCTCTACCACGATCAGATCGTAGTGTTTTGATTTATTTTTCTAATTGCTTTTCAACCAAGGAATTATATTCTTTGAACTTTTCAAAGGTTTCAAATGTTTGATGCATTAGATAAACCTGACAAAAACACGAGTAGTGGTCAGTGAAGGTTACGAAGTATTCATAACCTATTTTTCCTTGGATATTCAATGGTCAACATACGTCACTATATATAAGTTCAAGACATTGAGTGGCTCTTTCACCTTTTGATGAAAAAGGTATCTTAGTAATTTTGCCTTCTATATAAGATTCACATGTGGGTAGTGAACCCACATTAAAGATTGCAAAGCATCATCCTTCACAAGTCTTTTAATTCTGTCTAGGCTAATATGTCCAAGACGTAAGTGCCACAGATAGGTTAGATCGGTTGAGTCGTAGTTCAACATTTTTCTTTCCCTATGTGAATCAATATTCACTTCAGTATCACAAATCATAGGTATTACAGGTTTTACATGATATAATTTATTAATCCTTTGTGCAATAGTAATTAAGCATTCATTTCTAAAAATACCAATATCTTTATCATTGAATTTTAGATCAAATCTTTGCTCAATTAATGCACCAATAAGAAATCCAATTCTTCTAAAAACTCGGGACATAATAAACATCTCGCTAAATAATTAAATGTTTCTCAAAACATAATTTAAAAGTTCTCATTGATGCGGCCAATACTAGTGCTTCATTCTCCAAGCGGGAGCTGAACTCGTCCTCTTGAAGACTTCTGATTTTCCCTGAACCCCTGTTGGGAGCAACATATGTGGTTAGTAGCTACAGAGTCTATAATCCAAGAAAAAGTAGAGTCAGCTACATAAGAGGCCTCAGTAACAATTACTATACCTTTAGATTTCAACACTTTGAGATACTTTGGGCAGTTGCATTTGCAATGACCAACAGCTCTACAGTGATAACACTTGTCTTTCAACTTGTCTACTATCGCGGTGCTCTTGCATTTGGCAGCTCTCGACTTCTGCTTATTTGCTTTCCTTGGACCCTTTCTCTATTTCTTCTTAGAGCTAGAGGTGAAAGGCCTACTTTCAGTAAAGTTAGCCTCTCCAAATTTCCTCTTGCCTTTCAGAAATAGGGTCGCAGCAGCTTACAACTCCTTCACGAGCTTAGGAAGTGAGTAGGTCAGCTTATTCATCGAATAATTAAGATTGAACTTCTCAAATGTACTAGTCAAAGTCTCTAGGATCATATCCACTTGAGTCTCGCTATCGACCTCAGCACCCATGATCTCCATCTCGTTCAGATAACTTATGATCAACATCATATGTTCTCTGACGGGAGTTCCAGGTTCCATCATCCAGTTCATGAAGTTACGCACAACTGTCTGGCTGGCTTAACGACCCTGATCCGCAAACATTTCAGTGATGTTTAACATCATATCAACGACGGTCTCAAATTTCTGATGCTACTATTACAACACGTTGCTCACAGATGCCAAGATGTAACATCTGACAGTCTCATCAGAACGTAGCCAAGAATCATAAGCATCATTTTCCTCTTGACTCGATTCAGTAATAGGCTCAAGAGGACAATGGGTAGTGAACACGAACTTGTGTTTTTCTACCGTCAGCACGATATCAAGATTTCATTTTCAATCCACATAATTTTCACCGTTGAATTTGTTTGCGTTAAGAATAGTTGAGAGAGGGGATAGTGACATGGTTACTAAAAAGAATAAATAAAGTGGTGTAAATAAACGCTCAATTGTTTAGGAAAGTATGATGCATGATACAACTACTAAATATTTTAACATCTATTAAAAAACATTTCCTCCATGATGTTACGATAAAAAATGATAGTTTGTCTCATCGAGGGATGAAGTCCAAACACTTTTATCGCATCAAGACTCCTTTCGTTTGGTTAACGCTCAGATGTCTCTACATCTAGCTTAACCAATCACCAATAGTTTTGGTCACCTTGTCCCCACTGACTAGCCTCTATGGGGGATTCCAATGTGCTTTAGTATAAGTGTTTAACCAACGCATTGACTCTTAAATGTTACTATGGACTAACAGTCCGTCTGTGAGACGACCTTGCCTCACCACTCCCTTTAGAAGTCTTAGCTTCTGAAGCAACTCGATGACTTAAAGCGACATGATTCTAAAGTTTCTCACATTCAAGTGAGGACCGCTATGGGCGGTTCTAACCTTTCTTCGTGGCACGATCAAGTTTACGTTGGAGACATTGAGAATGTTTCAACGTAAACGACCCTCCCACTTAGTTTTTAAAAAAATTAAATTTTTGGTTGTTTTTCAAACAATAACTTTTATTAATTTGAAAACGTGATAGAATTTATAAATCCTTTATTAATTTCATAACCATTATAAATTTCACTATGTAATTAAATAATAACCATTATCAATTAATTTACAATGATGTATGTACATGCTACATGAAATTTTGATATTGACATCTCCGTAATCCATATGACATGTTATATTATGATGTACGATTAAAATTAAATCATACATTTAAATTTAACTTCCCTATTGGCTCATTTCTAATTGCAATCCATAAAAGAATAATAAATAAATTATAAAGTAATTTATGAACTAATCTTCATGGCGTCTACAATTTGCTCATTCGTCTCTATGTTGACCCATCATTTTGTAACATTTTACAAAATATTAGTCCCATTTTCAAAAATAATTTTCAATTTAAAAATTTTAATTTTCCAACCTACTTTTACTTTGATAAACAAATTACCAAGTAGTTAGTAAATTGATTTATTTTTACAATTAAAAAATTACAATTATACAAGTGTTGAAAAATTTACCAAAATAAATTAAAATTAAATAAGGGGCTAAAATTGATTTTGAAATCATATTTCAAAAATCCTAGATTTCCTAAAACAATGAGTTTCCAAAACTTGTAGGTTTCCTAATCTGATTAGGACTCTACCGTGCAAGGGACAACTCATGGTAGCAGCGGTGAACAGTAGTGAGAGGGGAAAACTTTTTTCTCTTCCTTTTGTGTGTTGATAACAACAATTATATCTTATCCTCAATCTCTCTTTGCAGTCAAATTGCTATTAGATATTTTTCAAAAGGTAATTTTTGGTATTTAAAAATATATCCATATATTATAAAATTTCTAAAAATTCCCCTGATTATCAATTATCACCGAAAATGACAAGATTTTTAGTCGTATCAAAATTCATCAATCCGATTGACAAATATAATTGATCATTATCAATTAATTCATTAATTAATTTTATTTAACTAAATTATCTAATAATTAGAAAATAATAAAAAATTAATTCAATACAACAATTACACTTAACTAACTTAAGTTACATCACCTATCACATATAGAGGTAGGAAATTTGACTTGGCACTAAAACACATTTTGATCCAATTTAGTTCATTTTTCTATTATTGTTCTATGAGCTATTTTTTAGACTGAATGAACCTACATGAACAAAACTTAGAATTCAAATACCCAGTAAATTTATCTCCATAAATTTCTGACCTATTTAATCCTGACATCGTACGACTCCACTATAGGTTTGATGCCGAATCAACTCCAGATTCATGCGCGCTACATTTCCTATTGGTGTAATTAAACTCTATTTATTTTCACGGTCCACAGAATATTTTAACACAATACCCACCGTGAATATCAGTAACAAGAGCGGAATGTAAAATTATCGTTTTACCTCTCCTGTTAATATTTCATTAGCTCCTTTTATTAACTGTGAATAAGAAAGACTGAATCATGCAACTCTTACTTAATTAAATTACAATCCTAATAGTTGAGGTATTGTCCACCAATTCGAACTCACTCATTTGGTATATCAAATATTGCAACTAACCAAGTCATGCTACGTATTCACCTCAGGATTAAGGTAATTATGAAAATACCTTTATGGTGTAACAATTAGATTTAGAACGAGTTAAACAGTTTTGAGCTCTAGACTAATTTGTTATCGGTCTATTCAACATGTTCATAACATGTCTAGGTTAACCGTTTGAGTCTCCACTATTATGCCTCAACACTGACATCCAACGGTTCAACCTAACAGTCCTAATTAGGTTCGATTGTCCAGTCGATTCTGAGACTACGAATATTGTTCTGAACTATTTCAAAAGAGTTCGTCCGAAGATGCTTCTGTCTTCACTCTTCTTTCATTGACAATAGTTCCAGGACTCGAGTAATTTATAAAGACGGTTTAATTTAAAATAATACTTTCAATTTATTCATAAAAAATTCAGTAATACTAACGTCTGAGAAATAACTAAATACAAATAAATAGTTATTACACGCTAATTTATAGACATATTCCAACAAAATATTCACACCCTAGATTGTGTAGTACATAGGTGATTTGGGGACCATAGACCTATAATTCTAAGCTCCAATAAATCAAATTATTAATTAAACTCTTTAATTAAATAATCATATTCATTAATTTCATAATTACTCCACTATCAATATGAAATTGCATTCTTAGAGATTATAAAATGTATTTGCAGAGTATTCTCGTGTAGTCCATTGATATAATCATTTCATGTAGTTCTGTCCTTCAATTATTGGTTCACCAATTAGAGCTGGTAAAACTTACCATTTTATCTTTCTAATTACCTATTGATCCTTAAGTATCATAAATTTACTGGTGAATAGCTAATTTATAATCGTATCATAAATTTGAGTTCAATAACCATTCAGTTCTAGTATTAAAACTTAAGGGAACTAATATCTTATTCGTTAAAAAACTTGGATTCCAAATCTTGTAAGATCATGTTCCCAGCTATCCATATCACTGAATCTTCAAAATAAAAGTCATTAGCATGTTTTACAAACAAACCTTAACGAGTGAATCAAAAGATCCAGTAGACATGTATATGAGTTCATGACTACTCAAGATTCAGACTTATCTATATATGATCATCAGATTGACGTGTATTGAATTTTTATGATAAACGATAAGTTAATAAATATATTAATTCACATCGATCTTGTCATATATAATCTTATTATATGAAGTACATTAACTAAGATGCCTATCCACATCAATGATTCTGGATCTGGATCACATGCATTCATAATATATTGAGTGAACAATACTAACAACCATTCATTAAAGATTTCATATTTCAATATGTTGTTGACAATCTTATTCATTATCTATGATCTTAATCCCCTCGTACTAATACAAGATCATAGTTTCATTAATGAATATGGAACTTTCAGATATTTATATAAATTATTCAACAATAATTTTAAAAAAAAATTATAAGAAAAATGTAATTCCATTAAATTTCATATTAAAATATCAATACATACGCTTTAATGGCATAACCCCCAACAACCTTCTACTTGCCTTAAAGTAAATGTCGCATCTCTCTCAACCCCATGTTACGCACATGACCCTCAAATGACTTCGCAGGAAATGTCTTGGTAAAATGATAAGCTTGCCCCTCTTGTAACTCCTCGGTTCTTTGGAATTAGCTGCAACCCCACTGTTGCTACAATATAGGATCTATCTGGAACTACCTCCAGATTAGTATAGAACTTTTTGAGTTATACCGCTTTTTTCACAGCTTTACAAGCCGCTATATATTCGGCTTCCATAATGGAATCTGTAATGTTGGATTGTTTGATACTTCTCCAAACTACAGCTCCTCCACCTAAGGTGAATACTGATCTAGACGTTGACTTTCGACTGCCTTTGTCTGATTGAAATTAGAATCAATATATCCAGTGGGACTCCATGCCTCCACCTGAATAAATAAGCATATAGTTTCTCGTTCTCCTAAGATACTTGAGAATGTGCTTTGCCAATGTTCTAAACCAGGATTTGATTGATAACGACTGACGGTTCCCACTGGATAATAGATACCTGGTCTCGTACACAACATGGCATACATGAGACTACCAACAGTTGAAGTATAAGGAACCTTTCTCATATCCTCTTCCTCATTGTGTGTCTTAAGACATTACTCATTGGAGAGCACAATTTCATGTCTGGTCGGTAGCCGGCCTTTCTTGGAATTCTCCATAGAGAATCTTTCCAGCACCTTATCAATGTAAGATACCTGAGAAAGTGTCAGAAACTTGTTCTTTCTATCCTTTAGGATTTGAATGCCTAGAACATAGCTCGATCTCCCAAATCTTTCATTTAGAACTTCTCAACTAACCATTTATTTACCTTTGACAAAATTTTTACATCATCCCCAATGAGTAGAATATCGTCAACATAAAGAACTAAGAAAATCATTATCTTGTTTTTGATGTATTTATAAATACACAAACTTCCTCAACATTTTACTCGAAGCCGTATGATTCAATAATCTCATCAAATGTAAGATTTCAAGATCTAAATGTTTGCTTTAGTCCACAAATAGATTATGTAACTTGCATACTTTCTGATCTTGTCATTTTTTCACGAACCCTTTTGGTTGCATCATATAGATGTTTTTTTCAAGAGAGTCATTCAGAAAAGCTCCTTGATGTCCATTTGCCATATTTCATAATCTAAAATAGCAGCAATGGATAAAATGATATGAATGGATTTTAGCATGGTAACATGAGAGGATGTCTCTTCATAATCGACTACTTCCCTTTATATATAGTCATTGGCTACCAACCGTGCCTTAAAAGTCTCTACTTTCCCATTTGCACCTCTTTTCTAGTTGAAGATCCATTTACATCCAATGGGCCTGACATCTTTAGGTGGATCTACGAGTTCTCAAACGGAATTGGAATACATCGATTCCATTTCCTTGTTCATGGAATCTTATCGTTTCTCATTTTCAGGATCATCCATCACCTCTTTAAAGGTTAATGGATCATTTTTATCAGTGTGTGACACTAGTTCATAGTGAATAAGGTGTCTTACAACCCTCCCACCACGACGTTACATCGGGGTTTCCTGAATAGAAACTGTGGTTAATATGGTTTGTCGTTTATCAGTTGATGATCAAAATGGTTTGATCTCATCAGACACTAATTCTTTGAGAACTACTTTACTTCGAGGTTTGTAGTTTTTCATATAGTCATGTTCAATGAATGTGGCATTTGTCGATACAACCACCTTTTGATCATTGTGACTATTAAAATACCCACCCCTAGTCTCTGGAGTATAGTCAACAAATATACACACTTCAGACATTGAGTCTAACTTTCTTGTCTTGAGTCTAAGAACGAGAGATGAACACCCTCGTATACAGAAATGACGCAAACTAGGTTTAGAGACATTCCATAACTCTAAAGGTGTCTTGCTTACAGACTTAGAAGGCACTACATTCAAAATGTAAGTTGTCATTTGATGTGCATATCCCCAAAAAGAGAGTGATAGTGATGAGTAGCTTAACATTAATCTAACCATATCCAATAAGGTTCAGTTTCTCCTTACTGAAACACCATTTTGCTGTAGCATTCCAGTTGTTGTGAGTTGGGATAAAATGCCATACTCTAGTAGGTGATCCTTGAATTCTAGTATTCACCACCTTGACCTGATCGAAGTGTTTTTAATGATTTACCTAATTGCTTTTCGGCTTCAGCTTTGAAGTCCTTAAACTTTCCAAAAGTTCTAGACTTTCTATGAATTAGGTATGTATAACCATATCTTAAATAATCGTCAATAAAACTGATGAAATACTCATACTCAATTCTAGCTTGTACATTGATCGGTCCGCATAAATCACTATGTACTAGCTCAAGTGATTCTTTGGGTTTTTGGCCCTTTCCAGTGAAAGGTCACTTGGTCATTTTACCTTCTAGATAAGATTCACAAACAGGAAGAGTTCAAACTTTTAGTCCCCTCAAAGCATTATTATTTGTTAACTTGTTTAATCTATCTAGATTAATATGCCATAACCTAAGACGCCATAGATACGTGTTATCATCATCATGAGAAACTCTTTGTCGTTTGTTACTTTTAAGATTTGCTACTTTAAATGATTCAAAATTATTTAATGCGCGTTCAGTCGGTTTAAGCATATACAGTCTGTTCGAAACTTTTGCATGACAAGTATTGAATCTATTCTTAGAAATAATAAACTCATCATTAATTAAAGAAACTTCAAAAAATTATTCATGCAATAATGAAAGAGGAATCAAATTTCTCGAAAATATAAGAATATAATAAACATTGTTCAAAACTGAATAATTATTTCTAAAATTAAGGCGGATTGTTCCCAATGTTTTTACTGACACGAGCGTACATCTGTCAGCTCTCATAATGACGTCGCCACCTGCCAGCTCCCTTGACGAATCAAGAATCTGCAAAAGAAGAACATACATGTTTAGTTGCTCCTGAATCCAGTATCCAAGTTGGCAAATCATATTCCACTAAAAAAATTTCAAGTACAAGTAAATCATATTTACCTTTCAGCTTGGATATACTGAAATAACAATATTTGATTTCCAATCAATAAACTTTTTTTCTTTGCTATTTTTTATTGTTGATGTAGACTAATTATGTCCAAACACGTGTATAAAAGTTTAATATTTTTTGATAAAAAATTTACAAGTAATAATATTGTCGGGACCTACTATTTTATTAGAATAATTAGATGTAATATAATTAGTGGAATAATTTTACACAGATCAATGAATTAATCAAATTTTAAGTGATCATATGACGTGGTGACCATTTATAAGTTATTTTATTAAATTATTTTAATATGAGACATCATTTTATGAAAAAAAAGTAAACGCAAACTTGAATGACCAAAAGACTTGCATATAAAAGGAAATTTTTTTTTGTCAGGCGCCATCGTAATTAAGCTCACGTTTCAGGGTAGTAGCTGAAACCCTGTTTTCCCGCCCAGAATCTCCCACTCAGATTCATTTAGGAAAATAAAAAAATAATTTCTATTAATAATATAAAAATATCTGACAGTCCCATTTCAATATTTCCATTAACGTTCCCGCTTCCCTGGTCTGCTTTGATTTCTGGTGTAGAGTTCTTCGTTCCTCACAGTAATCAAAATCCAAAGGATTCTGCTATTTAGAAGGTAATGATTTCAAAATGAACCCTAGCTTAGATTATTATTAAGATTTATATGTTATTTGGCGGTTTTGATGATCATTTCTGGTCCTCCTTAGGGTTGAAAATGGTTACCGAGGAGAATCCGAAAAATGAGGCTTCATTGGACTCGCCGACTTCTGTGCTTGAAGACGAGGTTCTTCCGCTATTTTCTGTCTTCAGTGTTTGCTATGTTTTTCTTTATGTATTCATTATCTTCCGGAAAACTGAAGAATAAGGTTGGAAATGTATTAAACTTTTTCTGCATTGAGTGAGAAATGGAGGTAAAAAGAGCTAGATGGAAAAGAAGAAAATTACTCAACAGATGTTCCCTTTCTTAGAAGTACTTTTTTGTACATGTTTTTCATTCAAAACTTAGGGTTTTTTGCTGTTCATGGAAACTGTAGCAAATGCTTGACAAAATGTTGATATGAATAAAAAGCTTCTGACATATTTACTGTACTATGTTCAGTTGGTCTCTCTTCTTTGTGAAATGTGGGTCAATATATCTGGCTTGCTGGAAATATTGATAGAAAAACAATGAAGTATGTAATCTCCTTAACAACTTTGGATATGTGCACTTGCACACCTGTTTCTGCATGCAAATATAAAATTGTGAGTTTGCACGTGTAGATGCAAGTGTAAACATTGGTTTTTGTGCATATTGTGTGGCTTGAAGAAGTTATTTAGCTTTTTACATTGTTTTCTGAAATGGAACACGCAGTTTCAATTTTTTTTATCACTTATCTATTTATCCTTTGTGGTTGAAGGATATATGTAACCAAACAATTGGTGTCAAAGTGGAAGAAGAGATACTTGGGGAAGCCGAAAATGGAGATTGCTTGCTTATATCAAGAGAAATGGCTGAGGAGGAAAAGAAGTTGCTAGAAGACCGGGTCAAGAACGAGGAGGCAGAGCATGAAAAAGACTCAGTGGAGTCTCCACACATGAATGAAACTAAATTCACCAAATTGGATGAACTTCTAACTCAAACACAACTATACTCTGAGTTTCTGCTGGAGAAAATGGACGACATAACATTGGTGCAGTATTCTGCATCTTTCTTGTATGTTTTTCTGTTTCAGCACATTTTTTAGACAGCGTTTTATTTGAACTGTATTGCTAGAATGGAGTGGAGAAGGAAAGTGAACCTATTGGGAAAAAAAGAGGTCGTGGCTCAAAGAGAAAAGCTGCAACGGATTACAATAATGTAAGAAATTCACTTATTATTTTAGGTTATTTTTAATAGGAAGCATATAGTTGTTTGTATGAGCAGTTGGAATACACGTAACATTTTTGTTAATCTTGCATGATTGTCCTATCTAAAAAAATCTACAGATTGGGGGACGTCGTTTTGGTAACTTATAGCTTAATCAAAACCCTGTTGTTTTCCTTTTGCTTGTTTCTCAGTAGATTTCTTCTATTGACAAATAAATTGATTTATCAATGATGCAATTTTATCTTGCAATTGTAGCGATGTGACTTTGTTTGGGAAACACAACTATTCTTGTAAACCAGTCATTACATTAGGTATGTAGTAGTTTTGTGCACATCAGTTTGACTTAAGTATGATGATCTATCTAGAGGAAGGCGAAGAGGGCAGTTGCAGCCATGCTTACTAGATCTCAGGAGGGCGAGAAGGCAGAAGATGGAAATCAGACTGAAGAAGAAAGAGTTGAGAAGGAACAGAGTGAACTTGTACCTCTACTAACTGGTGGAAGGTTGAAGTCATATCAACTTAAAGGCGTGAAATGGTTGATCTCATTATGGCAAAATGGTCTGAATGGGATCCTTGCAGATCAAATGGGGCTTGGGAAGACAATTCAGACCATTGGTTTCCTTGCACACCTAAAAGGAAAAGGATTGGATGGACCCTACATAGTAATTGCTCCCCTTTCCACTCTCTCGAATTGGGTAAATGAGATTTCAAGGTAACATTTTATTTGATTTTTGATAGCTAATTTACATAAAACTGTTTTTTGTTTATGACTGTGTGTGGGGGGTGGGGGGGGGGGTCTGTTAATTTTGTTCATACAGGTTTGTGCCGTCGATAAATGCTATTATCTACCATGGTGACAAGAATCAAAGGGAGGAGCTACGGAGGAAGTACATGCCAAGAGCAATTGGCCCTAAATTTCCAATTGTTGTTACTTCTTATGAGGTTGCAATGAATGATGCAAGAAGATTCTTGAGGCATTACAATTGGAAATATCTAGTTGTTGATGAGGTAACTTATCTCATCATTCGACAAATCTAACTTCCCATTTTATCACATGCTAATTCATGAGTTCTTTGCTCTTGTACTGACTATTGATTTCTTCCTGAAGGGGCATAGGTTGAAAAACTCAAAATGCAAGCTATTGAAGGAGTTGAAGTACTTATCAGTAGAAAATAAACTTTTATTAACTGGGACGCCATTGCAGAATAATTTGGCGGAGCTTTGGTCGTTGTTGAACTTCATTTTGCCTGATATTTTCTCATCGCATGATGAATTTGAGTCATGGTGAGTGTGACCTTTTCACCTACTGATTGCTGATCATCCTTGTCATAGTCATTTGTTGTCTGTAATGTTGGAATATCTTTTTCAGTGTAATTACAGCATATGTACAATTTGTCAGAAAATCGTGGCTTGTTGAAAAAAAACCTCTTTTCCATGAGTCAAACAGAAATTTTTTTAAGTGCCAATATCTAAGAAGTGATGCGATCTCTGGAAGCTCACCTTACTTAGTGAGTACACAAGTAAATGAAGGAAACGAACACCGTTCACATGCTGTTTCACAGATTTTTGCGCACTAGTTGTGTCTTCTTCTATGATTTCTGTACTGTGAAAAAGTAACCTGACATTCTTGTATCCTCGATTTCTAAATACATCTGAGCATAATAGTACAAGTAAACTCAAAAAATGCATATGATCAGAAAGATGAAGTTGGATCTTCAATAGAGTTTCTACCATTCCAGTGTTTGAATTTTAGATACTTGGATATATATAGCCCTTTTTTTTACTTTCAGTGACATGAGATTTGACAGAAATTATGACGTCCTCAACTAGATTTTTTCAACCCCTGATAATTTTCAAACAGGTTTGATCTCTCAGGAAAGTCGCAGTGTGAAGACAAAGAAGAATTAGTAGAGAAGAGAAAGGCTCGGGTATGTGCCCTGTTAACATCATGACATACTTCTATGGGGCATTCTTCATTAGGTCATCACCTACAATGGAAAGAGGGGAATATCTACTCCGAGAATGAATAATTGATCTTGAAGTATACTGCCTTTTGATTTTTGATGACCAACAGGTGTTAGCAAAGCTCCATGCAATATTGCGTCCATTTTTGCTTAGAAGATTGAAATCTGATGTTGAGCGTATGCTCCCTCGGAAAAAGGAGATCATAATTTATGCTAACTTGACAGAGCATCAGAAGAACTTCCAGGATCATTTAGTCAATAAGTCATTGGAAAACTATCTCATGGAGAGGACATCTAATGGTAGTACATCAGTTCCACTCATGAAAGTGCATTTTTGTTGCCACGTAGAAATGAAGAAAACATATGTATTCTTATGCACTATATCTCTACTATATGATGCATGGAGATGGGAGGCGTTTCTAGGTCATATCTATTTTTCTGGGAAGGAGATTGTTTGAGTGGCTTGACTTTTTTATGTTGAAGTGTATTGGATACGTTTTTTATGCTGATTTTCATGTCATTATAACTTTTTCTATGAAATGGAAGGCAGAATTTATCATGATGGAACTGTTGTTATATTGTTCCTATAATTCGTTTTCCTGTTATCTATATCATTGGGTTTTGCTGTTGATAGGGCTATATAACACCCATAGTTCAACAAAGTAAATAACTAAACTTCATTGGGAGTTGAGATATTTAGATTCGGTATTTTGCAGAGAGAATTCTCACTTTGATTGATGGTTCTTCTGACTATGATTTATCTGACATTCTTCGTCACTAAGAGGCTACATCTTTGAAGAGGATATATTTTTTGTGCAAGTATAATCATTAACCGAGATATAACTCTTGTGTTGGCCAATATTGTCTACAGCAAATCGTGTGTCAATGTGCAACTGTATGATTGTACAATTCTTGTTTTCACATGGAAGATATAGTGTTATGGTTGCTAATGTTCGAAGTCGATTTTACTAAGTGCAGTTGTATGTTAAATGGACACCTAGCGTTTAGAATTTACAGTAGCAATTATAAATCCAGAATTTTGTTTTCAGACTCAAGCAAAATGTGATATGCCTTTGCCAATCTTCAATTTACTCTCTGCAAACTGTTTATTTTTATAAACTACAATTTTCTAGTTGACTTGCTAATGAAGTGTTCTTAAATTTGCAGGACATGCTATCAAAAGTAAGCTTAATAACCTGATGATCCAACTCCGAAAAAACTGCAACCATCCTGACCTCTTAGAGTCAGCCTTTGATAATTCATGTAATTTCATTTTTCTATTTCTCGTTCTGGTGATAGATTGGTGCTTTATTTGTTCACTCACGAGTCATGCCCTTATTTTTCTCTGACAGATATGTACCCTCCCGTAGAACAGATAGTTGAGCAATGTGGCAAATTTCGCTTGCTGGATAGATTACTGGCGCGGTTGTTTGCCCGCAAGCACAAAGTACATCAACAACTTGTTTAGTCATACCATTTGTATTTTTGTGAAATTGCTTCTTCATTCGCTGAATTTTCATCCAGGTCCTTATCTTCACCCAGTGGACTACAATTTTGGATATCATGGAGTACTATTTTAGCGAAAAAGGTTTTGAAGTTTGCAGAATCGATGGAGGTGTGAAGCTAGATGAAAGGAAAAGACAGGTATTTTGCTGTCACAAAATATGTTGTTATAATTTGAAGCAACTCGTAGCTTTTTTTCTTTTCATTAGGGACTACAAACATGCCAGATTTTTCACTCCAATCAAGATCTTAAGTTATCTTTATGTTCTGGAAACTCTTCATCCAACTTCCGCCAAAATCATTGCTGGCTGGCTACTTGTGCCAAATTCAAGGTGCAAAGAAGCTGATATGGATGAGATCTGAGACATACCCAGCATGTTGGAAGCCACTTTCTTGACATGCCATTCCAATATAAAGCAATGTTTTGATCCCACTATCAAATGCAGAAAATACTGTTGCACCGACTATTTTCTTCTCCTGCGCGTCATCCTTGTTTGGTATCTTAATGCATTCAATCCGTCTGGTGAATCTTACATTGACCGTGTCAGAATTCATAACACTCTTGCTAGTTAGTCTTTAAGTTGTCATCTTTTCAGATATGCAAAGTCCTGAATCTTGTTCAGGCGTTCTTTACGTGTACTGTTCTTGAATCTTGTTCTTTGTTGTTATTGTTGGTATATTATTGACCTGGTTTTAATAATCATTAAATCAAGTCCTCTCTAAACAAATCTGTCATCCAAACACAGATTGAGGAGTTCAATGACATTAACAGCAGTTATAGAATATTTCTCCTAAGCACGAGGGCCGGTGGACTGGGGATTAACCTTACTTCAGCAGATACTTGTATACTTTATGACAGTGATTGGGTAACTTCTACAACGGATGTTTTCCTATTGCCCTTTTTATATATGGGTTTCAGAATCCTGAAGTTTTAACTAATCAATCGTTTTCCATATGCGTCCCAGAACCCTCAAATGGATTTGCAGGCCATGGATAGGTGTCACAGGATTGGTCAAACAAAGCCTGTTCATGTTTATAGGCTTGCAACGGCTCAATCTGTAGAGGTAGCCCTCTGATTCTCATCCTTTGGTTTCTCTATCTAATAAAGGCTGCTGCTTGATGAAATGTGTTTACAGGGCCGCATTCTGAAAAGAGCTTTCAGTAAATTGAAGCTTGAGCATGTGGTCATTGGAAAAGGGCAGTTTCACCAAGAACGAAGCAAATCTAACTCTTTGGATGTTCCCGAGGTTAGTAATAATTAATAATTTCTTCCAAAAGAAGAATTTGAAGGATGTTTAGAACATAATATCTTGGCGAAGTAACTTCTTAACTTCTGAAAACTCTAGACCATAACCATAGGTGATAAAACTTGGTAACTTTCCCAAGTAAATGTTTCAATGTTCCTTTAAGTAAAATTAATTTCCACTTCAAGAGTGCAAATCCAGCCAAGTGGGCAATGCCAATAACATTGACATTATTAAGTCGCCACACCATGTCTACAGACGGACTTGCTGGTAAATTTGGTATTATTTGAAGTCATTTCAGTTCTTAATTAAGAAAGTAAGACTTAAAAGGGATTAAACTGAGAATGAGATCAAGCCCACACACTAAACCCTTAACAACCCAGACCCTAAACTCTAAACTCAGTTGAAAAGCCCAGTCCCATCACTCATTAAAACCCGTGTGTTAAGGAGAAGGATACTAGAGTCTTATAACTAACACATAATGGTTAAGTCTAGACGATGTGGAACAATATTCCAATACACTGTGTTGGATCATAACATGGTAGCCGAACTAAGCAACATACGAAACAATCCGAACAAAGCGGAAAAAGAATGTAACTAAAGTGGCATAAACAAATGCCCAACCAAACTCTGATTTCAAGTTGATAAACTCAGCTCGATCACTCCTTAAAACCTAAGTGTTAAAGAGAGGGGTACTAAAACCTTATGTAGAAAATCTTGAATAATTTTCTATATTTTGAATAGTATGTACAAGGTAATTATATAGAGAATGGAGGAAATCATTTCCTCAAAGCAAGCAACTAAATATCCCCCTAATCTAGTAATCTAAATATAGGCAAAAGCTAATAATCAGTAATATAAAAAAAGAAACTAAATTACTCTATTCTAGGAAACTAGATAAACAAAATTTAAGCAACTGATTTCAAGAAATCAGCACAAAATCACAGATTTCCACACTCCCCCTCAAGCTAGATTGTAGATGTTGAGTAAACCTAGCTTGGAAATAAAATCTTCAAATGTCTTCCGTGGCAAAGCTTTTATCAGAATGTCTGCTGTTTGCTGTCTGCTGACTGGTTGGGATGTACAAAAGTGATATGGTGTTGTTTTCAATCTTCTCTCTGGTAAAGTGTCGATCCATTTTCGCATGCTTTGTTCTATCATGGTGCGCTGGATTTTTTGCTATGCTGATTGCTGGTTGATTGTCACAAAACACCTTCATAGATCCTGAGATGGGAACTCCTAGTTCACCGGGCATTCTTTTCAACCAAATTCCCTCACAAATACCATTTACAAGGGCTTCGAATTCTGCTTCAGCGTTGTTGCGAGATACTACTGATTGTTTTTTTACTTCTCCAAGTAACTAAAAATTAGCCCAAACATAAGTGTAATAACCTGAGGTTGATCGCCTATCAGTTACAGAATCTGCACCTGCATCAGTGAGTATTTGGACTTCCTTGTTTGCTGACTTTGGAAGAACAATCCTTGTCCTGGTGTCATCTTCAAATACCTTAGAATTATGTATACTTCATCCATGTGTTCTTTTGTTGGGTTGTTCATGAATTGACTTACCATGCTTACAGCAAAGCTAATGTCTGGTCTAGTATGAGATAGATATATAAGTTTTCCATCTAGTCTTTGGTATCTCCCTTTGTCAAAAGGTGTACTACTGTCTTTGCTACTCCAGCTAATCACAACAAAGTCCTCCTGATTAGCTGGAGTGTCAAAACCAGGACGAATTTCCATGTACACTTCCTGTTGACAAAGGGAGATAGCTAAACTCAATACTGTTCGGATCTATTGAGACCGGAAGCAAGTGAGAGTAGAACCCGAACAATTTCCAATCTGCAGGTTTACCACGGATTTTCCATCAAGTCTCTTGGGTGTGGCTTGGTTTTCGGCAATAGTCACACCATGGTCTTCCATTCTTTGGTCGATTGTCGTAGCTTGAGTTTTGGACCCCTCGGGCTGCTAGAGTTGATGAGTTATTTGAGTTAGGGAGGATGGCAGACTCTCCTATCATTACTTTCTTCCTGCTCTCTTCTCTACACACCTTGGAGAAGACTTCTCAGATGTTTGGCAAAGGTTTCGTCCCTAGTATTCTTCCTTGGACCTCATCTAAATTCTTATTAAGTCCCAACATGAACTTATAAATCCTTTTCCTCTCCACAAGTTCTTTGAACTTCTTCGTGGTTGGGCAGTCCCATTTCTGATCTTCAAGTACGTCTAGTGTTGCCACTGTCGAGTGAGAGTATTGTAGAATTGTGTGACTGACATATCTCCCTGATGGAGATCGTGAAGAGTGATTTCTATCTTGAATATTGCTGAAGTATTTTCTTTGTTTGAATAGAATTCTTTTGCAGCATCCCATAGCTCATGAGCTGTGCTATAGAGCAAGAAATTTCCCCCTACTTCATTGGTTATGGAATTGACCAACTAGGACATGGCCATATTATTTTGTCTTTCAGAGTCTGAATTTGGAATCTCTTGTCTCTGGAACATTGATTTCGCTAGTGAGGTATTCATCTTCCCTTTTCCGTAAACATACATCATGACGGACTGTGACCATTGAAGGTAATTATTCCCATTCAGTTTGTACCCAATAATGAGAAGTGAAGAGCTATCTCTGATGCCATGAGTACTCGAAGAACCCGAAGTAATTTCGGATAAAGAGGATCCTTTTCCCGTGTCTTTTTCCGTGGACATGGTGATTTTTTTGTCATTGGAAAAATGCTACAGAGTTGAATTTAGGGCTCTGATACCATGTAGACAATCTTGAATAATTTTCTATATTTTGAATAGTATGTACAAGGTAATTATATAGAGAATGGAGGAAATCATTTCCTCAAATCAAACAACTAAATATCCCACTAATCTAGTAATCTAAATATAGGCAAAAGCTAATAATCAGTAATATAAGAAAAAGAAACTAAAACAAAATTAAAGCAACTGATTTCAAGAAATTAGACACAAGATCACGGATTTTCACACCTTATAACTAGCACAGATGGGCAACTCTAGCTGATGTGGGACAACATTCTAACGAACCCTCCTGGACCATAACACGGTAGTCAAACTAAGCAACATACAAAACAATCTGAACTAAGCGGACAAAGAACCGAACTAAAGTAGCACAAACAAATGTCCAATCAAACTTTGTTATCAAGTTGAAAGCTCAGCCTGATCACTCAACAAAGCCTAAACCTGAACCAAGCCATGTCTACATATAGTAAATGTTGTATTATTTGAAGGTGTTTTAGTACTTAAGATCGTGGAAGCAAGACATAAAGGGACTAAATTGAGAATGAGATCAAGCCTTAAGCGCACAGGTTGCCCCAATTTTCTTGAATTTTCAAAAGAAGTTATTTATATTTATGTAGAATTGTAAATGAAGCATTTTGTCATCTTAAGTCTTTAGTGCTTCTGGCAATACAAGATTATCTCAGGTGATCAATCTGTCTTACTAGACAGTGTGCCGGGAATAAGGTTGCGTAGGTATTGATGTCCGGCTTTTTAAGTTCCTTATATCTAGTAACGGTATCAACCATAATTCGTTAGCTGTTTGATTAATGCTGATTGGATTACCGTTTGTACTGGCTGAGCTGTTTGTTTCTTATAAAAAAACCATAATCTGTTAGCCAAACAGCGTTTATGCCCTTGTCGTGTGTAAAATTTTTTTGCAGGAAGATCTGCTGGCACTGTTATGGGACGAAGAAACTGAAGAAGACAAGATGATACAAACAGACATAAGTGACGAAGATTTGGAAAAGATTTTAGACCGATCTGATCTGATTGGACGACCTCCAAGTGACGAGGAAAAGCCAAGCTGTGCAATGCCACTCAAAGGGCCTGGTTGGGAGGTGGTGATTCCAACTCAAACTGGGGGAATGCTGTCTACTCTCAATAGTTGAATTCATTTATCTTCTTATGGTCACTTGAACTATTATTCTTCTGGTAAAGTAGTGGCGGGTGTAGTGTATGTATTATGGAATTCTGAATCATCATCATTGGGTTGTTAAAGATCACCGAAAACTTGGGTTTTTTGTTAGTTTTTTGAAGGTAATGTCCATGGCCATGGACCTAGCTCCTTTTTTGTGGTGAACATTCTTCAAACGCCAGTGATTAAAGTTAATATCTCATTTTATCATTGTTCCTAATCCTCATCTTGATTCTACATAGCTTTTTTTTGTATAAGAAATGACAAAGGAGGGTTGATTTGTTATTGGTTTGTGTTTCGAACTTTGATGAGATTATTGAAACAGATTCTCTCTTGTTAACTTCTTTTGGTAATGAATAGACGGAATGGTTCCCGGCAGGGAACATTATATGACGTTTCTTTAAACTTGTTAAGCAAAACTATCGAAAAAAAATCATCTTCAAAAGAATAGGAGGTGATTTTTCTTCATTTGGATTTTGGGATATTGAATTTTATGTAATGCTCGATGTGTTAATAATAGAAAATGAAATAAAAATTCATTTTTTTTAATAATGGAAAAATAATGATTTAGATAAACTAATATCGGTTCTTTTATCGGCTAAAGGAGAGGACTGGAATCTGACAATTATAACTAATGATTGTCTTTTTAACTTATAGAAAAAATAGAAAAATAATTTCCATTGCGGGAATCGAACCAGGTGAAGGCCAGGTATCCTAACCGCTGGACGCGACAGAATTTAAAAATTTGGTCGCCTAAGTTTCGTTTAATCTTTAATACTTTTGTGGGCTGGTTGCTTGGCTGGGCTAGGTAAGTAGATATCTTATTAAACAACTTTCACATTTTAACCTAATTGACTAACTTAATAGCTATCCGTTAAGTGTCAATCTACATTCCTACCCATTTGTTGCACGATTTTGCAATTGCCATTCAGTTGTACACTAAGTGTCAAATTTCTGGCCTTGTTTCTGGATGTAATTAAAGTTTGAGTAAAATTCACAATAAAAGAAGAATTCCAGAATACAAAAAAACTCATCAAGGAACTGCTCATAAGCTTCGATTTAGGGCTCAATCACCTCTTAAATTCTTCCAATTGAACAATGTCTACTAAAAAGTAACTAATGTGGTCACACATGCTCATTCGGTTAATAGTCTTCACATTTGTATGAAATTGGATGGCTGATAATGAGTTTATTAGAGATAAGAGACTAAATGTCTGTTTTTAACCTTTGAGAATGAAATAAGTTTTTTTTTGGGTCAAAGATAAAATGTACTAAACAAAAAGATTTACACTTACATAAGAGACATACTCAGATATACAACAAATACTATAGTGCTAAGCTCAGAGTTAGATATGTAATAATTACACATTATATTGCTACATATAAAGAGTACCCATGACAAACTAACTAGAACAGTTGCCGCAACGAAGATACATCATAGAAACCACACCAAAAAATCACACAAAGCAAACCAGAACAGAAAATTACACCAAACTAGAATACAACACAAACAACCCAACGAAATAAGTTTTTACAAAAGTGATAACTTAATCAAACTGATAATTTAGTCAATTTTTTATATTTACAGTCGGTTTGATCGGGCTTTTAAGTATTTATAATCTGTTTGATCAGTTTCTTTAATATTTATGGTCGGTTTGATTTGGTTATGTAACAATCGATCATCTTCAGTTCTGTTAAAATTCTCATAATCTTATGAACCAGACCAAATATTTAGTACAAAATCATTACCGAACCAAATATTTACATGCAGTTCACACAGTACAAAATCACTACCTGACCAAAAAATTATACGCCATTCACACTCAAAATCATCACTAGACTAAAGATTAGATATTTAACTAAATGCAAAAATATAAGAAACATTCATGTACGTTTAAGTTTATGTACAATATACCCCTACACATAATTGACCATTTAAATGCTTACACGTTTTTTATTTTATGCAAAACATACATCTCTATCACATTTACTGTTTATTAGAAACCGAAACCAAGAGAAGACCTTACCTTAAGAAAACCAGAAACATCTAAAGAAACTCAGCTCGACCCCTTCCATTTCTCTGTCGTATACTCCAGATTTTGAGGACTGAGCCTCGGATTGACTGTACGGGAGAATTCTTTCACGGGCCTTAACCTCAGAGCTTTTCTTCTTCTTGTGCCTTATCAACGGCCAATTATCTTAGCTTCTTCTCTTTTCTGATCCTCTTCAGACTACCCATTACTGGTTTTCACCTTCTCATCTTCCTTCATTCTCTATTGTAGCTCCCACTGTTTCACCGGATTTCCCAATTCGTTTGGTACCCAAGAAATTGTAACCGAATAAGTTGACACCGGGAAAATCCCTTCTCTTGCTTTAGTAAATTGGGGATTCTTTTTTCTTAATTGTAACTGGTTATTTCATCTTATTGGACCTGTGATTGGGGAAGAAAATATATTGTTTGATAGGTCGAAAAGGTTCGTAATTAACTGATAATTAAAAAGTAATCTTGAATTAAGGGGAAAAGAGAACCGTCTTTGTCAATTTGACCGCTAGGTAAATATTCTTGAATCTAAAGGAATTTCTTTCGGAAATTAGACGACGTAAAACTACGCTGGTCTTTCGGCAGCCAAACAATCTAGCAGATGGCATCGGTGTTCTTGTACCATGTGGTGGGCGATCTGACAGTGGGAAAGCCAGAACTGGCCGAATTTTGCGAGACGGAGACGGTAGAGACCGCAATTCGGGTGATCGGAGAGTCGACAGAGGGTGTTATACCCGTTTGGAAGAGGAAAACCCACATGGGTATGTTTGAGAAAAGCGAAATGAGGCAGCAGAGGTTTGTGGGCACTGGGTATTCTCAATTACTTAGATATTGTTGCCTTTTTAGCAAGAAGTCAGAGGTTTGGGGGTTTAAGGATCAATATATCTTTTCATTTTCCTTAACAATATTTATACTCATTTTTAAAACAAACAATTTTATACTCTAAACGCACTAATTTTCACATTATCACTTATAATCTTTCTATTCCCTCATCATTTTTTTTTCCTTCTTAATGTATATGTCAAATTAATTTAATAATATTTTATTCATATTTTTCTTCTTTATTCTTCTACTTAAAGGGTTTTTCAAGTAATTATTTATTTTGTCAGTCAACATTCATACACTAGGTGATTACTTGAAGGGTTCAGTAGTTGTTTGTGACTACTTGAAAGGTTCAAGTAATTGTTTATGACTACTTGAAGGGTTCAAGTAATTATTTTTTTGTCAGCAATTACCCATACACCATCCGACTATTTGAAGAATTCAATTTAATAATATTTTATTATTATTCTTTTTCTTTATTTTTCTTCTACTTAAATAATTCAAATAGTATTTTATGATCACTTGAACCTTTCAAGTAATTATTTTTTTAGTCAACCCTCATACACAAGTGACTACTTGAAGGATTCAAGTACTTGTTTATGATTACTTGAATGATTCTAGTAGTTATTTTTTTATCAGTTAATAACGCATATATCAGGTGACTACTTGAAGGTTTCAAATAGTTATTTATGACTATTGGAGATAAAAATGACTACTTGAATGGTTCAAGTAGTATTTTATGACTACTTGAACCCTTCAAGTAATAACTTTGATTCTGAAAATTAAAAAAAATATTACTTGAAGGGTTCAAGTAGTTGTATCTGACTACCTGAACCCTTCAAGTAATGATTTTAATTCTGAAAATAAAAAAAATATTACTTGAAGGGTTCAAGTAGTTGTATCTGACTACTTGAACCATTTAAGTAGTGATTTTGATTCTGAAAGTAAAAAAAATATTACTTGCAGGGTTCAAGTAGTTGTATCTGACCACTTAAACCTTTCAAGTAGAGAATAAAAATCATTACTTGAACCCTTCAAGTCAATTTTTTTAATAATTAATATTTGTATCTTTTTCTACTTTATTTATAACGAAACATTTTTTTATACTTGAAGGATTCAAGTAGTTTTTTATGACTACTTGAACCTTTTAAGTAATTGATTTTTTTAGTCAACACTCATATAACAGGTCACTACTTGAATGGTTCAAGTAGTTGTTTATGACTACTTAAAAGATTCAAGTAGTTATTTTTTTTTTGTCAGTCAATTACTCATACACTACGTCTACTTGAAAGATTCAAGTAGTTATTTTTTTTGTCAGTCAATTACTCATACACCACGTGACTACTTGAACCTTTCAAGTAGTCATAAACAACTACTTGAAGGGTTCAATTAGTTATAAACAACAACTTCAAGTGTTGAGTGATAAAAAAAATTACTTGAAGGATTCAAGTAGTCATAAAATACTATTTGAACCCTTCAAATAGTCATTTTTGTCTCCAACAATCAAATTTTCAGTGAGTATGTGACTACTTGAAGGATTCAAGTAGTCATTTTTACTACTTTGAACCATTTAAGTAATTTTTTCTCTCTTGAAATCTATTCTTTGAACCATTTAAGTAATTATTTCTCTCTTGAAATTTATTGTCCAGTAAGCTCGTCACTACTTGAAGGGTTCAAGTTGTGATGCAGATGGTTTAGCTTTAAAATTTCTGGAATAAATAGATCGTGGTACGCGCATGTAAACTTTTAGAGAGCATAACTTTTGACTCAGGTGGAACCACGTGGCTCGTGAGATATCAAATTGAAACTTATTCAGAGATCTACATGTGCGACTGGGTTTACCCAAGACAGCCCAGTTTCGGGTTTAGAAAATACTGTTTTAAGCACTTTCGGAGGTCCAAAATTTGTTACTACTTGAACTCTTCAAGTACTAGTTTTTTTACTACTTGAACCTTTCAAGTAGTCATTTTTGTCTCCTGCAGTGATTTATACAGAGAGCACGTGACTATTTGAAGGGTTTAAGTAGTAAAAAAATACTACTTGAACCTTTCAAGCCGTCAAATTATCTGTTGTCGTCAGTTTTATATAGATGCATATAACTACTTGAAGGATTCAAGTAGTGTTTTATGACTATTTGAATCCTTAAAGTAATCATTTTGTTTTATGCAATGATTTATAGATAGAGCAATCTAGATATAAAAATTGACACAATCCACATAGTAATCAATCTTGAACCCCTAATTGGTTTATAATCACTTAAATTTCAACTAACAAACATATATAATCAACAAACTTATAATGCAAAGAAGTGTAAAGGATTTCACAAAATCCGAACGAAAAAAAAGTTTTCTCAAGCCTCAAGTTTTCTCCAGCCACTGCCACTTTGTGCCATCAAGTACTTATTCTGCCATTTTGATTGGATCCAATAGATCTGAGTTGGTTAAGTACTCATTCGGCCATTACTACCATTAAAGCCTAAACGACTATGCCATGGTCAAAATCAATGCGACTGAGAGGAAGAGCTTCGCAGAAACAGGAAAGCATGGAGGAAACAAACCTTCGTTGTTTCGCTGAATAGGAAAGTATGAAGGAAAAGAACTAGAAAACATGGACGAAACAATAAGGGGAAGAAGAAGAGTGAGGGAGTAGATTTGATTTTATTTGTGCATGGGAAAATGGAATAAATGATAAAGAAAAAGAAAATTGATTTTTTTTGTTGATCGTGGTAGGTTAGGGATGTAAAATTCTAAATTTTAAGAAAAAGATTAAAAATCGTTAACCAAAATAAAAAAGGTACTGATTTACAAATAACTCTCGTTTATGAGATTGTAATTCCAAATAGTTCATTGTTGAGGCAGGTTGATCCTGGCACAAGGTTAATCTCTTCATTTGAACTTCTGGTTTAGATATCATAATGTCAATTTGAATTAGAAATTCCATTCCGTCGAGTTGGGTTTCCTCGATGTTTATGTTTTTCTTAAGGAAAGCGTCCTCTCTCCGTTTTTAATAAACCATAAATAAACGTGAGTGGAGTATGTTTTGCATAAAATTAAAAAGTTTAAAAATTTAAAAGTGCAGAGTGTTTGGCATAAATTTAAAATTACATGGTATATTGGAATTTCTTGCATTTTAGCCTTAACTAAAAATTCGAACTGCCGACCAGGAGAGAGATGGCTGGTTTTAGAATCTCATTTGGAGAAGAAAAACTGAAACGATCGCCCATTGCACCGTTATGATGTACAGAGAAGAGAGAATTACTATGTTGGTTAATTGCTTCCACTCCTCATCCTCTTCTCCACCTCACTAAGGAAGTTGAATGATGATATCTTCGTTTCACGGCCTAAACCAAAAACGGGAACCACTCCTAGAGTTCTTCGTCATTGATTTTAGATTCTGCATATCATAGATTCTGCCTCGAACCCTTAAATTTCTCTGTTTCATGTCCTCTTTGTGTGGTAGAAAATCTTTGGGAGTTCGCCTTTCCCAGTTAGTCGAAGGAGAAGGAGGATATCTCAGGTTTATGAAATGATAACTCGGTCTAAACTCGCCGAGCAACTCAGAGACTACCAGATCCGATCGCAGCAAAAGTATCCTGCTCTCACTATCTTCTCTCCTAAACCTCATATTACTTCTTGGTATAACTCTCTTCTTCTTATTTGTTTTTTATACTCAGCAATGGACGTATTGTTGTTATCTCTGGCTTTCATTTTTCCTATGAAATCTGACTTGTCTGCTAGAAAATTTTGAACTCTTTATGCTATAAGGAGTACCTAAGCAATTTCATCCTAAGTAGCTTTCAGTCTTTTCGTAGAAAATTTAGGAGTTTATCTTGGAGTCAGTTAAATCTTAAATGAGCGTAAATATGGTACTTCTACTGTTTTTTATGAACTAAGATAGATAAGCTTGTAGAGTCGATCAACAGATAATTGTCGAGTATTCTTTCTTCAACATCTACCACAGCGTGATAAATTTTCATTCACGATCCGATAAACAAGTATTGATGCGCTATAAAAGTTTATCTGACTTGGGTTCTATTGATGTTCACTAGTATTATCTTGCATTTGTAGTGCAATTCTTTCCCTGTTTACATTATAAGTTGATTCCATTGATTAATATGGGTAGAGTAGTCAAAATAGTCGACTGAAGAATCATATTTAGCTATCCAGAACACCTTCAAAATAGGTGGTGGTGTCGAGAAGTCAAGCTACTCAAATACTTTTATGTGCTCGCACACTTCCTTTGAGTTCTTTTTATGTTAAACATCTAAGATTAGCATTCCAACTGCGTAGGTTAAGTAACTGTGGTTGACATGTGTCCTTTAGTCTCATTCTGCTCCTAAGGATAGATAATATATTGGGAGATGTGGAAGGTTATGTTACTAAGATGGATAACTAGGTTTTCTGAAGTTTGGAGTAGGAAGGAGAAAGCAATGGATTTTTTGCCTACTTCACTCGAAATTTGGATTTAAACAAACCGAGAATTTTCTCTTTTGGATTTTAAATTATATGATCCCTTATTCAAAGTAGAATTGTGAGTTTGATGGCTTTGCTTACAATAAGAACGTCTTCCTTATTTTTTCTTTTGGGTTTGGGATGGGACGGAGAGCGATAAGAGTGGTAATACTAAAGGCAGTTTCCTTGGTCTTTTTGTGTTCTATATCTAGATTAAGGTAGTAAATTAGTAATACTCCGGTCATAACCAGTATATACCATCAGGAGCTTAGGCAAGTGTGAATTCTCAACTTAGGCAGGTGTTTCAACTAGTGTGAATTCTGAAGTAACAAAATGTTATAATATATCTATCCACTCTCAGAGAAAGAAGATATCAAAATGAATCTTAGCTATAGGTTTTTAGTATTTGGAGTTGCATATACAATCGTCTTGTCTAGTTGGATTTGTGTATGTGGGGAGCTTGTGAAAGGATATCGTATATGGAGAGATTCAACAAATTCTATTGTATAAGTAAGAGGGTGAAGGATCTGTACCATATGAAGCTTATATGAGTTTGTTCCAGGAGGTTGACAAATTTTGACGCAATACTGCTCAAAACATAGAGAGATCAATATACTTCATTAGGTTGAGGTGAATACTAATGATTACAAGATTGTTCCACCACGTGAAAGCACACCACTTAGGTAAAGGGGAAGAAGCTAATTGTACAAATCCAACTTAATAGAGTTTAGACGTCAGTATGGAGTTTATGAGAGTTTGTCACGATTATGTTTCTTTTTTTATTGGAGTCATGAATAAGTTTCTTACTAAAGCCATGTTGCAATGGTATAACCAGCATAGTCCCTCACCTCTTTAATAGGATTTAGTCATTCTCTCTCTCTTTTTAGCCTATTTTCACTTAAATTTCTTGTCATCACATTCATAGAATTTACAGTTACTGAAATGCTTGCAAGTTTTTGTATCTTCAGTTTTATAAAGTTTTTTGCTTTCGTGCAAAAGATTTCACTATATCATATCATGCCGATTTTAAGTAAAAGATTCTGTTATTTCGTGCAGGGCAGATATATATGTGGCTGTCTTTTGGGCCTGTGTGTTTGGAGTTCTCGTTGTGTCATCATCCTATATGACCCTTTACCTCAAGCATTTTTGGTTTTCTTTTGTCATTATTAGCATTGGAATTCTTCTTCCAATACGCCTCAGGTTATCTAGGCAAGCACTGACAAAAAAGAGGGAGAGAAGATTGTTGTTACCTCTGTCAATGTGAATAGCTATACCGAAGAATACTGCCAATTCATTCAGTTACTACCACGAGATTTATAAAGGATCTGGTACTTATCTTTGCCAACAAGGACCTTCCTGCTGTTAGTGTGAGAGATGACACATTTAGTTTTCATTATCCCACATAATTCTTATGCCAATCCCTTGAATCTTGTGTAACGCTCTTTTTTCAAATGTGAAATAGTCTTGTCCCTCATTGGCTTGTGCATTTGAAGATTTTTTTCCAGTTAGATACTTCTTTTGACTTTAATATTTTTGTGTTCATTTGAAAAAAAAGAGTGGTATTACTGACTAGCACAGTTAGCATAAATGTAATAATACACAGCGGTTTTCTGCTGCAATATATTCTTGAGCATTTCTCATCTACTATAATTGTCTTTATATCTGCTAGTACATTGATGTCAACTTGCTCTCACCCAATAATCGTTGGCATGTTATAAGGAAATCATATAAAGTTATACAATCAAAATCTGAGAAACTAAAGTGCCTTGTTACAAAATTCCTTGCGCGACAGAAGGTCATTATTTAACTATCAATTCGTGGGTTACATATAGTAAGGTTAATAGCTGCAAGAAAATTTTAATATATGAAGTCTTGAATCCATTTACAAGGCACGTGAGGTTTGCTATGATTGTCAAAGAAATGAAATCAAGAATGACCGGACTCTATTTAGTTTAACTTTGTTTGACATTCAGAAAACTAGGACATGCTAGATCAATCTTTTGTCACTAATGATACTTCACTTCTAGTTCTAATGATACTTTGATGAAATGCAATGCATACAGTCTACGGAAAAATTGTAAGTACACTTCTGTTTAGAATCATAAGTCATATACATCATCCAATCATTAGTGATTATGATTTTGATCTCACGTGTGGGTAAAGAAGACTGGTAGAATCTAGAATTAGTTCTTGTTTATGTTAATATTTGCTTTCTGCTAAAGTTTGTGCTGTCATGCCCCTCTGATGAGACCATTTTACTCTGTTGCACTGAAAATGGCTCAAAAGACCAGTTGTCATGAGCAGTGGAGAGAATAGCTGAGAAAAATAGTGAAAAAGTGATTGCTGTGATGACATACTAGTGACATGATTACTCAAATTTAATGAGTATATATGGCCCTCCAACACATGCCTTCTAAAGGCAAGCAGGGACCTCTTTTCTGTTGGATAATAGATGAGAATGAGTGGTGCAAGTAAATGCACTAAACTTTTGTCTCTTTAATATTATATCTAAGGCTCATAAATAGATAGGTTTGCTTAGACTTATATTTCTCTATCAAATGAATCATCCCTGGATTTCCTTTTCTTTTGCTACGTCTTTTTCCTGACTAACATGGCTTACACTTGTATCTTCCTCTCCTATTCTTCACATAGAACTTTACATGCATATATTGTATTTGTTGGTGCTTTACATTTTTCTTATTTATGGCAGTTGGGATGCTGCTAATTTAAGTGAAGTGGGTCATCTTATAAGATATATAAAAGTTCATAAAACACATATACATATGCATATACATATACAAATAATATACGCATGCACATCTACACACATTAATGTATGTATATATACATGTATGTTTGTATATGTAGACACATTATTTAAGTATGTATTTCTCATGCTGATGGTTGATTAAAATTATGTGTAATGCGATCAAAAAAGGGGAAGAAAAAGATGATCTATGTGTAATGTGAATTATAAGCTTATGCCATGTATTTTGGTGCTAAAAAGGTGAAGATAGTGTGGCATTTTAAAGTACCTTTTGAAACAGTTTTGTCCCAATTTTATGCAGCTTGTGTATTATAATATATGATTGAAGTTATTGATAGGAAAGCAAACAAAAGAAGGAAGTAAGCAAATATGCTTCTTTAGAGGAATATTTGATCTTAATGGAGAAGGATGTGTGATTTGGAAGGCTCAACATACTTGAGAAAAAGTTTTGTTTAAGCCCATGTTGTAATTTATTTAGTGGATGAATTCCATTTTTGGATTCCTAACCTCTTAGATTACAGTCTATAATATAATTAGTTATTCAGGTCATTTGTTAGATTATTTGCGTTATCATGACGAGACTCGTGAATTTTATATTCACAAAAAAATATATAATTAACTATAAATTTTATAATTTATGCGGAACTCATATGAATAAACTATAAAATCATATATAGATTACATATGTACTTCCAAAATATCGAAAATTAGTTCCTAAATTCAGTAATTTTAAAAATCGGATGAGCCAGTAATTAATGGATTGAACTCAAAGTTTTTTTAATTTACCTTTTATTCCCCATCATCAAACCCACCATATGGGTAGCTTCAACACAAGGCAAAAATTGCTGCATGATGAAGGTTTATCCATAACTATACATGTAAAGAATAACTCATCTTTACTTTTGAAAACCCTAATCAGTTTTCATTAAGGGTTAGTTTGAGAGTGCTTTATTTAGAAATACTTAAAACATTAAAAAAATACTATTTTAAATCATATTATTAAAATATAGGTTATTCTTTTAAACACATTTTAATATTTTGAAATAATTATACAAGAAATATATATTCAAATTATTCTAAAACATTTGAATATATAGATATATAAACACTTATATAAGTGCATCCATACAAAACATATATTAAATAATATTATTTCAATGTATAAAACATTTTAAACACAAACAATAACAAACACATCACAAATCTACTTATCACATATATATACTTAACCTTTATGACTTTCTTTTTCTTTTCATTTTAGTGATATTAGCTTACACTAACACAAAAGGCCAAACTTTCCGGTCAATTGATAAGCAACCACTTATTCTAGAATCAATGTTTTATTTGTTTAATTAAATACTAATTAAGGATTAAACAATATGATTAAAAATTGTTCCCACAGCCCATAACTATCAGACATTGAATGAACTGTGAGTATTAATACTTTTGCTTTCAATGAACCGTGGGGGACCGTTTGATCAATCCAAGATAAATATCGCCGAAAGCTTAAAAGCTAATTCAAACCTAACCATTTTCCCCACCCTACTCCCCTTTGTGTTCAAGAGAAAAAAACAACTCTTTGAAAATGGTCAACTTCAATGACCTAAACCTTAAATTATATAGTTTTATGAAAACAGATAATCTCATATTCGGAATATAAGATTCCGTTATTCTTTTTTAAATCATAATACATAAATCACATGAAAAATGAAGATATGAAATAAATTTCAACCTATATACAATCACATGAGTACATGTGTAGAATTAATTCTGGATGTCAACTTCACATCAACTAAAAAAATTTAACAAGATCAAACAACGTGAAACTTGTATTCGGTAACTCCGACAATCTTACCGGCAGGAGTTTCTAGTTTTCAAGTAAAATTATTAATTTTTTAATATTTTAAAATTAATCCATATAAAAATATTTTTGGCATGAATAAAAAGAGGATATTGTCTCCCTTTTTTAAGTACTTTACTTACCTTTCAAACCCTAATATCCTATGTGAATATTGGCTGTTTCACTCGCTTCTATAGCCATATGTTGGCTTAATGAATATATTGTCGCAGAGATTCTATATACTAATAGTAGCTCTTAACTAGATATATGCAAGTGAAGTACTTTTCACTTTGTTGTTTTGTGGAGATCAATATGTATTTTATTAATTTACATTATTTTACGAATTAAAGTTATGATGCTTACCGACATTGATTTGATGTGATTATGTATTCTATTAGAACTGTGCATATGATTAAGAATTTTGAAGACTTTCAACTTTGAAGTTGAAGTTTGTGTAATAGAACAAATGAAAATAGTAATGTTAAGTAGTGTCTTTGTAGAGTGAACCCTAAAAAGGACAAAAAGTGTGAAAAAGAGAAATTAAATACTAGTTTAGCAAAAATAGTGTTTTCCTTGTTGGCTTGGTTTGACCCTTATGTATCTATTTTAACTCAATCTTAAGACAAGATGTTGTCCTTTATTGTGTCAATTTGTGGCCCTTTGATTATGCATTATCTCCTTCATTAAGCCACAAGTGCGTGATATATTATTTTTGAGAATGTTTTATCTACATTCATTAAGCCATATTATGGATACTTTACGAGTCTATACAGAGAGAGATGGTCAAAGATTGCAACTAGGAAAGAAGAGACTCAAAATGGATGATTAGAGTGACAAGTGGCTGAGAATTCTTGAAGCATAGTGTGGCCACGTTTTCTGGCAAAGCCCTGAGCGTGAGCAATGATTGAGTCTACTCTTGGTTTGCACAATCAGGATAGATTTTAAAATAAATTCATATATTTTATACCAACTCTAGTACGATAAAGTAAACTTTTCTCTACTATTAATATATGAAAAATGTTATAGTTTTTCATTGTTTCACATCGTTAATTGATTACGTCTGAAATTGATAATATATTTAATCACATCTTAAATGTGAAAAAGAATATATACAAAAATAATTTTCTCTAAATTATGAGTTGTATCAACAGAGTCAAGTCATATATATACTCTCACATCTTTAATTGGTGTGGCGCTGAACACGATGATGTTCGATCAACCGAATTTTGTTGTTGTTCGCATGACATATGCTAACTCATGGGTTATCATGGGTCGTTTGACTAGAAATTTTAAGACTACTTGTAGGCTAGTGATAACTATATTAATGAGACTATATTATTATTATGTTTAGTCATGTATTAGAATCTTATACTAAATTACTGCATTTTATTTGTAAAAAAGCTTTTTATTGATGAGATATATAAAATGTTATAATTTTATCATTTTATGCTTAAACTGTTATTAAAATAACTTAACACATACCAACTCAATAATCAAAAATAAAAAATTTAAAGAGAAAAAACAAATTAAAAACAAAAACCAAATCCCATTAAAGTGTATGTTGAAAAACCATTGAAATTGGATTAAAAGAACACAACCCATTAAAGTTTGTCTTAAAAAAGTTATTTACAAATTCCACATAGAAAAGTTTCATAGGTTTATATATATTGATATTTTGATTTAACAATAAAAAACTAATTGATAGATGTGAGAGACAGATAGGAATTGAGAGGGAAAACAACTGAGGGTATCTTGGATACCTCCACTCTCTTTAGGAGGCATCAGATGCTTCCATCTCAGGTGGTATCCAACTTCTTTAGGAATAGCTGGGGTACTCCTAAGATGGCCTTAAACAAACATGAGAATTGAGTATATTCCCAGTCATAATTGATTCCTTCCCAAACATACTCAATTCTGAACTGCCCTTACTGCTTAGTGGAATTCTCACTATAGGAATTAATTCCTAATTAGAATTGAGTATATTCCCATCTTCTCTTATTCTCTTATCTATGTTGCACTTTGAAAATTAATACACATGAAAATCTATCTATAGTATATATAATGGAGCAATAAAGGGAAAAATTTGGACGTTTTTATCTTGCAAATTTAGATCTAATTCTGAATTTTCTTATAACATTGAAAAGATAGTAATTATTTTTTTTAATTTATCCAACTAATCATAGTTCTATCCACATGGTTTTATTCTAAAAATTCATTTGGGACATTTTTATCCAACATTTTTTTTATTTTGATCTGATTTCAAATTTATATTTATAACATTGAAGAATAATATTCAATTTTTTTAATATTATCCAACTATGATATCAGGATTTCATTTATACTCTCTCATTTGAACCATATGATTTTACAATAATCAATCATATTTATAAAATGGTGATAAATGATGAAAAATATTTTTAGATGTAAAAAATACCAAAATATTACATTATAATATCAATTACAAGGTTCAAACACACTTCAATTACTTACCATTTTTACGTAAATTGATAACAATTTTTGTTCACTTAATATATTTTTATTTTTTATTACTTTTTAGTAATAAATTATCAGATGCAAAATACAGAAAATAATAATTATAGAGATGATGCGAAAGAACAAGTTGGAAGTTGGGGTGTGATGGAGAAGAGTGTCGGTTCCAATTTGGCCTAATATATGTAGTATGTGATCAAATAGGATATATGAGAGATGTCTCTAGTACTGCAAATTAGTTTTGACAATTCATTCTATTTTAATTTCTTTGGAAGCTTCTCAATATTTAGTCAAACAATAATACAGCCAAACTTTTGGTTCTGAGAACCAAACCAAATCCATTTGAATATATCTCACTCACATTGGTATTTTGGCTCCATCCTTTTCCTAGATACACACTGTTTTTTTTATTTCTTTATTTTTTTTCCTTTTGTCTTTTGGCCATAGTCTCATGGTTTCTCTTTTTATTTTCAATCTCATAGGTCATTATTTATACGTCTTATCCTTCTCTATAATCATATTATATAATATTTTTATAATTGAATTAGGTTGTTTGTTTATAGTAATTCTTAAATTAGGATGCAATTCTAACTTATAATTTTTGAGGTAATTTAATTGCAATAGAAAATGAGAGCAATCTTAAATTACATGGCATTTGTAATCCAAATATCAGATAAAATAAATAGCACTTTTTTACGGTCTCTCTCATTTTATTAATTTAGTTAAAATTAACTTTATTAAAACTTAGTCTAGCATTATTAATATATTTAAATAATCACACATGATTAAAATTAATATTAAAATTGCACCTCTAAATATTTTTTTAACGATATAACTGAATAGGGGTTTAAGTAGTTTCTTGCTCGTACACAAACATAGTAGCCTTAAATTGACATTCATAGTTTCATACTTTACAATGCACAATCAACCACGACAATCATATTTTACTAGCAATGAATTACAAACAATTGAATTTTTAACACTTAAATTACAATGATCATTATAGACTGCGCGAACCAAACGTCCCATAAATTCAAATCTAATGTTTATATTTCAAATGTTAGGGTAATCCTTTGTGGTTCATATCTTAATTATATCATGAACACTCTCTAGTTTCATTAATTACACGCACAACTCTCAATTACTCATAGTGACTTACTATTAAAGGTAAAAGTGCTCTTTGATCCAACCATTTTAAATTTGAGTAATAAAATACTTTAGACATTCCCAAATATTGATATATACAAATTATAATTTATAAGCATATAAATAAAGAATGTGAGAAATAACAATGGTCTATCAATATAAAGTTCTTACCAAAATGAAGGGATAAAATGGACTTATGCATTGGTTATAATAAAACTAAAGAAATGATTTCTGAGGTTTGAAACTAGAAGAAGTTTTCCATGTAATTATAAATACAATAAAACTAAAGAAATTTTTTCTGTTAAATGTGAACAAATTAGTAACTCGCATCGATCTAACAGGAGTTTCATGTAGAACTTCTGAAAATGTAGAAAAAAAATTATTAACGGTCATTTACTTAACTTTATCATTAAAATCTGTATTTTCTTATTTTTTTAAATAAAAAATATAGGCATCAAGAAAATAAAATTATTTGTGTCAATATTCCTTGTGTTGAAATAAATAGTACAAAGTACACTACCAAGCTACTTTCGAGTCAACCTCAACATGAAGGTTTATTCTGTTGAATTATTGGAGTTTTTACTAATACGTACATATGGAATCGTCATGGCTTGCGTAGTTGTTTGACTCCTTTAACTACTATTCAATTCTCACATTTTACATAAGTCATAAATTTGTAAATATTCAAAAATCAGGAAGTTTTTTTGTAAAGTGTTTTTTTTTAGTTCAGATTTATGGGGTTTGAAGTTATTCCAGCACTTCGTAAAAGTACATAATAAACAAATAATTAGAAGATTAGTGAGAGAGATTTGCACAGTCTATTCTAAATGAGATGGAAAGTTCAAGTCTATTGAATTGCTCTATGATATTGTACAGGTTAGAGAGAGAAAGAAAAGAGAAGAGCATATAGAGGAAGAGAATGAGATGAAAGTACGAAAATACGGACATGAGTCCGCACAAACAAGCTCTCAGGCAAAAAGAATTGGAAATAGTCCGACCCTTTTTCTAAAACTGATCGGAAGAACAGATAGGAGAAACTAAGTAGCTAGGAATCTTCCCGTTTAGGAGTTCATGAGCTAAGCTAGAACCAGACCGCTATTCCTTTTTTTAGAGCTAAGAAGCTAAGCCATATCGCAATTCCTGTATACAGAAATTTCTTTGTAGTAACAAGGTCTGTTCAAAAGATCAGATAGGCGGATGGAAGCAAGAAAACGGTAGATGCCTAGGAGCTCGTACTTAGTGAAGATGCAAGCAAGCAAAGAGGAGTGATGCATAGGGGCATTAGATCAGAGGAATGGTAGCTCAACGCTAAGCTCCGTGAGCATTAATTGTATTTGAAGCAGGAAAAATCTTCGCTGTTTTTTCTGGCGTTCCTTTCTATTGATGAAGAGGTGACCTCGTGCTCTTCAAGAAATGAAGGCAAAGGCCCCCCGAGCCCGAGTTTACCGGGGATCTTGGAGGGGCACCAAATCAAGGCCGCCACTCTCGCCCTTTAGAGAGAGGGGAGCAAAAAAAAGTCTTAAAAAAAGGGCGTCGGAGGCCTCAAACAATCACTTGCTTGTGATTGAGACATTCCCCGAAAAGGGAGAGACGAGAGAATCGTCCGCTCCCGTCCAAATTTATGAGTTGACATGAATTTTTAAGTTCAAATTTATCAATTACTTCTTGTCTCATAAAATTTGTAACTCTAATCGGAAGAAAAAATATGATAATAATACATGTCACTAATACACGTCTCCGGCTTGTTCATAAAATAATAATAATAATAATAAAATACTTGTCTCCGGCTTGTGGTATTACTAATAGTTACCTTAAAATTTCTTTAAATATAAGCAAATAATTTTGATCTACAAAAACAAATCATTTTGAGTATGTTTGGTTGTCTAAATTTGACTGTATTAATTCAGAACCGAACCGAACCTACGCGGTTTGGTCGATTTATGCAGTAAATGCGATTCAGTATTATTTGTATTCTGTTGAAAATTAACGGTTCTGTTCGGTCTGCGATTTTAATAGAAAAATCTCACCGAATCGAACCTAACCACATATATACACATAAAGTGCATTTTTGGTTTAGGTTTATAAACTCCATGTATACAAACCAAATTTTTTCATTTCTCCAACCCTAATAAGATTTCATCAGCCGCTCTCTCTCTATCTCTCACTTTCACCCTCTCTCTCTCTGAACCCTAGCGCCACGCCTGAAAATCGTCTTCCTTAGCCGCGCATGCACCATTCCTTTCCCCTAACGTCGGCGAGAAAGGAGCTCGGGTTCGACCATAATATCCATGAAGCTGAGCTAGGTATATTCTAACTCAGATCTTCGATCCAGGCATTGGGTTCTTTCCTTCGCATTTTTAAGCCACAACCTCCATCTTTCATTAGTAGCAGTGAACAAAAGGGCTGAGTTTGAGCATTTTACTAGAGTTGAGATAATCTGACCAAGCTCAGATCTTCGTTCCAAACGATCTGTTTTATTTTTTTTCGTATTTTTCGCAGCATTGTGATTACTGTGGTCTGAGTTTGAGATTCATGATAAGTAGATTTTGAGTATGTTTGTTGGATTTTTTTTATTCCTTTGATCTGTAAGTTCTCTTGTAAGTTGTTGAAAGATGGATTATTAGGACCATAGCTTTGTTGTAATTTCTTGAGTACTAGTTCACATCAAAGCATTTTGTGTTCAATGTTTTCCGCTCTTTTTCATTAGAATCATTTATCCCTTATTTTAGGGTTTTGATTTTTCAGAATTTCTCAACGATTTTTTATCTGGATTTTTGTATTTTCTGAGATGTTCTCTGAGATATGTTGTTTTATGGAATTTTCCTTGAGATTACTGTGAATCTGCCGGTTCGAGTGATTTCTATTTTAGTTGATATTTCACGGTTTGGTTCGGTTCGATCTAGTTTATGTACTTTGCTCGGTTCAATTTTTATAATTGGAAAACCGAAATTGCAGTTCGGTTTGATAAATTCTCATAAACTGCACCGAAGTGAACCGCTTACACCCTTAACATTGCTGGTATAAAAATAAATAAGAAGTGAACAACATATAAAGTAATTGTTACATACTTATATATTGCATTATATTTCTAGTTATTAAAAAAAATTTAGTTTCAAAAAAAGCATTTAATATTTTATAATATCTAATCTCAATTATTTTAATATAAAATAATAACATCTAACAAATTTCTAATTCCAATTTATTTTATTTATACCTACAAAATGTAATTATTTGAATAAAATATTTTTCTAAATATTAGCTAGTCACAAATGTAGAATATCATAATGTTTTCTAACTAGAAATTTTATTGCATCTTCTAATATTCTATTATCTGAAAATTTGTAGTTTATTAATTTCAAGTATAATCAATGTTTGAATTATACTTTATCTTAAAATATGAATTTAAATATTATAATTATATGACTTTATAATACTCACGATTATCTAGTCCGGTCTAATTCTAATTATATGCTCCTACATTAGATAGTATGATGTTTTTGTTTTTGTCAATCAAATACGACGATCATGAAAATAATTACAAGAATTCGGATACCCAAATAGGAATGGTATCCATGCAAACCTCATTGTCTCTCCTAAAACCAACAGATGCTAGATGGTGACCTAATCTATTACAATTACGAGAAATGGATTTGAAAGAAATAGAATTCGCCTGTCCTGAGAGATGGATAATAATGTCAGCTGCGATTGCTCCAATATCAGCATCTAGAACGTTTTTATCCCTCAGCCCGTCAATCCCCTAATATTAACATCCTGCAATGCTATAAGTGTTTTCAAGAGGATCACTTCTTTTTTCAAAACTCATGTTATTTGACAGACAAAAGTCTTCAGAGTCTCATGAACTTTGTCAATAGTGCCTCAACTTTGAAAGCAGACAGTTTAACTCATTAACTCTAAAATGTTTCCCTTTTAGTCTCAGAATATGAACAATCATGCTATTAATTTAGACCAAAAGAGAAACGTTTATAAAGTTGAGACTAAACGTCGACCGGCTTAAATCTATTATACTTTTATATTTTTTTTACCTTCCCAAGAAGAATAAAATTTGATTTTAAGCCATTGTATTCTTTATTTTTATATTTAATTTTATAGCCCACCATGGTTTTTTCTTGAGTTAGTAGCATAAACGTTTGATATTTGACCTGAAATTAATCTACCCCTCTACACTTCAATCTCTTATTTATTGATACTTAGACTTCTTCCGTCAATCAACCACCCTTCCCCGATAGTTCTGTGAAAACAGTGTTAAAACTGAAAATCACAACAGCCTTTGCTTTTGTCTCATGGAAGAATCTATTTGTTGGATCCTCATCCGCTATTATTGTGGTGATTTAAATAGAAAAAAATAAATAAAAAGTGTTTAATCAAATCGGGCTGTAAAGTGTACTGTCATAACAAACCAAAAAAGCGGACCCTCTTTGACGGGAAAAAACAAGTAAAGAAAGAGAGAGAGAGATGGAAGAAGGCCAGAAGGGTGGTTGTTGTTGGGGGCAATAAATTCTTCCAACATAGCATACGTCTTGTCACCCACACGTGTACTCATCACTCTGTGCACGCTTGTTGCTTGCAATCATTGGCTTGTTTGTTACCCGCACGGTGCTTCTTTTTTCCCCACTTCCTTTTCACTCTTTTCTATATTTTGTTTATTTTTTTCATAGGAAAAAAATACTCGGTACACCTTTAAATGTTGAATATTTGATATATTTAAAGTATTGATTATTTAGTATACTTAAACTACTGAATATTCAATAATTCTTCACATAATCAATTAAATAAATATTGAATATTTACTCTTCTTTCACATAATAATCAATTGTAATCTGTTTTAAAATATTATATTTTATTCATATTTTGAGTAGAGAGAATAAATAAATTTTTAAAAATAAAAAAATGTACATTTATCATCAAATGATATAAGTGAGTATTAAATATATGATACTACAAGAGTATCATAAAGTTTTATCTCCATTTGACATGGGGAAAGATTTTTCTTACTCACCACCCACTTAGACTAACTATGTTATTCTATTTGTTAGTTATAGTTCATAACAAATTGAGATTTATATTTTTAAAAAATTATTAATAGAGTAATGTCAATTATTCAATATAATAATATATTTTCACTCACTAAAATATTTTTTAAATTAATTATGAATGTTTGACATATCAATTGATATTTTTAATCTAAATTTCAGTCAGTATAGAATTACTCTTATTATCATTTAATGCTAATGTTGAGACTTATTATTGTTTTAATTAAATTTAAATCTAATGGAGCACAACCCCGTGTTCATGTCAGTGATTAAGAATGAGTCCTCCTCGCGTGGTCATGGGCTAAGTATTTTCTTTGCATTATTTTAGTTTATGTTTAAGTAATTTTATATTAAAAAATTGTATGATAAAGTAATATGTTATTATTGGATCTAGAGATCTCAACACGACTGTCAGATATATGACTAAACTCGAGATGTCTCATGCGAAGAAGAATTCGTAGAGATTATCCCAGAACCCCAATCCGGCCTACCCGATTGATATGGCAAGTAGTAGGTGAATAGTGACCTTATTTATATGCACATACATACATGTGGCAAGCACGTTCCAAGATCTCCCGCAACGAGAACCTAACACATGATTTATTGATAATTAGTTGATTAAATAAATGGATCATAGGTTGGTAGAATATTGAATTCCGCTTAGGCTACATGTTCTATTTAGGGCGCACATGATCTTAGACGGGTTTCATCCCCTTTCGAGAACACCTTCTTACTAGTCGACTTTTTGAGAGACGACTATACTATCCTCTACAACTTAGTCGAACTATAAAAAAGGGAGGCTAAGGTTACGAAGTAAGGTCAACTGGTTAAGGAAGCTCAGGTTATGAAAGAGCTTACCTATTAATTAATTAAGTAGGAGTGACGCATCCGTATGCAGCTGTGTCAATTGTAGATATAGACTAGGTTAAGGGACCGACTTAATCTCTTCTTCTATTCACTTCGCTTACACCTGAGCCTAATGAGGCTCAGGTGTAGAGCCTTCCACTGTAAATCGAGACTACATAAAGATAGAACATCATCGAAACTTCTCTACTTTATCATCAACCTTGATTTTGCTACGCTAAATAAGAAAATAGAAAGTGAAATAGATGTAGTAATACTTTAGATGACTTTTTTGTATTCTTTGTTTTTTTCATTTTCCCGTATATTTTCTTATTTTCGTCTCATTTTCTTTCTTTAATATTTTTCAAGATCCAACCAAAAAACCTCAATGAAATTTCTCTAACAAAGTTGGGAAAAAAATTCTTTTTGAAACAATGTGTAAATAATTAAAAATGAAAATTACTTGAAAGTTAGAGAGATAATCTCACTTCATCATGTAAACAGTAGCTGGTTTATACCTGCTCTAGATTTTTTGATATTATATATAATAGACGAGCAAGATGATTAGGAGATGTGTCATGTTTCCGGCCCTTTCTATATGATAAGAAATGCAGTCGATCTTTCTACTTTCACGATTGGGATTTGGTAGGCAAGCTTTATTCAGGGGTATAAGGGAGCTAACATGAAAACTCATTAGTTGTGTAAATGATTTTTTCCGCTAATCAAGGATTAAAGGAAAAAATATTGATAATGGTAGACTTATATGTATATTAATGAGAGAGAGAGTTTAGGAACAAGAGATTATAAGTGATAAATGCTCTGTGTTATCTATACTTGAGTTATATTGAATGTCTGAGTTTCACTTAATACATCGACCTTATATAATCTTCTTAATTTACATGAATTAATTAGAGTAATAATAATAAAGGGGGGGATATGTTCCTGCCAAGTATGGCCATCATTCCCTTCTTTACTTGTCATTTCTATCTGTCTCACTCAACCACCAATCAGTCATAGTCACTTGATGATTTCTTGTGGTTCGAGCAAGTTAGTCATAGCCACTTGGTAGCCTGACATCCTGTCTTGTCTGAGTTATTCAGCTATTTAATTAATCATGCCACTTGGCTGTCATTCCGGATCCCTTTCGTACGTTCATATTCTTCTTCTGATCGTCTTCTTCCTGCTCTTACATAGTTTAGCGAGTGTTTTACCCGTTCAGGGCAGTTCTCCGAGTCTCGACATCCTATTTTTGGAGGAGTGGGTCCCCGTAGTCTTTTCCCATTCTTGAAGGCATGGGTCCCTCGTTAACTGTCATTTTATCCCACTCTGATACTCTTTCCCATTCTTGAACTGATGATCCCCGTTCTTGAGGTGATGGTATCATCCTTGAGGCATTGATCATCTGTTTATGAATGCCTTGCGACTTCAATCTTGTAACACTTTTCCGCGAGCCCTTAGGTAGGTCCCCCTTGTCCACGTGGTAGTGGGTACTTTTTACCTGTCCATTTGCCCGCCATTGCTCTTTAGCGATGCTCGACGAAGTGCAATGAATGTTTTCAGCACGCATCCAGCTTTTGGGAGATTGCTTATCTTTGGTTCATCTTTACCAATCTAAGATATTCTTTTATCCTGCAAAACATTAATTGTTGCACAAGAAAAGTCATTTATTTTAAAATAATAGAATGACATACTATCGTTGCCTCGTTTCTGCGGTTGCTGACACGCTCCTAAAAAAATTCATATGATCTTTGTGTCTTCTTATCTTGTCGTGACACGCGCGCATGCAAGATTCTTTTTTCGTTCCCTATGCGTGTCGTTTCATTCACCATTCTTGCGTAGTGCGTCTTTTTGGTCCGTTAGCTTTCTTTTTTCCTGTTGTCGCGTTGGCCATTGGTTTACCCGTTTAGGTAGATCTGCAATAATCATTTCATTACATTTCTTCTCATGCACCTGTCATTTGCCTTCCCCTTTTCAGAACTAGTGTCTTTTCACTTTCAAATTTATTAAACGTTTTGAACTCGATTTTGGCGTCCATAGCTTATATCACATAGTGGTTTCCCTCATTTTTTTTTCTTTTCACGCTCTTTTCTACCTTTTGTAAGTCTCCCTTCTTCATCTTCATTGTTTCTTTTCTTCTCACTTTTCTGTTTCACATTTCTTTCCCTGGTAGCAATGGAGGAGCTTCCATTTAAGGTCATTGTTCCTCTATTTAGAAATATAATGAATTCAACTGTTTTCTTGCCCTTCATCGGGACGTCTACCCGCCAGGATGAGTCTGTGGTTTCGGGGAGCGAATCTCTAAATCCTTCCTGTGTAATCCCCTATATCAAATTTCTCTAACCCTGATGTACATAGCTTTAGGTTTAAAACTTTCTTTCTTTCCTCTATTTGAAGAATTTTTTAATACCTTCAACCTTACCCCTTCCCAATATATACTCCTAGTACTTACATGGTTCTTTTAGGGATTGAAGCCTTCAATAAGAGACATAATTTAAATATAGGCGTAAATGAAATCAAAGCTGCATTATAGTGAAAAAGCACGAATTGTCCTATTACTTAGCTCCCCGCGTAAGTGAGAAGCAGGGAGGACTGCTACAACAAAAAAAACGCTACGATAGCGGCAAAAAAATGTTGTCGTAGCGTTTTTCTAAATGCTATGGTTGCCAACGTTATTAAAAGTCCGACCCTACCATAGTGCTTTTTCACCGCTATCAAAACACTTTTTATAGCGTTTTTAAACGTTATGGTAGACCTACCGTAGAGTTTTTTGCAGCTATCAGAACACTTTTTATTGCATTTTTAAATGCTATGGTAGACCTATCATAGCATTTTTTCAACGCTATGGTAGACCTATCATAGCGTTTTTTCAATGTTGTTAGAGAACTATCGTAGAATTTTTTAAACTCTTAACATACCATGGCATTTTCCAATGCTATGACAGACTTACTATGGTAGACAAATGATAGCATTTATAAATCAATAGTAAGAATTTACCATATCATTTTTTAAACGCTGTCAAAGACTCTTCATAGCATTTTTATGCTATATGATGTGCAACATCTTGTTATTATAAGTTTTTTTATATAACTTATTCTTGCCATTGTACAAACTTAAAAAATAATATTTTTGACAAAATATCAAAAAGATAATAACATCACATAACTTTTTATTTCATTACTCAAAATTGTTACTAATTATTGTCCGCTAAAAATCATAGTTTCAAATGACAAATACATATTGATTTTTACATAGAACAAGAAAAGGTAATATCTTAAGAGAAATATTAAAATCTAGTAAGACTCCAAACCTAATTATGAAGCTTCGGAAACCGATGTCGAGGTAATATGTGGTTTGCTTGCTTTTGTTGACTTTGTTTTGAAGTATAATTATAACTGCAGATTTTTAAACAATTCAGAAAAATAATGAATTCATTTATATAAATTAAATCTAGAAAATAGTGTGAAAAAATGTACTCTTCAATATAATATGACTAAATAAAAATAAATAGAGTAAAATAATTATTAATAATTAATAATACATGAAAATTAATAATTAATAAATCTAAAGTACAAGAACAAATCAACACTCAACACTTATCTATGAGTTTTTGCTCCCCACCCTAAAATTCTAATTCGATTTTTGCTCCTTCAATTCAATCTTTTTGCTTCCTATGGGACATTTACAAACAATGGGCAAAAACAATAAGAATAACTACAAAACAATCTATGGAAGACATGAACTATGACCTCTGGCCATGTAGGTTCCTTAAGTGGATCAGAACCCCACACATAATGTGAGCAGACGACAAGCCTAACCATTCACCTAACCCCTCATGGGTCTTTGTTTTTTTTTTTTAGAAGTTGGAGAGATGTATGTCATTTACAACTCTCTACATCTATAGTCTGTTAGGAAGAATTTGACACCATCATAATACTTTCAATTCAGATTTGAAGAAGAAGATGATATTTTTTAGATGTCCAAACCTAAATGCATAACAACTTCATTTACAACTCTTTTATTCATCAATGAACAAATTTGTCACTGTATGCACTTCCCCTATTTCAATCATGGTAACTACAAAAATTTATCAGCCCCCTTCCATAAATGATATCTCCTTAATGAACTACTCAACATAAGTCAAAAGAAAATATACAAACAACATCAATAACAATTAATCCAAAAAAGAACATATAAAAAGGTATACAAGAAAACTTCTGATTTATTACTTTGAAATTTGAGCAGAAACTGAGAAGAAAAAATAAAGAAGTGAAAACCAAGAATACACCTCTTCACCTAAAGTAACATCCTCTACCTCTTTCATTTGTAAGGCAAAAGTGAAGAATTTGACCATGTGTATAGTAGGAACAAATATATATAACTAACCATCACACTGCCTAATATTATCCAAACTAGCAGTACATAAAAATAGAAACTAATCACAGAACCAGATCAAATATTAATGTATCCAAATCAAAAACTTTCTTTTCAAAAAACCAGATCAAATATTAATTAAAGATGTCAATTACTGACTTGAACAAGTCCAGGAACTCCTACTCTCTGTCATTCAGAGGGAAATCGATAAGTCGTGCATAGAACAGACCAAAATTCACACGCTGAACAAAAAGATTTTTCCTATTTGAAATCAAGCTAAGATTGCTTGGTCATATAATTATTGAAACAGTATATAGAGATCTTGACTACAAATAATACCTTTTTGTCTTATTTCTCTTGAAGTTGAACACAATTTCTCTAGGTGAACAAATTCAGTAGCAGAAATCTTAAAAACTCATTACCACGAAAAGACACAACAATGAACTCTAAGATTTCATTCAGCAATGAAAGCATTTAGTTGTTGAGTAAGAAATTTGAAAATAATTTGGCTAATGTATTTCAAAGACCAAAAGCTAGAGACACATTTGCTTTGCATTCAACTTTTTCTATTGAAATTGACAGCTAATTAGAGTATCGTCTCCTGTAAGATCAACATATAGACAAGAACAAAGAAATCCAAGGATCCAGGGTTTAGCATCCAAAATGGATCAAGCTACTTAGAGTTGTAGCATCTCTCTTACCAGTCACCCTCAGACGCCAAACTTTCCCAAAGCAACCTGAAAATCCTTCTGAATAGCCAAAAAGATCATTTCCTTATAAAATCCTAATTAACTCAGGACAAACCTCAGAAAAACATAAAAATCACAAAAATCAGACATTAATTTGAGGTTTCATAGTTAAATAAAACATGTTAACACAAATTCATGGTCCAGATTCTCTAGATTAAAACCAAAATAGAATCATCTCTACCTTCACTACGAAATTGAAAATGATGTAAGAATATATGAGTTTAAAAAGCTCACTAAGAAGCAGCACTAATGAGCCAAATATCAAATATTCAAACAAAGGAATAAGAAAATCAAAACCAAGTAAAGCCTAATGGAATTAAATACAGTACCATTTAGCATCAAGAGAATATACATACCTAAAGCTTCTAAGTGAGTGAGATCAAGCTGAATATTCAATGCCATCTTTATTTTGAAAACTATTCCATAGCATCTTTCAGTAAAGTGTTTCTTCCGATGCTTGTGCATCAACTTGTTTAAAAATTTTGTCCTATTAGACTCCAACTTTGGTTACTTGTATCAATTAAAAACATGAAGCAATGCATAAGCTGATATGCAATAATTTACTGAAAAAGGATAACATTTTGAGTCTTAAAACATCAAACTAAAATTTGATTCAATTGATCTTCTAATTAGATGAGTTTGATAACAGAGAGCTTCACAAAAGATAAGAGAGAGCTTAACTTCAAGATCGAGAGAGAGCCTCTCTATGAGTTGTCTACTCTGCAATTCTGTGGCCTATTAGTTAGCAGATTTCAGTTTGCAAGGGATCCTGCAGATATGATTAAAGTCTCTTTGCAATTGAGAAACCCTTTTGGATGGTGTGGAGGTTTATTTAAACGAAAAAGTATTTTGTGACATTATCTATATTAATCCTTCGTGTTGTAAATTGCTTTGGTAATATGACGTTTAGGGGCCCGTTTGGTATAAGTAACTAAGGGCTGCAATCATCTCTTGATCCTCCTGTTAATTTCTTTTATAATAATCTTCCTCTTAATTGAATTATCTTATTTATTTAGAGTAATCTTTAAAGTTGACAACAATTCTAAATTATTGATAATTCTTATTTATCTCTTAAGCATACAATTGAATTTATTTCAAAAGCGAAAGCAATTCAGAATTATCAAAACAAAACAATCATAAAGGATCACATCGAAAATTACAGATTTACCATAAAATTATACATATATTAAACAAAATCATATTAAATTTTTATAAGTTATTCTATAAATTATCGTACATAACCAAACATATGAAAATTGTTTTCTCACAAATTTAATTACTACTAATTTCGTTGTTACTAACTCAATTTTTATGGTACTAAACCTTTTAAACTAGTAAACTAAATAAACAAGAAGAAGAAATACATAATAATGAAATTGGTGACCAACTAGCTAGACTGGAGACTTATGATTGAGAGGGTAGCTGGCTTTAATAAGGAGAAATACTAAAAGAAAAATAAAACAGTGGTTGATCATCAAATTGTACTACTATTACTACTGTTGATATCTTCTTACTTAATGATTGCTGTTTTCAAAGGATGGGTTCAGAGACAACTAGAAATAATAGAATGGTCCTTATTTAAAAATGAAAACTTTTTTTTGGTCAAAAAGTTAAAACCTTAAATGGCCCTTGAAGCCAGAACATGCTTCTACAGGGCAGGCAGAGAGCCCTTCTTTCAAAATTTTCCAATTGCAAATTATGTCATTTGACCTTCGAGCAATAAACAAAAGAAAAGGGCTATTGATTTTCTAGGAGCTATAAACAAAATAAGTTTCCTAAGTTCTTTGTTTTTTAAATGAGTTTTCTAAAATCTTTAGCTCATATATATTTAGTTTTTCTAAAAACCTTATAAAGCTACATTTCATTTTTTTTTTCCATCTTATTTTGGATTGGCTCGTCAGGAATACTCGAATTTTATTTTTTATAGAGAAAAGTATACGGACACCTCTTGAGATTTATCTAAAAAACACAGACACCTTCTGTAGTTTCAGAAAAAACACATACCTCCCTTGACATTTTATTTTGTAGACAAACTCAAAAACGTTAATTTTATGACTAATGCCGTTAATTTTTTTAAAAATATCAAGAATTCTCTTAATCAACTCTTTTGCTAACGGGTTTAGGGTTATATCAAACCCAAATTTTTGGGTTATATAAAAAACTCACCCTTTTGATATAACCCAAAGAATGAGAATAACCTCGGGTCCATGTGTTTGGGTCTCGGGTAAGGGTGCATGAGTCTCGGGCAAGAGTCAAAATCTAAGGTTATTTTGGCCATTTCATTTTAAAATTAAATTAACATATTTGACTTATTTATCTTTTCTAAAATTATATGGGGTGTCCATGTTTTTTAAATAAATCTCATGTGATGTCTATGTCCTTTTTTCATTTTTTTAACGTAATGGTTGTGATTTAAAAATGAGTTTTCAAAAGATCGTGAAAGGAAATAAATTTGTTTAATTTCCTAAACTTTTTCAATATTGGAATACAAGTTTTGAAGTAGTACCTAATATTTTATTTTCAGTATTAACTTTGTAAAAAATATCAGAAAATAGTTTTCAAAACAGTTTTATTCAAAATAGGTGTTAATAGACGATTTTTCGACACCACCCATATAAGGAACCAAACAAAGGCATTTTCATTTTCATTTTGACATTGACTGTTGTAATAATGTATTAAAAAAGGTAAACGAATATAATCGAGTTTTCCTTTTTTATTAGTTGTTATTAATTAAGTTATTGTATATTTCCAATATATTTCTGAAATATATTATGGAGCCCACGGGATTAGATTTCTCTTATGATTAGAACAGCTCAAACGAGAGAAATGTTGATGCATAATTAATGGTGATGATTAGGTAGCTATTGTGTCATGATCAGAGATATATCAAGCTGATTAGGTTTTTATTTTGTCAAGGTTGTAATTATACAGAGAAAGAAATATTATGTAAAAGCATTATTGATTATATCTTAATAATCCAAGAGGTTAGGAGAAAGGTATAAGTCTTGTCGAGATCAATGTGATTCTTCAAAAATCCCCATTTAGATTTCAAATTCAAACTTGTTATCTTTTTTTTTATCTGACTTCAAACATTAGATATAAAAGATAGAAAATCTCCAAGTCTGATATATTTACTGCTTGAGCTAACACATTGGGTTTTCAAACTTAACTTTACCGCATATGTCTAGAGACTAGAAAAATGTAACATGAATTTTTTCGTGTTTTGCATGACTATAAATATGATCTAATAAAATTTGTTTGTAATATGTTTTCATATTCATATATATTACAGATTGCTAATAATAATATTGAAGTAGAAGAAAAGAATACCGTTGATGAGGTATATGGGCAACGGTATTTTAGTATAATTTTTTATGGCAAGTCAAGTCCTCTCTATCAGCTGCTTGATAGTAACTTGTAGTCAAGAGAAAGAATAATGCATAACTCTATTTTATTTTATTAGAATTTAATGTTTGACTAATAAATTTGTATTTTTTTAAAAGTTGTTCTCACTATTATTAGAATACATGAGACAAAAGTTTTTTTAGTATTATTACTAATGATACAAAAAAAACATATTGAAAATTTTCTCATGATGGACGTCTTAACGATATTTACGTTTTATTTTTGCTAATACATAGTCTTGAATTTTATAATTAAATAACAAATATTATTAATTTTTACATACGATGAGATGTACTTTTAAATTGCTGTCACAACTATTACAATAGATAATGTGAAATTAGAGTTTAACTGTTTTGAGTATTATTATTCATGAGACATAGTAAGATGTTTAATCTTAGAAGGTGCTCTGTTAGTATTAATATTTTTCTCACTTTAATTTCAGTAGACATGAAATATGTAGTCACCGTTCTTGACTAAATAGTCAACTATTATTAATGAAATTTTATAGTCAGGTTTATAATTGGCTGGGATATTGAGCATGAGTTCATACTTAATTTTCAATAATTATAATAATTAAATGACGATATATCTAATTTTGTATGTTAAATATAACGGTAATGACGGATCGGAATGACCATCAAGAGGGGATGAATTGAGTGAATGTGTATAACTTAAAAACTAAACGCTCAAGTGTATTAAAATAAATACTAAATAGTAAGTATAAATGTACAAGAAATAAATGTGCGTGAATGTAGAGAGAGTAAGGAGAGAGATACGATACACAGTATTTTGCCGTGGTTCGGGAAAACTTATTATCTCTACATCCATGTTTCAACGATCCCGCCTTGAAGATTTTTCCCAAACGATCTTCTTAAGGGTGAAGATCAAACTTTTTAGAATCCACATTCTATATCGATCAGACATTAACAATCATCTCTTCGAGATCTTCAAATCTCTTATGAAAAATTTGAAGTGCTCTCTCACAATTTCTTTCTTCTCTGACAGCTATTTTTCTCACTTAGAAAGATTTAATAACTCTAAGCTCAAGAATACGAGACAAGGATGTGAGAATATCATAGAGAGTATAGAATATTGCGTTGAAAAATGTGTGAAAGAATGTGAAATAGCTCATATTTATAATGCTGAGAAACGGCCAGGAACCAGTCCAACCGGTTTGGAAAACTAATTACACCGGTGCTTGATTTAGGGAGCCATTCATAACCAATCAAACCGGTTGCATTGGTCTCTCTACTGGTCTAACTGATCTGACAATTACACAAGTAATTGCCTTATTTGTAAATTGGTATGTCTGATTTTCCAGCTGCTTGGCATGTTTACACCCCAAAAGTCTTGATACAATGAATTTGCTTGTTCATAAGGGTCTTTGGAGGGCATGTGTTAATTTTTTAACTTACGGGGTATATTTTAGGATAGAGAGAGTTGATTATTTTTAGGCGCACTACAAGAAAAACAACTTATGGCAGCGCTCTCGTCTATGGCAGTAGTTTTAACCGCTGTCAAAAAGATTTGCAGCGGTTCCACAACCGAACCGCCGCCTTATCCACCGTCGGAAAAGTTTTTTGCGGCGGTTTTTCCAACCGCCGGAGGACCACCGACAAAATGAGGTCTTCTCGGCGGTTTTCTTTCTATTTACCAGTGGTTTCAAACCGCCAATAAAGAGTATTTAGCGGCGGTTTTTACCGCCGTAAATGTCCAAAAAATGGAAAAAAATTCTCTTTACCGATGGTTTTTAATTGACGCTCACTAAAGGAAAAACTACCTATTGCGGCGGTTTTAAACTACTGGAAAAAAAATAGTTGCGGTTTACATAACCGCCGCTAAAGTTATCACATTAAAAAATTTGGGTTGTTTAATATTAACATAAACACTAGCCTAATAGCAATTCCAATATCATTTGTCAGTATTTTATCAATATACGAGCATTTAATTGGAAACAAGTATAATGAAAGCAAAAGAACACTTTTCTATAACTTAAGGACAAGAACAGAAGAAATATATTAATTATAAATTTCAAGAGGTTCAATTGGAAATAGAAACTAAAAAACTCAAATTTGATTGATCAACTATACAAGTAGACAATAAACCAAATTCAATTATTATACTTGAAAAGAGATCAGCAAGGGATTTGAGAAGTGAATCACTCCATCACATGAATATGAGCTTTGATCATAGTAAAAAAACACATAATCGAACAAATTGAAGAAAATTAAAAGCAGCTAGAAGCTAAAAATCAAAGAAATATTGAATGGGTAATTGAAAATTTTACCCGAGGATCCACACAATAACACATTTGAAAGGGCTTACTCAAGTTAACAAGAAGTTATTATATAGTAGGAAGTATTGAAAAAGTGAAATAAACAAGAGCAGAAGAGATAATCATACTATATCTATACATAACTCAAAACTAAGAATCAACCAACTAAACAAGTCAAATATACATGAAGAATGAAGAGAAGTTAACACAATGGATATAGAAGTCCTATGCATTTTTTAGAAGACTTAATATGAATTTGACCAAATTCTTAACTTTAAACATTCATGAATATAGAAGTGTTTTCACCTTTCTCATAAACTCTCAAATTTGAACATTCCTCGATATAAAAGGGATTCAATTTTCTCACAATCCAACTTTCAACATTACAAACACTAAGCCAGTTATACAATCCATAGAACTGACATAAGTTTTGCTACTGTTGTAAAAAACATATTGATAGAAGTTTTGTTGCTTACATGTCTCCCCCTTCACAATAGCCAGTTACAATGCATATACAATCTCTCTACAAAATAAAGTAAAGTAGAACATGATTGCTTAGTGTTAAACGGTATTGTAGAAATAGTTATAAACTTCATTAAATCTCTAAACCTACTATGAACCATAGTTCCACAATGAGAAAACTCAGATTTTTAATAACACACCAGTAATTAGTTCAATTCAGTTTTCAGAAAAGGTGAAATTTTCAGAAGTATCCACAAGATGTAAATGAAACTCAACCTTTTTAGTTCAGTTCATTCTTATGCCGGAGCTAGACGGATAGTTTTGAAAACTATAGAAGCATTCAAATACATTTCAAAAATAACATCCAAAAGAAAAGGACTCTCATTATTGAACAAGAATGATACTTTACTCTTTTACCTTGTCCATCAACAAATCTTTAAACTCCATAATATACGGGTTATTCAATTTGTTACCAAATTCATCCCAAATTGAAATAAACAAATATATCAAAATATTACAACTGGCAAACAGATATTCAAGTTACTAGTTTCATTTTCAGTTCAGTTCTAAATCTTGATAGTTTTATGAACAGTGCTAGATGATTTTTTGTTATATTTAAGGTAGTTAAGTTTAGAGGGGTAAACATTGCTAGATGAATCTTCTATCACTGCTTCTCAAAGTGAATTTTGATATCTATCTTCAAGGCACATAATAGTGCATCAAGATGTCAGATCCCCTCCATTTCATAAAGAGAAAGTGAATCATAGAATAGAGATATAGATTCCTTGCCTTTGAAAAAGGACATTAGAACAAGCATTAGATCAATGTACCTGGACATAATCCCAGTAGTCGTTTATGTTTTTACTCTTTGTGAACAATCACAATTTCTCTAAATCTCAGGCGAAAAATATTTACATCCTTCAGAATAAAATTAATCTTAGTTTAGGATTAAAACATTTATCAAATGAACTTCAAGTTTCACAAAAGTAAAAATGATGGAATTAATTAAATTAATATAGAGGAATTTAGGAGTTTTACTCACTTATTTCCCCAGCTTCAATCTCCACCTCCATCGAACAATCTGAAACTGATGAAGCTCTCAGCGAGTTTACTCTTCAATTCATAGTCCATTAAAATTAGTAAAATAAATTATTACAGTTGATAAATATTTATCAATTTCAAATCCAAACCAAATTGTCTTCTCTAGTGTTTCTGAGTATACTCAACAACAATATCCATGTGAATTAGATGAAGTATAAAGCAAAAGGTGGACCAAATCAAAGAAACGAAGGGCTGGAAATTGCAGCAGATAAGATAGACAGATAGAGAGAACATAAACAAGACAGAGAAATAGAGACTCACTGGCGTCGACAAACGGTGATGATGACCAGAGATCTATGACGGGGAAGTGAGAAGTTACCAGATCTGAACTTCGTCTGTGAATCGCCTAAGAAAATGAGAGAAAATGAGAGAAAAAGTGAAAGAGAGAGTGAATTTGCGAATTGGGGGCTAGCGATTTAAGCTAGTTTTGCCGGCGGTTCTAAACCGCCGCTAATATCTTAAAATCCGCCGCTAATAAGATCTTTTACTGGCACTGAAGGTCATAGAAATATGACTATTTAGCGGCGTTTTTAAAAATCGCTGGTACAACTTTTACCACATTTTATTGGCGGTGGTTGCTACAACCGTCGTCGTTAAACCGCCGAGAAATACTATTTTTCTTGTAGTGGTGATGTGGGCTTGACTGTATTCTTGAGCCTAGAAAAATTAAATGAACCTAAGTGAGTTCCTATTACAAAATACATGAAAATTAATTCTTCATGTCCATTTTCATTCGAGCTTTTCATGCATCCATCTCGTGATCATTCTTGCACACTTGATTAAACTTATTAGTAATACATTAATGATTTGTTATCATCAAAATTCACATGAGAAGTTTGAGGGTAATTTAAGAAATTAATATAATTTTGTTAAAAAAAGTGTCCAAAATTATTTCTCTTCCCTGAGCCTCATTTTTTTTAGCCTCATTTTTATATAGAGTATTGATATAACAACTTAAACACATTAACTCTTTACCGGAAGAAAAAGAATTTTTTTGAAGAATGAAAAAATCATTAAAGACCAAATGATCAAAACATTCCAAAAAATAAAAGCATGACACGCAGACCTAAAGGAAGCATGACATGCAAGACCTAAAAGAAGTAAGGCATGCATGTCCAAAAAATAATCATTTAAATTGATAAAAAAATATGGCCAACAACATCGTTTTCTTATAAAACTTGGGAGCATTAAACTACCAATTAGTTGGGTCTATTGAAATGGCGTGAGAAGCCAAAACATCTGCAACCTAGCAACCTTCCAAATAAATGTGCAACATTTGAAAGTCCATAAGAGAAAGAAAATGAAGGTAGCGATTCTATGTCTCTGTCACATTTTTCACGGAACGTACTAGACTGAATCAATAGAAGAGCACAATAAAAGTCAAATCACTTTCCAGTCAAATCCTTCTCCAGCCAAATTTCCAACCAAATTTCTAAGTATGTTTAATAGCATGAATAACCATGTAAAGCTCGACTTCAAAAATAAAGATTGAATCAAGAGGAATTGAGAAGCGATATTTGACATAAGGTCTACTAGTGAAAAAACCCCACAACCACCCTGACCCGGGACACTAAAGAAGGTATACCTTGATTCATCATGTAAAGGCGGATGCCAAAGCGTCGAAGAAATCATGGGAACTCTGGACGGCCAGCCAATGAGAAATGAGGCTTTCAATATCAAAATATCATCAACATTATTAGACATAGAACCAATTATGAAAACATCTCCACCTTAACAGATGTCCAAATAAAAAGAAGGTAGGAAAGAAAATAAACCCTCTCTTCCTAAAAAAATAAGCCTATTCCTAACATTCCAAAAGGCTCAAATCGCATCATGTACCGCAACAGTTCACTGTGAAGAAGAATAATTACTCTATAATAAAAAGAATATTTAAGTAAAATTAAATGGATTAATAGATTTATTAAGAATGAAATAAATACGTGATAAAAGAAATTTGAACCGGTTGAATTCACGTTGACTGACTCCTTAAGAGATTTCGATTCTCCGCAAAGAGCACTTATTTATCATTATTATTAAAATTGCACTACCATTATGAAAGAACCAACGAACCAACTATAGTTAATAACAATTAAAAAAAACTATAGTTAATAACTAAAAAAAATCCAAATGTCATTATTTTTTAAAATAGCAAAGTACTATTTATAAGCTTATTTATGGTCATTTAAATATTCATAATGATTTGTCAAAATGTTTGAAAAATGCAAACTATGAAAAAAAATCATGGTTCTTACTAAAAACACAAGTTTTGGTTATATATGAAAACAATTTTTTTGGATTCATTGTCCTAAGATACGTCAAATGATCTTCAAATTTTATTGAGAATTGAAAGTAAAAGGCAAATTAGAGGGGATGGATTTAGAGCATAATTCAGCAAGAAATTAGCAACATGTTTAAGTCTTTTCATTATTAGTCTTTTTAGTTAGTCTTCAAATTTGTGTCTTTATATGAGACTAAGTACAAACTTCCAATATTGCTTGGTTGGATTAGACAACGTAATCACTTCTACACGATTCTAATGGCTTAAGTATCTTTAACATTTTTTATGTACTAGGATAAATGACTTGAATTTGCAACCACATGTCAGGTTATGTTCGTGAGGTTTAACATGAGTCTTTATTAACAATCTATATCAACCGATTCATTATTGTATTAAAATTTACTTGAAACAATTTTAAGGTAAAAGATATTTAGTTCAGGTTATGCATGTACATTTTCTCAATCAAATGCTCAAATACTTTAAAATATTGGCAGGCGAGTCATTCCATTAGCTTTTGATTTTTTATATTCTCCGTCTCGATGTTAACCTAGATAATAGAAATATTCATAGATGTTATTAACAAAAGGTTCTTGGTAATATTTAAAACAAGTGGTTACATAAACTTTAATGAAACTAATTGGTTGCAATCTTTTGAATAAGAATAATTTTAGGATAACCAATTAATTGACTAAGTTGTAAGTGTTCAAGTGATGTGACAATTATTTATCGATTGATGTTATATGATTTGATAAATTAATATATGAATGATTGACACCCCACTTAATCACCTAAAACTTGATCAATTACTTTGGTGTATAATTACTCTTTAAATCAACTGATTACTGAAAATTAGGTAATGCAAGATAAGGACAATGTAATTTACCTAATAATTTATCAACAATATAAAGGAAAATTTATGGTAGAAAGTATTTTTTTAAACTAAAGACTTTCATTTACACAGTAACGAATCTACAAACAGGACATCCCCAATAGAACGGGAAAATCCTCAAGCCAAACTGAAAATTTGGCTTCCAACAAAGCTAATTTAGCCAATTTGTGAGCTACCTCATTACAACTTCTAAGAAGATGCCTAATAGAGTAATTGAAAAAGTATAGCAACGATGAACAATCATTAATTAAAGCCGCAATATCCACCTAAGGGTTAATAGAGCCCAAACAAGCTTTAACTGAATACGATTCAACCAAGTTTACCGTGACACCAATAGAAGAGGCCAGTAAAAGACCCTCCAAGAGAGCAGTAGCTTAGGAAGCTTCAACCGAAAGTCTTTCAGGGAGTTTCTTCATCGTAACAACCATGACCTCTCCCTTATCATTTACGATAATGATACCTAAACCCGTGCCTAGAGGAGAGCCACATGATGCGTCAATATTAAGCTTGAACATGCCTACTGGAGGGGGAGCCCAGTGTCTCGGAGGTGGATGAGCCGAGGAGTGAGGAGAGGTCTTCCGCGAGGGATTGCAACTAACCGTGGGAGAAAGCATTTAAGACAGAGCTCTAGCTAACAATAATTAACCATGCCTGTGGAATTCATCAAGCCACTGACAGCTTTGTGTTACATGTTATTCACACACATTCTATTACTACTTATTTTGTTTGCCATACTTAGCCTCTGCTTAACTATTTTAACAACTACCATGATTAACTAAGAAAATAATCATGAATGGAGTAAGCCAGTCAAAATCAATTTTTTTTTATATAAAACTCGTATTTTACTTTGGGTGGTTTGAAAGCCAATGTCGATAATCCTCTGATAATGAATTGTCATGCTTTGTGGAGTAATCCTTCAAATTTGTAACAATTTTAATTTAACTATAATCTTAATCACATAATGACGAGATAATTGAATGACCTGAAAATGGAACCTATCTAGAAATGCCTCGACAAATCAATCATGAGGAGAAAATTAAATTATCATCAAAGTTGTTTCACATATTTACTATAAAATTATACGTATATAAAAGATACAATTATAATTAACATATATTCTTTTATAGATTATCATAAACAACCATAAAGGACAATCATATTTTACCATCAATTTAATTTTTGGACATCCTTTTGGTATCCATTCGATCACCATGGTCATTCTATAGATTTATCATGCACAATAATACATGTTAATCATGTTTTACAATCAATCCAATTGTTGTGCATACTTTTGGCATCAATTCGATTACCGTTGAAGCCAAAAATCTCAGCAGTGCAGATACTTGTCTCCCATGCTAATTACTGAAACCAAAAGCTTCAACGGTGATATTGAATGCATTATTTCCTCTAGTTGGAACTCCTCACGACCTCAACATCTGAAAACACAAACAAATAAGCAGAATAGCGAGGGAACAAGAGGGTGGTACCTCGTCTAAGGGCCTCTGATGCCTAAGTCAATATCCTGGTATTATTTCGACGAAGTATCCTTAGGGGAGAAAAATGGCATAGCTCTTCCCCTCATTCATGGGAGTATTTGTACCTGGAGCCTTGTGGAGGAAGTGTGTCGATGAAGTCTTAGAAGCGTGCTGGGAAAGGGTGCTGGGACACGATGTCTGCAGTGACTGTCTTTGATTGGACGGAAGTGACGCGACCTTTGACATAAAGTGGTGGCGTTAAACTATTGATGTGCTATTGAGGATACATGTTGGAGGTTGATTTGACACCCTGTCATAGTGATTGGATCTGTCGGGTGCTCAAGCATGCAATAAGGTGTTATCTAGGCTATTACTTTTAGCGAGTAATGATGATATTGGTACTCGAGGCTAGCAGAGCTCTCTTTACATTCTATTTATGTTCTCACATTCGCCTAGGTATGTGTGACCCGATCTTCCTCGGGACTAACCAGGTGAGGTCTGTCCTCCTAAATTTTCCTTTCTCCCGGACTAATTTGGTACGACGCGATACATGTTTCCTTGTCATTGATTCTCAGGGAAACGCTCATATCAGTTGCCCCTAATCGAGGACTCGGGTGGCTTCATTCTCCCGGGTCTAAAGAATTCTTTCTCCAAGCTCCTCGTCTGAGCTACCTTTGAGTGATGATAAGTTAAGAGCTTCATTCGACCTGGGCACTTCATACTTATGCTTGACGTTTATTTGGTTGGGAGGCTCGTACTGAATATGATCAATTATCTGACTGTTTTGATCGCGACTCATCCACAATGCACGTGTCTTTTCACCTCTTCCATGGTTTAAGGCCATTAATGGCATGTGGGTGCTGGAGGAGGGTGAGAGTCAATAATCATAGAGCCAGACTTCTCGATGCGTCACTTCATTCCTACAGTCTTTTGGTCTTCTGAAACTTTTCTTATAAGCCCACGATACGGTCGTTCATTGAACGTGGGATCCCTCAACGTTTGCCATTATGACCTATTTAAATGCCCATTAAATGAGTGATTTCTTTTTTCAAGGCCTATAAATAGACAGTTTTTCTCCTCACTTTCTTTATCCTTGCCTTCCTGAAAGAGTCGAAACCTTTGCCAACCCTCATTCTTGCCCCCAACTCTTCTTTTCTTCTTGGAGAACTGTAATCCTTCCCCTTCTAGGACCTCTTCCATTTTGGAGGCTTCCTTTTGAGATTGTCCTAGTTTTCTTTTCAAATGTTGTTGTTTCCTTCTCTATCTCCTTTAAATGTCGCACCTCAAAATCATTCGTGTTCCACTCGTGGCGGTTTTCTCATCCTCGATGATCCTGTTTGGCGGACCCTTTGACTTTGTTGTTTACCGACCTCTGGTTGTAGAAACATCATCCTTTAAAAAGGCTTGTGACCCAGTCAATAACCTTGACCTTTGATCCGTAATGGAACATCTTCACCGGTTACAATCCATATCCTTCAGTGTCACCATTTCCTTCATTTCATCACCTCTGTCTTTTTAATCCACTAACCGCTCATTACAACATGCGCTAGCATACTTCACGAGTGGGGCATAATAGTCATTCCACTCGCATCCTTCACAATCATCACTAACTCGAGCATAGTGGATTACTTAAGTGGGACAAATTGAAGCCCTTTATATCCTTAGCTTGGAAATTGCATGCTGCTCGAGGGTTGAGTTCCCTTTTGGCTCAACTGGGCGTCAGACCAAGTTGTCGTGATCCAGAATCTTTGGTCGAAAAGCACCAGGAATCTCAAGACCTCTAGAAGAGTTCAGGAAATTTGTGGAAATCTCGTGACCACCAGACCAATCATGGGGGTCTTTTCCTTTAAAGTTAGCCTAGGAGGGGTTCGCGCCCCCTTAACTAAGGATGAGATTTTTACTCATTTCTCTTCGCTTGTACTTGCAATACTCTTCCCTTAATAATGAGAACGATCTTTTATTTACTAACTTTGACTCATTCTTTTGCTTATTTTCTTTGTCGTAAATATGAGCTTGGTTGTCGGTCCCGAGGTGCACTTCAAGAAACACACTTTTTGGGCATAAATGTTTACTTCCCCCGAGATTTGGGTTGGTCTGAGCGAGACCTTTATCCTTTATTCCTCAGTTTCTTAGAGAATTATGCTGATTATTGCTTTCTTATCAATCTTCTTTGACCTAAACTGTGGGATTGCTGTGATCCCGAGCTTGAGCGGGCCTTAAAATGGCTTTGGTCCTTTTTACTTAAACTTGATCATTTACAACGGGCTACCTCCTTTGATGGAGGTTGGGTCATGCAGATTTGTCATAATTTTACAAGAGCTTTTCTGTGTGCTCCCTTTAGAGAGGCCTGGTCAAATAGACCTACCTCAGTTTGGGAGTAACCTTTATCATTTTAGCATCCTTACTTTTGGCGAGTCTTCTTGATCTGGTAAGTTTAGGTCACAATTCCTCTCTTTTGGTACTTGGTCAAAGGATTTTCCTTCCTTGGTGAGTTAAAGTGCTCTACGTCTAGTCAGACATTTCTGCTCTGGCTAGATCCTTAGTCTTGTTTAGAGTGCTTGTCAGGCATCTTTTATCATTGGCTTCCAGCTAGGCGTGTCTGATCCTGGTTGGGTCCTTTTGTTCGTCCTACTTAGCGAGCAAGTATATTGCCTTTTTCTTTGGTGCCTAGCCAGACATTCCTGTTCTGGCTAAATCCTCGTTCCCGTTTGACGAGCTTGAGTGCTCGACGAACATTATTTTTTACCTTGAAGTCTAGTTAGGTATTACTATTATGGTTAGATCCTTAATCTCGTCTGACGAGCTGGGGTGCTCCACAGACACACTTTTTAACTTGATATCTAGTCAGGCTTTCCTGCTCTGGCTAGATCCTTGATCTCGTCTGATGAACTAGGATGCTCGGCAAACCTCACATTTTTCCTTGATATCTAGCAAGACGTGTCTGCTCTAGCTATATCCTTAATCTCGTCTAACAAGGTGGGGTGCTCGACAGACATCACTTTTTTTATCTTGATATCTAGCCAGGCATGCCTGCTCTAGCTAGATCCATAATCCTGTCTATTTAGCCAAGGAGCTGGGCAGACATCACTTTTTACCTTAGAGTCTAGCCAAACATTCCTTCTCTAGATGAGATGCTCGGTAGACAGTACTTTTTAATCTCGAGTAGCACGCAAGAGCACCACGCCATTTTAATCCCCACTGAAGGGCAATAATATTGTGTCAGTCATCAGTTTTTGATCCTGACTGGCGGGTTAAATCGTCGCACCAGTCATCCCTTTCTAATCCTTCATAACACTTTGTGAAAGAGTTGAGTTTCTCATCTTATTTGACAAATGTTGATTACATGATCTATGTTGTCTGTTGCACCTTGGCGTTGGTCGTTTAAAACTAAGATCACTTCTTCTGCTTCGACTGAGGGAAGCCCGAGGTGGAGCACTGAAGATTTCCAAGTGTCTTGTTCCCTGAGCTACCGCCTTCCATGCCTTGTTGAGACATCTTTCTTTTCTGAGCTTCATCTTTGCCTTAATGGTGGGGCCCCTCGAGCTCCACATTCTGCTCGGGATAGATGTCGATATGTCTTGAATGCCTTTCCTGGATGCTTTGGTGGGAGAATGATTGTCGACTCTGGGCCTTCAAGTTCCTCCCAAGGGTTACTGCTGCGAATTTGTCCGCTTCATATGGGAGCTTGGATGGAACATGCTCGTATGCCTCACTCGTAAAGCTTGATCTTGTTAGAAACTGGAGTAAGGGGTCTTGTGACCGCCTGACTCTCTCACTGAGGATTCAGGTTCTAACTTGGCTTGCAGGTCAGCAAAGTGATACAAGTCGTAAGATCCAGAAAATGCCTGTTGCAAAGGATTTGATGCGAGGTTTTGTATTTCAACTGAGAATGACCTCTGGCCCGTTTATGCGTGCCACGTGACTTTCATTTAAGCAATAGCCTTGTAAAATTGTTAATGGTCAAAGAACACCAAGGAGTTGGGTGGAGGGTGGCCTACCGATATTTTTTCTATCTTCTGTAGTCATTCACATATTGCCCCTATTAGGCCCTTTAGGGGTCTCTGCCTTCATTTGTTCTTCAGATTCCTCGCTCTCCTCCCTCATCTTCCTAGGATGACCCCAACCATAACCTTATAAAGGGGGAGCTTCGCCACCCTAAGCCTAGTTTCGTTTTGGTCTTGGTTTTCTCGAGGGGTGGCAGTTTCTCCAGGTTAAGGTGTCGTCTTACCCTTTCTCAGATAGTCTTCCCCCATGGTCCTGCGCATGCGTGACGACTCAGCCAGCGGGCTTTTGGGTCATGGGGGTGGATTATTTATGTGTAAGAGACCGTTATGACTTGAGGGGTGACTGGCATACCTTTCCTCCCCTTCTTGTTTATGTTAGAGGTTACAACCGATGTATCCATCTTCCTTTGCCGTGTAATCCTTATGACGGTAGATGGTCCTTCTTCGACGGGGGAGGAGGGGGGGATGAATCCTCCCTCTCGTTCTAGACTCCATCAGAGTAAGATGTCGAACCCATCCTCTCCTTGTGGGAGAATGAGGGTTTCGAGTGCTTTGAAAATGGATTATTTTATCATTGTTTCCCACATGCGAAGCCAACTGTTGAAGTGAAAATTCTCAGCAGTGTAGATACTTCTCTCTCGTGCTAATTAATGACACCCAAAGCTTCAACGGTGATGTCGAAGGCATTTTTCCCTCTAACTGAAGCTCCTCATGACCTCAACGTCTTCCAAACATAAAAAAAACCTGAATAACGAGGGAACCGGGGGGTGGTTGCCTCGCCTAAGGGCATGTGCCTAAGTCAGTACCTTGACATTATTTCGGCATAGTCTCCTGAGGGGAGAAAAATGGCATACCTCTTCTCCTATTTGATGGGAGTATTTGTACATTTTTCTTTGTGGAGGAAGTGTGCCGAGGAAGTCTCGAAAGCGTGCTGGGGAAGTTATTCGGGACACAATGTCTGCGGTGATTGTCCTTGATTGGATAGAAGGGAGGCGACCTTTGACATAAAGTGGTGGTATTAAACTGTTGATTTACTATTGAGGTGACATATTAGAGGTTGATTTGACATCTTGTCACGGTGTTTGGACCTTTCGGGTGCTCAAGCATGTAAGAAAGTGTCATCTAGGCCATTACTTTCGGTGAGTAATCATGATCATGGTACTTGAGGCTAACCGAGCTCTCTTTGGATTCTTTTTATGTTCTCGCATTCTCCCAGGTCTGTGCGACCCAAGCTTCCTCGAGACTAACAATGTGATGTATGTCCTCCTAAAATTTTCTCTATCTCTGACTTTTTGGTATGTCGTGACACGTGTTGATTTGTCATTGATTATCGGGGAAACGCTCATAACAATTATCATGGTCATTCTAGATTTCACATATCAAAGCAAGTGAAAAAGATCAAAGCGTCCAAAACAATATTGTTACTACTTTTCAAAAAGCCAATATATACTTTCAGTTAGACCTATAATGAGTATTTTAAAAGTGCCCTGGATGAGCGCCATGGGTGCAGAGTCTGACCATAAAATACAAAAGGATAAGGCCCAATCTGAAGATCAGTCTCAGAGTAAGATCAACTTAGGAGATCCTAGCTCTTCAATGCCTAGTTCACCAGCTTGACTCCCTTACCATGATGCGACAATGTAATTGATGACACTAAATGCCAACGAATATGACTCTAAAGCAACCCTAATAAAATCAATTCTAATATCAAGTTGAGCACCACCCAAGTTGTCTACTCTTATGCCAGCCTAATAAAACCAATTCTAAGATCGACGTCAATGCCAGCTAGACTACTTACTTTTAAGCTAACCTAATAAGATCAATACTAAGATCAAGTTCAGTGCCACCTAAGTTTCTTACTCTTAAGGTAGCCCAATAAGATCAATTATAAGATCTAGTTTGACCCCCTAAGTCGATTACTCTTAAGCTAGCCCAATGAGATCAATTCTAAGATCGAGTTCAACACTACCTAAACTAATTACTCTTAAGCTAGCCAAATAAGATCATTTCTAAGATCAAGTTCCTTGCCGCTTGAGTGGCTTGCTCTTATGCTAGCCTAATAAGATCAATTGTAAGATCGAGATCAACTCCACCCAATATATACACTCTTAGGCGAGTCAAATGAGATAATTCTAAGATCGTGTTTAGCCGTTTAACCTACTTACTCTTAAGCTAGGGTGAATGAATTTAGAGCCACGTAAGTTTCTTAATGTTAAGCTAGCTTACTAAGAGTAATTCTAAGGTCAAGTTTCACACCATCTATGTTGCTTCCTCTTAAGTTAGCCTAATAATATTAATTCTATGATTAAGATTAGTGCCACCCGAGATGCTTACTCGTAAGCCATCCTAATAAGATCCATGCAAATCAAGATCAATATTTGGCTAAACATGCCTAAGTTTAAGAGTCAATAACAAACTAGATATTTTAGGATATTCACTCTATAAGATCAAGATCAAAGCTAAGAACGAGTACATAGAAAGGTGTTACCAAGATCAAGCTTAAAAGAATGATACCTAAGACAAAGATTTAAAAAGAAGGTAAAACAAGTGCATTATTCAAGAAAATATCGTAGCAGAAATAGTCCCAGTCTTTAATTTATTTGCGCGAAAATCTAGTATATGCTTATCGAAATAATTATAGAGATTGCCCTTGATGAGCGAACTTAAAAAACTTTCTTCTTTTTCACATCAAGATTCAAACCTCGATGTGCGTGTGAACGGAGTCTTGATCGCCATCATGCAAACTCATCGACTGTCGCTGTGCAAACTGCTGACTGTCACTATTTATTCTTAGACCGTGTGATCTGATATGGTATCATGTGAATATCGATACCTTGCGATCTTTTTCGCTATTCTTTTGATTGTCAACCAATAATAAGTGTGTGGAAGAATTAGAAAATATGTCTCGTTCTCTTATTTCAACTAATGATGTCAATATACTTAAACTTAGACTGAGAGAAGCCTCATATTTATAGTAACATCCAGCGACTAAGATTGAAGGGTCAATATTAACCAAAAATTATATATTCTTAAAATTAATTAAATTAATTTTAGTTAATAATTTTTGTTACTTAAAATAGGAATGGGTTAGTCTAAATGGTTTATTACCAGGTATCATATCATGCCTATTAATTTCCAGCCACGCCAAAACCTAAAATCTATAGGCTGGTTTAAGGACCATGATGATAAAAAATAGTCTTGGCTAAATACTAAATAAATCTACCGACCAAACCCATAATCAAATCTACTAATTATTAAGTACAATTAATTCCATTATAAAATTATAATTGAACTCTAATCATATTTTAAATTACTCGATGTTATTATTCTAGATCTATTATTCGTTATATGTTGTCCCTACATAATATAGTACTTGTATAATTCGGTGAAGTACTATCGAACTAATTTGTACAACTCTCATATGCTTAAGTTTCAAATCTCATTTTATTGATCAATCATGATAATTTTCATACTAGCTTGTTGCCTCAAGTAATATTATTAAATCTTTAATAAGCCATTAGACATACTAATCGCTTAGTTTATAAGGGATACTATGTCACTTAACTAAAAGTATCTATGGATTCTAAACGCTTAGTTTACGAGGGTACGATGTCACTTAATAAATAAGTGCCAAAAATTTAAAAATTTAACATCAGTTGTGAGATTCAAATAGTAGTGTCTCACAATGTTCGTGTAATTTGTAAAAAAATAGCAAACAAATTTCCATCTTCTTTGTTTTTAATAATTAGTTGATATTAGCCCCAAAAAAAGTTCAGTAGAACGTGTTAAGTATAGTGACGAATGGCAGCACTCGAAGGGGCAAAAGCCAAAATCCCCAATTACAAACCTTTTCCGCTGTTTTCGCATTAAAAGACAGAAGAGAAGAAGCTTATAAAAGCAGCCTATTGGCTTCAGAGCCTTCATTAAGTGTGGTTTCTCTCACAATCACCTGCTTTATTTAATGCCCTTCTTCTTCTTCTCTTTTGTTTTAAAAATAAATTCGTCATAATAAAAAATCTCCTTTTCTACTCATCTGTACAACACAACACCTCTTCCCAAATAGCATATATCTAATAAAATTCAGCTCATTTTGCTTTCAACTACTAAGCAAATTCCTTAGAGAGAGAAAGAGGAGAGACGTTGAGAGAGAGAGAAGCTCCATGCCTAATTCAGAGGTTATAATATGTTGTCTACCATCAATATTAGCACTGGTTTTATTCTTCATTCTCATCAAAAGGAAAAGAAACAGAGTAAATCATCTCCCACCTGGCAACACGGGTTGGCCTTTTCTCGGCGAGACCATCGGCTACCTCAAGCCTTACTCCGCCACTTCAACCGGTGAATTCATGGAGAAACACATCTCAAGGTAAAAAATTTACATCGACCCAGATTCTAAAACCACCCAATAATCAAAACCCATATTCCATTTTCACCTAAAATAAATTCAAAATAAAGAAAATCTTGCCCCAATTCTTTATTTTTTTTGCAGGTATGGGAAAATCTACAAGTCGAATTTGTTTGGGGAACCGACAATAGTCTCGGCAGATGCTGGACTGAACAAATTCATTCTACAAAACGAAGGTAGATTGTTCGAATGTAGCTATCCGAGAAGCATAGGTGGGATTTTAGGAAAATGGTCTATGTTGGTTCTTGTCGGAGACATGCATAGAGACATGAGGGTTATTTCTCTAAATTTCTTGAGCCATGCCAGGCTTAGAACCCATCTATTAAAAGAAGTAGAAAAGCATACACTTCTTGTTCTCAGCTCTTGGAAGGCAAATTCCACATTTTCAGCCCAAGATGAAGCCAAAAAGGTAAAAAAAAATATCATATGATAAATTTTAAGATCTATTTGAGTTTGTTTTAGCTTATTGATGAAGAAATTTGCAGTTTACATTCAATTTAATGGCAAAACATATTATGAGCATGGACCCCGGAATGGAGGAAACAGAGCAATTGAAGAAAGAGTATGTAACTTTTATGAAAGGAGTCGTTTCTGCACCTCTCAATTTCCCAGGAACCCCTTACAGAAAGGCCTTAAAGGTAAAAAAAAAAAAAAAAAAA